>JAQHUG010000098.1:5609745-5642735 GCA_028555095.1 Dicrostonyx torquatus
CACAGATACAGGGTGGCGCACAGATAGATACAGGGAGGGTTCTCATGCTGTCTTCTCAGCATGCTTCCTCACAATGGCCAGCTGGGCCCTCAGACAGGTTTCTGCTCAAGCATTCAGTTCAGGGGCCAGACTAGAGCCCACCAGGCAATTCCAGTCCCTCTAAAGCTAGAGAGCAAGGCTGTAAATCAAAATCACAGTGAGATGTCACTGCATACCTGTTAGGGTGACTAAGAGGACAGACAGAAAACACCACGGACTGTATGGACATGGAGATCAGAGCACGTCTGCATTACTGGTGGTACTATAGAATACAGCTCCTATGAAGACAGCATGGCAGTTCCTCACACGGACAATGAATTGTGTGTGGTGGATAAGCTTGTATCCCAGCACTGGGGAGGTACAGGCTTTGCTGAAAGCTCAAGGCCGACTATCTACAGAGCAAGACTCTGTCTTAAAAAATAAACAAGCATGTGCACACCTTTAACCCCAGCACCTGGGAGGCAGAGGCAGGTGGATCTCTAAGTTTGAGGGCGGCCTGGTCTATAGCGTGAGTTTCAGGACAGCCAGGGCTACACAGAGAGAAATCCTGTCTCCAAACCAAACCAACCAACCAGACTGGGGAGACGGCTGTCAGTCAGGTGCCTGTCGCACAAGCCCAAGTACCACATCCCTAGCACTCACATAAAAAGCCAGGCATAGTCGTGCATGTCAGCACTAAGATTTGCGGGGCCCTGAGGATCACTAAGCCACCAGCTTAGCCAACCAGTGAACTCCAGGTTCAATGAGAAACTCCATCTTAAAAAAAAAAAGTGGTGAGATATTAATTCAGGTTCTAGTCCCAATACCCACATGGTGGCTCACAACCATCTACAACCCCCAAAATTTGGTACCCTTTTCTGGCCTTTCCAGGTACAAGGCATGCATGCGAGGCACAGACATGATGTAGGTAAAACACCCATACACACACACACACACACACACACACACACACACACCAAAACAAAAAATAAAAATCAAACAACAAATGGGTGGAGAGCAGCAGAGAAAATGTCCCATGTTGACCACTGGTTTTCATGTATGTGCACATACCCATATAACATGTACCCAATCCATACACACAGTAAACGAATGAGTGATTATGATCTAACAATCCTAGTACTTCTCTTGACTACTTACCCCAAGTTCTAAGTGTTTCAGAACAACTGAAAGCAGGATCTTGAAGGACTATACTTCTGTTCATAGCTTCACTTATTCATGACAGTCTAGAGTGGAAGTGATCTAACTGTCCATCAGTAGCCGAGTGGGCCAGGAAAATATGGCATAACAATATGAAGTATGAGTCAGCCTTGAAAGGGAAATCCTGTCCCGTGCTACAGGACATTATACCAACCAAACCAGCCACAACAAGGCAAATATTGTATGATTCCACTTATTCCACGCTCGAGTCGTCATCGAATTCATAGAAATAAAAAGAGAATTGTGGTCGCTAAGGACTGAGGGCCTGGAGAAAGGAATCGGCATTATGTGGATGCTGAGTATAAGTTAGAGAAAAGGGAACTGAGAGCACACTTTATACACTTCAAGGTCACAGTGTAGTTTCCTGTTACAGGACTTCCTGCAACATTAAAAACTAACGAATGGGCTGGAGAGATGGCTCAGAGGTTAAGAGCATTGACTGCTCTTCCAGAGGTCCTGATTTCAGTTCCCAGCAACCACATGGTGGCTCACAACCATCTGTAATGAGATCTGGTGCCCTCTTCTGGCACCCAGACAAAACACACAGATAGAACATTATATACATAATAAATAAAAATCTTAAAAACAAATGAACAATCCAGATGGTATGTCTGCAATTCTAGCATTCAGAGAGAGGCTCGGGCAGGAGGATTGGGAGTCTGATGATAGCTGGAGATACAAAGACAGAGTTTATCTCAAAAAAATAAAACAAAGCCAGGCAGTGGTGACACAAGTTTTTGATTCCAGCACCACAGAGGCAGGCAGATATCTTCAGGGTCAGCCTGATCTACAAAGTGAGTTCCAGGACAGCCTGGGCTGTTACACGGAGAAACCCTGTCTTGAAAAAAAAAAACCAAACCAAAACCCAAGATGCATGAGGCCATCAGAATGGACTGAGGACAGGGAGCAGAGGCTAAAACACTGGGTGATCCTATAAGGCGAAGATCTTGACTTTTTTTGTTAGTGTCCATGGGGTGTGTGTGCCGTGAGTAGGATCCAGAGAATAGCTCATTTCTTCAGGGCTAGAGCATTCCCCTGTCTTAGCTCCTGGGCCTAGGATCCTTTTTAGCGTCTCCTAAGGGACCTAGGCTCTCTGAAGACTCCTGTGGGGGAAGACGCACTCCCCCTCACTATTCCCTCCACAGCAGTTCTGACCTTTCAGCTATGGCCTTTCAAATGCTAGGGAAGATATCTTCTCCCCTCCCAGGCAGCCCCTGGGAGGTGCCTCATGAGTTTTGGGAGTGTTACTCTCGGACAAGACTGGAACATTCAGCCCTATGGATTTAGCTTCCTTTAGCTGAGGCCCAAACTGCCTTGCCCCTCTCAAACTGGATAAGCAGCTTCAGAGAAGGAAGAATTCGTCCCCTCCCTTGACAAGTGTGCTGACTGTGGGCTTTTGGAGCGCTCTCAGAACACAGCCCCACACCTTATCCTCAGCCCAAATGCTTGCCTACCTGCGCCCAAGCTGCTAGCTCTCTGGAAGCTCAGCTCTCCAGACAGGGTAATGGGCTTATGCCAGTAAAAGAGAAAAGTCCCAGAAAGATGCTAGGGACATTTTCTGAACTGTCTGTAAATTTTATTATTATATTTTTAAAAATTATATATACATATATATACACACACACTAAGTAAATAAATTATATATATATATATGTATATATATATATATATTTTAAAAAAGGTGTAGCTGGGCCTGATGGTGGCATATGCCTATAAGTCTACCATTCAGGATGATGAGGAAGGTTGTGAATTTGAGTCTAGCCTGGGCTACATAGCAACACGATCCTGGAGAAAAGAATGTATAAAGTTCAGCTAACCTGCCCCCCAGCTGCCACCATGAGTACCCCTAATCTTCTCCTTCCAATACATGTGTGCTCTCTGCTTTTAACTACAGGGAGATCTAGAAGTTGTGGGGTTTTGGAAGGGGTGAGATGGGACAGACGGGCAAGGAAAAGGACCAGGACCAGTAGGAGTCTTCCCAACTCACAGAATACAGCCTGGAACTCACAAGACCTGACCGTTTGACCCAGCAAAGCCCTAAGCTGGCACCTGGGACAGAAGAGTCAATCCCTACATCTGTTTTTCCTACCCATAAAACCCTCTTGAAAATGTATGTCAGGCTGGGAGTCCATGGCCTGTCTGGATGCATGGGAAGCAGAGCCAGCCAGAAAGCACGGCGGTCCTGAGTTAGGGGTTGAGGACAGAGTGGTGTAGATGAGGGTACCTTTTCTTACTTGTTCGGCCTAATTCAGGCTCATCCTGTTCACCCTGATTTGGAGCGCCTGCCCCTGAAGCCGACCCAGTCAGCTAAGCTGTTAGACAAGCTACCACCCACACCTCCCTGTATCAATGGGGATGGAACAGGGTCCAGCAAGCTGCTTGGCTTGAAGGTTAGAGAGGAACCTTTATGGTTTTTTAATTGCTCCTCAGAATTCGAGCCCCTCTTCTCTTGGTTCTCTCTCTTCAATCCCTGATATGTGATGAGACAGCAGCCTCCACACTCAAAGCTCACCCTGACCCAGGGCAGTGGCCGAGCCTGACAGCTCAGAGGCCTTGCTGCGACTCCTTCCTAGGCCATCCAACCTGCTCCTCCACCTGCAACCTCATCCGGCAGAGCCTCCTACTCCAGAAACACACCAGCAAGCAGCGAAGGCAAGAAGAGATGGAATGAAGGCACTCAACGGGCCCAAACTCTGATTCTAGTGCCAGGCACCAAGCTGCCCAAGGACTTTTCAGGCCATCTCGGGTCAGGCTGGACCATCGCTTCCATCTGCTAGAGCCTTGTCCCGGGCATCCTGCAGGTATTCAAGCAGAGGGCCCCAGGGCACTGCCTGCACGGACAGAGCTGTACACAGCGTGACAAAAGGCAATGGTCCTGGGAGCACACGGGAGGCAGAGATGGGCAGAGCAGAGGTGATCAAGGGAAACAGGATCTGAGCGTCCTGCCCAGGGGCTGCAGCCGCCTCCCACACCTCTTCCCCAGGGCCAAGCTGCCATGCACTTCCATCTCTGAAGATACTAGAGAAGGGGCCTACTTTCTGTGGATACTCAGCAAGTAAAGAGTGCGCTAAAATAAGAGGGAGTCCCCCTCTTCTAATCTAGTTGAGAGGTCTAATGGAGATCATGCACCACCTCCTGCCACCCATTCCTCACCAAGGCTGATAGACACTGCAGGAGCCCAGGACAGAGCTGGGGGAGGGTCACAAAGCATGGGCAGCTTGAGGCTTCCATGCAATCTTTTTTCTGAAGCCAACACTGGGCTTGGTCCTACTTCCCTTGCAAAAACCAGCTGCAGTGGGCAAGTCAGAACAGACTACAGTCTCCTTCTCCTTTTATACTCTGGAGAAAAAACTAGGCTCCTTATTTCACTGTGGGGGCTACACAGAGTGAAGCGAGAGAGGTCAGACAAGAGACGGAAGGGGGTCTTCTAGGAAAAGCCCTGTCTTGGTTGCAGTGGAACCTTGGGCCAAGGAGGTATCTGTACTGAGATGCTCCGAACAACAGGGACCTTGAACCACCACCAGAGGGCCCCATCTTGGGCCCTTCTAGACTGTCTCATTGCAGGTTATTTTATCCTGTGAGGGGAGAACACAGGTGTGACTCCTGGATCCAAGAGCATCGGTCACCCCCGTCACTTCCCTAGATGTAGAGTGAAAATCTTCCTGCCCTGCCCTCCCATTCACCAGCTCCAGACATCTTGCTGTGGTCATTTGTGGGCCCTGCTTTAGCCCAGCTATGGTGGGACTAGAGGGGGAGGGGCACAGGAACAAGCCAGTCATTGTCATCTACAACTGAACCCTATCTCTGGTATGAGCCAAGATGCCACACCCAGGGAGAGGCCAGCCCTCTGTGGGCATGCTGGAGGGGGTTCCAGGTCCCTTATTACCTAAATCTCTCAATGTCTCAGGTCATGGGCATAAAGCGAGACATCAGAGGACTGTTTCTGTTCTGGAGCCCTGCGCAGGGACTGATCCTCCCAGCCCTTTGGCTCCGGTTCACTTTAAAGGCCAACACCAATTGTCCTGGTTCTCAGTCTGCCCTGTTCTTCAAGACAAGACAAAAACAGCAGGCTCCTCACAATCTTAAGCCAGGTTGCAAATTCCAGCCATAATAAAGGTTACTGACACAGGCTCTGAGAGAGATGAGCAAGCAGAGTATCTATGGCTCAGTTTCCCACCTACAAAATTGAGATCGATGCCTTTTGCCTACTTTTTAGGCTTACAGAAAAGCCCCCCTAATGCCCCATCTCATTATCATCATCATTATCCGGAAACTAAGTGTCTCCTAGTTCACCCCAGGATACTGGTTCTGTAGCCCCCCGGTTTTCGCCTTGCGGTGCTGGGGATGGAAACGGGGGCTTTGTGCACACTGGGTAAACACTGGACCACTGAACTACACTGACAGCCCTGCAGCTCTTTATAGGACTAATCTAGAATTCACAGAGTGGTAATGAGAATGAGGGCCTCAGAAAGGAGAGGCGAGGCAGACTCCAAAACCAGTCTCACGTCTTTCCTCCTTCCTCCTCCTCCTGCTCTTGGCCCTAGGAAGAAAAGCGACCAGCAGGGGAGGAGTCCCAAGCTCTGGATTGGTCTCCTAACCTCCGTGTAGGAACAGTCCTCACAGTAACAGGTCTGAGAGGGAAAGCGGCCAGCACCAGGCACTCCCGCCAGCTACACACATCCTTCTCATTAGCTTCCATAGCTGGAAGGTTCTCCTCGAAGACTCAGGGTCTACACGCACATTTTAGACAGCACCTACAACCAACCCCTTCAGCCCCCCGAGACGGGCCTGGGCACCCCTACAGCAGCCTCTGCGTGCATGGTGTGCAGCAGGAGCTGGGCGCACGGGGAGGTGATACTGAGCTTCACACCCTTTGGGGGGACAGCATAGTGAGGGAAGCCTGGTTGGCGGAGGAGTGGTCCCCATGGCCACGGGCCAAAACACCTGCCTCTGAACTTGGATGGAGCCAGTATTTAGCAGCCACTAGCCATACCCCTGATTAACTTAGACGAATTTAGCACTGGTAGAAAGCACAGTATGCCTCCCTGAGCTTCAAAAACTTTTACTTAGAAACAAGACTTTCTCTCTCCAACCTGGACGCTCTTGGTAAGCCCTGACTCACAGCGCACTCAATACAGCAGGCCCCTGCCCTGGCTCTCAGCTCCCAGGTCCTACCAACTCTTACTGTTCCTTCTACCCGGTATCCCTTTGCTGGGGCCCAGAGCAGACTCGTGACAGACAAGGAGAGACGGTTCTGCCCAGGTCTGGTTACATTTTGTTCCCATCCCCAGGACTCACAGCCTTTTCGATCTTATGCCACATTCCCAAACCATCCTCACCCACCAAGGAGACTGTGCCAAGGATGCACGAAGATAAGCAATACAAAATGCCTTAGAGCTTTCTCACTGGATCAGAGACTCTCCTTACTCCTGACAGCTGAGTAAATTCCTGCCCAGCAGGGGAAGGAAAGAGAAGGCTTGAAAAGGCTCTTTCTATCATGGGTATCCTTGAAACCGTCAATAAGGGGAAGGGAAGAGAAGGCTTAAAACGTAAGAGAAAGCAGACATAAAGGGAGAGCCATCTCAACAGCACTGTGGCCATCATGGCAAGCAACAGCCCTGCCCCTCTCTCCTCCTTTCAGCCTGAGAACTGGAGTTTCATCTGTTACTGTTAGGCAATCCTGCCCTGACCACCTCCCTGGGGCTACTTGGCTTCTCAGAGGCTTCTGTAGAAAGTAACAGAGACAACGATGAAGCCAAGGATGTGATCCAAAGGGAAATAGTATTCTAGGAAGCAGCAGCTGCTTCTGACACAGAGATGAAGAGTCAGTTTCCCAGAAGGCTGAGGAAGCAAGGGCTTGCGAGCAGAATCTATCGGGTCTTACCTGCACAATGTCCAGCACCATGCCAGCTGCCACAGTCCCAAAGCCCGCCAGGAGGAAGGGGAACAGCACTTGCAGGCCAATGGAGAAGGAGGTCTCCTTGAGTGGGGAGGGTGGCGCAGGCCCCCGGTCGGTGCTGACGTCGTCACTTTCGTTGCTCTGGCTCCCATTCTCCAGCAGCGCGTCCTCCTCCCGAACCCCCTTGGCGTTAGCTCGAGACTCAATCACCACCACCTCCACCCCAGCCCCATCAGGCCCCAGGAACTCTGAGGTCCCAGCCAAGGGCTCTCGCCCAGGGCCATCGGAAGAGCAGGGTGAGGGAGTAGGGCCAGTACCATTCGGCTGGTGGATGTCCTTTGGCTCTGGCTTAGAGGACATGACAGGCAGGGAGGAGAGGAGGGGAGAATTATTTATTTTTCTTTCTCGCTCTGACTCTAACTTGGGAAAGAACTTAGTCTTGGGTTGAACCCAGGCTTGAGTGCCGCAGGACCTCTTCCCACGGCTCTCCACTCCTGCCTGGCACTGTAAAAACTGATCTACCAAAAGGCAGCCCCATCAAGCAACACAGCCCGGGGCTTGGAGGAAACAAACTCTTCACTCCAGACGCAGCAGCTGCCACTAGGGGTGCGGGTGCCTACCCCCAGCTCTGCACTATGTTGGGGGGCGGGAATCTTTGGTTCTCAAGGGCCAGCTCCTCAGAGCAGGGGCATGCAGAAGAGAAGGGCTCAACCTGAGTCTGGAGTGCCTGATACTGCAACCCTCTCTCGTGAACGCTGAATGAGTTCCGATTGTTCAGAACACAGCCTCAATCTGGGGCTGGGGCTTCTTCCCACTCCTGCTGGGTGCCTTCAGCTTCCCACAGCACCTTGGGCTCAGCTGGTCCCAGGACAGTGTCTGCTGTCTTTCTCCTCTCTCCCAGAGGTCTCCTCCCGTCTTGAGAAGATCTTGTACTTTCTCAGTTGCCTGGTCCTTAAAGTCACAAGAATTTGTGTGGAACACCTTATGTGGGAGGAAGAGAGAGAGAGAGAGAGAGAGAGAGAGAGAGAGAGAGAGAGAGAGAGAGAGAGAGAGAGAGGAGCATGTCAGTACATAGCAAAAACCAGTTCTTACTAGGACAATCTCCAGCGCATGATGTAGTCTGTTACAGAGGTGGCTATTTGCTGGGTTTTTTTGTTTTCTCACTAAAATTACACTGTCCTGCCCACTTCATGTGGAGGCCCAATAGGTTCTCGACCCAACATTCCCAGACAGCAAACCATGACTCCACAGGAAGATGCTGTGTAGGAGCCGTTGGCATTGCGTTCTGAGCCACCTCGGGTGGGCAGAGATGTTCTCAGGGGTTGTCTTCTCAAACCTTGATCAGAACTCAGTGGTACCTAACCTTAGCGGTAAGTCACAAATCCCCCTACCCAGTCACTATTCTGTGAATGACTTATCACAAGACAGCAGTGGCAAGGCACAGCAAACAAACAGGACTGACTGTCCAGAGAAGCAGCCCCAAACCTCTAGTTGCCCTGGCCCCCCAAGAGGGAAAATGCCAGCAGGACTCACCAGGCAGCGGCAGGGCAAGCCTGCCAGACCAAGGCCAAGAGCCAGAGGCCTACTTACTACCTACTCCTGCCCTTGAGAGTCAACAGCATTACACAGACCTCAGAGGCTGACCCTGGTCTGGGCTCTTGTCTGTATTTTTCTCTCCTTTATGCTTGGCTGAGTGAGCTTGTCAGCTAGGACATGGCAGTTAACCAGGTTGAAGAGACAGAGGGTAATAAAACTACCGGTTATTACCTACATATTTTGGTTACCTAGGCTCCTCCAGTTCCCTAGAGTTACTAACAGCTGGACAGAGTGCAATTCTTAAAAACAAACAAAAGTATCAGTAAAAGGTGGAGAAGGAGGAAAGAAAAACAAAGGAAGACAAATCCAAGTGTCACAAGCTAATAAGCATTCACTCCCAAATCATGTGTCTGTCTTCCCCGCTCCACTTTTCTTAAAGGAATCCCCCGGTCTTGATTCCAACTTGTTGCATTTCACCAGCATGGCTCTCAAAAGAAAAAAAAATTCCAGAGGGTTTTGTAGGTATGATGAACAGGCTGTTAGTATTCCAAACACTCACGATTAGTCAACTCCGGTTTGGTTAAGGCTGACTCAAATTCTAGGGTCCAAGTTATGAGTCTTCCATCTACTCGGTCGCCAGCCAAGTCACCTTAACACAGCACCGTTGTTTTCAAAGATCCTCACTGTGAGTCCACAGCGCCCATGCCAGAAAAGTTTCTATGTTCGTTCGTTAAAACCTGACACTACTACCCCTCCCATCTCGCTGGCAGGCCACTTTGACCTGGAAGGGGGCTAGCAAGGGGGCAGGCCATTCCCTCAACTACATCACCAGTAAGGCCACTAACCGATGGGCCTGAGGCCCTAGGACGCCCCATCTCCTTCCCGGAGAGGGATGGACAAAAAGACCTGTTTGGGCATCCCCAACTACAAGGGTGGGAAGGAAGAGTAACCGGCCGGCTTCCGCCGCCTCCCTGCAACTCAGACTCTGCAAAGGCGCTGCGTGCTAGAGTCTCCGCTTCCCCCAGCCTCACCTAAACCCAGACCCAACAACACTGACCTGCGCCTCGATGGGGATGAAGGGCGCCTGGAGAGTGGCAGCAGGGGCCCGCGGTATCGGGGGGTGCAGGGTACCCCCTCTTCTCATCACTCCTCCCCCTCAGCCGTCCTCCTCGAGCCCCAGCGTGTGCCCCGCTACACTCCCAGCCAAGGCGAGCGTCCAACCGCGACACCCGGCTCGCTACATTTCGCTTCTGCCTTCCTGCGAGGCCGCCGCTCCGATTCCACGATGGGGAAGTGGCCTGGAGTGCAGGATATTCCGCCTCGGGCCGGCGAGGACCGGACGGGTCCTGGGGTGCCAAGCTCGCTCACCCCCAATCGCCTCTTGCCCACGGACTTGGACAAGAGTGGTTGGCTGTGGGTGGCAAACGTGATCTGGGGCAGAGCGGGTAGCACCCCCCTCCTCCATCAAAAAATAGATTTGGGATGGACAACTGCATCAGCCAATCAGAGCAGGAAGAGGGGCGGACCCCGCCCGGACCCCGCCTATTTCCCGCGCTCCGTGAGCGGGGGCGGGGGGAAAAACGCAGCAGAAAGACGGGAACTCGGAGTCGGAGGTATGCGTGGGCTCGCGGTGCTCGGGCGCGCGGGCCGGTGGTGCGCGCCTGAGTTCTCGTGGCCTCGCAAGGCGAGCGCTCCTGTACACATCTACCCCTACATCTTGACTGTCTCGTGAGCCTCTGGCCTTCCGGAAGGCCCGAAACCACCCCGTGGGCCGGCCAGATGGCGATCGCCGGTGCCCGGCAGCCATCGCGTGTTCCTTTCCCGCGCCCAGTCCCTACCTTCTTCTTGGACACAGTTCCTTTTCCTCAGGCTCGTCATCTCTCCCTCCAGGTTCCGCGTTCCTCTCTGGGCTACTGGCCGAACCCTAAACGAATCTGCTTTAATAAAGTTTCAGCCTTCAAAGGGGTGGGGATGGGCTGGCTGAAGGGAAAATTTGTTAGACTCACGGCTGGGGTCACACACACCACCCGAGGTAAGGGTGGAGGGGAGCAGGTTTGCTTTGACCAACTCGTGGCCCCATGGGAGAGATGGCTCTATCCCGGGCGAAATGAAGTCCAATTTTCCCTGACGCACCTTATGGGATCAAAGAGGAAGGAGAGTGTTTTCACCCTCGCCTTTTTTGCCACTTCCTCCCTGGGGTGTCTCCACCTCACCAGCCCCAAATCAGTACTAGTTCTCTTTGGGATGTTTTTGTACAGGGGATGTGACCTCGCCATAAAGGAACTCCCACTGACAGGCTTTCTCCTCTTGTCGGTGGAACCTGTGACCAGTGGTTCCTTCCTGCCCCTTTCCCCTCTAGAAAGGAGTTTGGGGGTTATTGAGCATACCTTTGAGTGAGGATGGGAGCAGAGATTATCTTGCTGGCAACCAAACTTTTAGCACACATGCTCTACAGCAACCCAAGCAGGCATTCCTTTAACTAATGATGACATATGTGTCCACAAATCCTGTCCCCACCTGCCAGTCCGCATCCCTGCGGTCAGCTCAGCTGCTGGGACATCAAAGGCCTACATTTCCTTAAGAACCCAGCAAAGCAATTTTTTCTTAAAAGCCGAGCCTGTGTTTGGATACAGACGTTACTCCTTAACTGGGCAATACTAGGTCTCCCCTCCCCCGATCAGTCTTGTGAATAGTGAGTATAGATTGGGAGGGAAATTAAGACAGGTTGATGTGCCTGCCCAGCCTGGTGGTGAGTGTTGGTAATCTTAGCCCTTGGGAGGCAGAGGCAGGAGAATCTCTACCAAAAAAAAAAAAAAAAAAAAAAGGGCATTGTAGTCTACAAAGAGAGTACCTGGATAGTCAGGGCTATGTGGCTGAGAATCTGTCTCAAGAAGAGTGGTGGCATACTCCTTTAATTCCAGCACTTGCACTTGGGGGTGGGAGAGGCAGAGGCAGGTGGATCTCTGTGAGTTCAAAGCCAGCCTGGTCTACAAGAACTAGTTCCAGGATAGGCTTCAAAGCTACACAGAGAAACCCTTGAAAAACCAAAAAAAAAAAAAAAAAAAAAAGACTAAAACCTTTTACCCCCCCCAAAAAAAACAAAAAACAAACAAAAAACCTTTCACCCAATAACAAACAACTTACAAACAAAATCTCTCTCTCTCTCTCTCTCTCTCTCTCTAATTCCCCTCACATTTTATCTGCTTGAAAAGCCTCTCCTTTCAGTTGGAGTAAACCAAACATATGGGCAAGCACATAAAACCTGTGGTATAGAACAAGTTAAGACACAGTGAACAGGCCCATGTAGCCACCACCGAGAGGAAGACTTCAGTCATCACTGCCACCCCAGAAGCCCCCTTGGTCACTGCCTCACCCGTCTTCCCACTAAGATAGCCTCTGTCTCACACCGTTAGCTTTGTCCTCCAGCTTTTGGACTTTATGTAACGGAACCGCTCAGGAGAGATGAGTGGTGTCTGTGCCTGGTTCCTCTCACTCCTGCAGACACTGATAGCATCAGTTAATTCACCTTTATTGCTGTGTAATGTCACTAAGCAAGCATACGCGATTTGCATCTGTTGGTGGATATTTAAGTTGTTTGCAGGTGTGTTATTACATGAGTTTATTATGTGATTATTATATGGCATCTGGATGCCATTGGGTGCACTCACATTCTTGTTCGTCTGTTTTTGCAGCAGGGTCTCTCTGTGTAGCCCTGGCTAACTTAGGTCAGGCTGCCTTGAACTTCCAGAGAGCCGCGTACCTGTGCCTCTGCCTCCCACATGTTGGGATGAAAAGCACATGTGCCGCCACACCCAGTCTGAACTTGCACATTGGAACAGGATGGAGTCATAGGGCACGCAAGTGTTCAGCTTTAGTAAATGCTAAGTGCTTTTATTAATTTATATTCTTGCTAGTGATGCCTTGTTACTTCATAACCTTATTAATACTGGTACTATTAAGCCGAAAAGATTAAAATTGTAGCTGTTCACCCCCAAAGGCCGGGACAAGCTGATCTCTATGGGTTCAAGGTCAACCTGGTCTACAGAGTGAGTTCCAGGTCTGCCAAGACTGCTGCTGAAACTCTGTCCAAAACAAACAAACAAACAAACAGCAACAAAAAAAATTGTAGCCATTCTGGTGGATGTGTAGTGGTAGTTCACTGTGGCTTAAATTTGTATTGCTCTGATAGCCAATGAGGTTGAGAACTTTTCCCACATATCTCTTTGCCATTTGAATAGTTTTTAAGTACTATGTCAATTTTCCACTGGGCTTTTTGTCTTATTGCTTTTCAGGAGCTCATATATTTTACATATGAGTTCTTCATTAGCTTTGGGTATTATAAACACCTTTTTAAGACTTCAAGTACAGAAGACCTTACTTCGGGGTATCTTGAAGTGTCAGAACCACTGGGACAAGATTATGACCTCTATGTTTTGATCACTTATCAAACTTATCAACTTATCTGGCACCTGGCACACAGTAAGAACTCAGTAAATGCGATGATGAATTAGACAGAGGAGATTTGTCTAGCTAGCGTGGTCTGTCGCACTGACTCCTAGGGGTAAAAACAGCAAGAGGGGCTGGGGGAAGCACATTTCCTTCCAGTCCAGCCAGCTGGACTCTTGGGAAGAGGAAGACATCTCACCCTTCTCTACTGAAACAGCAGAAATAGTTACAGTCTGTGAAGTGAGAAACACAGATGTGGGGGGCAAAGGTCACAGAGGCAAAGACAGGAATTAGCAGCAGGTAGCAAGCCAGCCAGAGATTTCAAGCAAGACTCAGTAACGAGTGGCAGGAAGATGGGAAGGTAGGGTCTCTGAGCTTTTTTGCAGCCCTTTGTAAGACAAGAACCTCCATGTGCACAAGACACTCACGTGCTCTTCACTGGCCTTATGGATGTGTCCACTCTTGGGCCAGCGAAATGGCTCAGTGGGTAAAGGCACCTGCTGCCCAAGCCTGTGACTGAGTTCAATCCCTAGAACCTTTGTAAAGGCAGAAGGAAAAGGACTGACTTTACAAAGTTGTCCTCTGACCTCTACACACATACCTACCCACATACTAATAATAAAAAGGTAAGTTTAAACGGCTGTTTTTAAAAATTAAAGTGTTATTTTTATTCAAAATTATGTGTTTACGCATGTGTGTCTGTATGTAGGTCTGAGCATATGTAAGTGTAGGTTCACATGGGGCCCAGAAGAAGACATGAGATCCCCTGGGGCTGGAGTTACAGACAACTCTCAGCTGATGTGGGTGATGGGTACCAAAATCAGGTCCTCTGCAAGAGCAGTAAGTGCTCTTCAATGCAGATTCCCTGACACTTTGGTGACAGTCTCAACACAACCTCTCATTGGAGACCTCCCTTTTTCCTGTTTAGATCTGTCTTTAGCTGCTGCATGGCCTATAATGTTTATTCTGAGCACAGAAGCCCATGAACTCCTACAAAGGCTTTCCCTCCTGTGTCTCTTCCTCCTGCTTCAGCGGCGACACTGACAGGTCTGGTTTAGAGTCTCTGAGCAGTCCCCGTCACTGTCCTACCAAAACGCTAGAATAAACTCTCAGTGTCCTCGGCTGAGGTTCTCAAGAAGCAGAGTGGCATTGATCCAGAGGCTAATAGTAGCTTCAGAAATTTTAAACAGAATGGATTTGGGACAGCAGCTAAGTAGAAGAGAGGTGTCATGGCATTGGTGTAGAAAGCACAGAGTTTTCTTTTGGGGACATGGGGAAGGTTTATGAGGGAAGCAATTGTTGATCACAGTTAGAGTCCTATGAGGAGCCCACAAGGGGAAGACTTCTTGGAGTAGCCTTCTTCAGTCTTGGCACTTGTCCTAATTCACAGTTCATTTAGCCTTCTGTTCTGCGGTTCTCCCAATGCCACAGTTTTCCTTGGGTCCAGATGCTGACCACTAAGGACTCCTTCAAGACCAACTTGCAGAGTCATCTTGAAGCATCCTAACATTCCAGAGTACCTCGCCAGTGTGCCATGGTCACAAGACTAGCCCGGCATGGCTGGAAAGTTTCCTGACTGTTGTTTTTCAGAGCATGTGTGCCCCCTCCCATTTTTTCCCCCTGCTGCCACCCTCCCAGAGGTCAACTTCTTTCCTGCTGCCTGGAGCTGAGGTGATATCCCCTTCCGGCTCCATTCAGCTCTAAAAGGATGCAGGGATACAGGCGTATGGGGAAGTATGGCCATCTGTCCTCAGAGCTGGGTGCTGTCATGTTTACCTTGGCTTCTTTCTAAACGAACTCTGGGTTCCCAACCCCTCCTTGATACCCACACAGGGATTTCTTCAAGCAGAAGAGCTCAAGGTATTTTACAGCATTTTATTGAGCACAGCAGGCAAAATTGTTCAGTGAACTGTGACAGGAAGCCGGAGGCCATGTTGTCACTAAAACAGTGTAGCAGGGCGGAATGTGCCACAGCTCAGAAATTACACGGGTTGAATCATGCTTAGCCACATGTTAGGTATGTGGCCTTGAGTGGGTGCCTTTATATTTCTGAGCCACATCTCTAATGGGGAGACTTGACTGCCTTTTGCAGAGATTCTGGATCAGTGGTAAGTTTGCATTTGGAAAATTCCCTCACACAGGAGGATTGTTCTGATATCACTAGAAAGGAAGAGCCAAAAGCAAGCATGAGACATCAGGAGGGTCAGCTCACACTCTCTGAGCTTCATGTTGAATTCTAAACTTTGCAGAGTGCAAAGAATTAAGGATGGATAGTCTCAGAATATGGGTGCAGGTAAGTAGCTAAAGGGACTGCATTCCTTCAGTGGGTCACAAGCCAGAAATTGGAGACGCCATCTTGTAAGACCTAGCATTCAATTATCTAGCTTCAAACTATCCTCTGCCTTTATTCTCCTTTGCTCACCTAGCTTTAGTTTACTAAACTAGCCTGGTTGGAGGAATCACAAAATAGGCACTTGGTTTAAAATATAGATTTCTCACTTCCTGAAAATTTTGTTTATAAAACTTAGAGGAGACAGATCAGAAAAATCTATTCTTATAAGGTACCCCCAGATAACACTCATGATTCAACTATTTGGATCTAGTTAGCCCTTGCTTGGTGGCTCTCAGTCCTGACTTCATATTAGATTCCCCAGGGAACTTTCAGAGAAACAGCTTTTAGGAAGAAACCCTTGCCTGTGCCTGGGAAGACTCAGCAAGTTTCCTGTGACAGAGTGGCTCTCTGACCAAATCTGACAGCGGTGGTTCATATGAAAACCCATTGCTCTCAGTAATCACACTATGAAAACGCTTGCTGCAGTCTAAGGAGTAGGAAATGGAGTCAGCGGTTTTAAAACAAGATAGGTAGATTTCAAAAGTAATTGAAGTTAGTCATTACGGAAATGCAAATCCAAGCCACAAGATAACATGTTGCATCCGCTACATTGGTCATCTAAGTCGTAGTGGAGGAACAAAACCCAGAAAATCACACCTGCCAGTGCAGTCTGCTGGGCAGGTGATACAGTCTTGGCTTCTGTAGTGAACACGTGGTGTTTTCTCAAAGTTAAGCACAGAATTTCCACGTGACCAAGCATTTTCACTCCTAAGTGCCTGCTGAGAAGAATTGAAAGCAGGGGGGAAATCATTCTGGCTAAAAGGAAAAGACTTATGACAGGCAGCAAGGGAGAATGAGGCAGATGCAGAGGGCAGCATTGAGTGTGTGGCTGGGTGCATGGGGAAGAGTACAGATGCAGGATGGCCACTTACACAGCTCAAGATTTCTCTCATTTCTTCTTCATTCCTTCCTTCTCCCACTCCCTGCCCACTTCTCTCAGTTGCTGGGGATTGAACCCAGGGCTCCATGCATGCCAGACAGTCATGTGTGTGTGGGGGCACAGTGTCCCACACTGTGTATATGAACGCCAGAGGATTTCTGTGGGATTTAATTCTCTTATTCCATCATGTAGGTCCTGGGGACTGGACTCTGGTGGGTAAAGCGTGGCAGGAAGCACCTTTTGCCCACTAACACATCTTGCTGGTCCATGAAAGTCTTGTTTTATTACATTCATTTTGTTTCCCAATCTACATTACAAAGTCTTCGAGCATAGACGTGTATATATTTTAAATTGTGTACACTAAAATTTTTATAATTAAAATTTTCCGTGATGTCATTTTTTGAGTCAACAAAAAGATGTTTGAACACCTGTTGTTTTCATTTCTCTTGACCATGTACTTTGAAGGGGAATGGTGGGGTAATATGGTAATTCTCTGGTTAGCTTTAGAGGGAACACCAACCATTTCCACAGCTGCTGTACTATTTTACATTCCCACCAGTGAACGCATGAGGTTTCCAACTTCTCTACATCCTTGCCAACAATTGTTATTTTCCACTTTTTTGATTGCGGCAACCTGGTGAACATAATAAAGCGGTAGCTCACTGCAGTTTTAATTTACATCTCCCCAGCGACTAGCGACTAGCAACGTTTACACTTACAGTATCTTTTTCCGTTTCACTGCCTCTGTTTCCCACTTGTTACACCGTAACAGCTTACTTCGTAGGTTAAATTACCTTCATGTATCAGAGTGCCTCTTTATAGTAAATTCTGTACAAGGGTTAGAAAGAAGGAACAAAACTAGACAGGACCCAGGAAAGGGTCTTTGCTGCACTTCTCTTTCCTTCCCCTGACTTAAAAGGCCCACGCTGGCGTCATTCGTTTTTCTGAAGGTCTCACATGTACATCTGCTCCAGCATCTTAGCCTAGTTCTTTGCCTAGTTCTCATTCAGCTCTGAGGTCTCAGCTGCAATAGTGATCTCTTCACTGTGGAGGCACCGTGACACATAAAGAATAGGACTTTGTCGCCGGGCAGTGGTGGCACATGCCTTTAATCCCAGGACTTGGGAGGCAGAGGCAGGCGGATCTCTGTGAGTTCAAAGCCAGCCTGGTCTATACGAGCTAGTTCCAGGACAGGCTCTAAAGCTACAGAGAAACCCTGTCTCAGGGGAGAGGGGGAGAATAAGACTTTGTCTCTTACACTTGGAACAGAAACACCTCACTTGGGCTTCTTGCTTTAGAATGAGCCATATATCACAGCCCTGATGTGTCTAACACTCTGTCCCTTGGCATTTAATTTTTGGTGTTGATGGAGCAGTTAGTAATGCTGAACACACATTCCTGAGAGATTAGGCTCCAGGGAAACCTTTCTTTATCTTGCCCTAAGTCTTTTTTTTTTTTTTTTTTTTGGTTTTTCGTTTTTCGAGACAGGGTTTTTCTGTAGCTTTGGAGCCTGTCCTGGAACTAGGTCTTGTAGACTAGGCTGATCTCAAACTCACAGAGATCCGCCTGCCTCTACCTCCCGAGTGCTGGGATTAAAGGCGTGCGCCACCACTGCCCGGCTCTAAGTCTTTATTTAAATTGATAAATTAAAATAGAATATATTTCGGTCTATCTTGTAATGCTTTGAAGTATACATTAAAAAATAAGAGGGGCTGGAGAGATGACTCAATGGTTGTGCTCTTCCAGAGGACTAGAGTTTGATTCCCAGTACATAACCATCTATAGCTCCAGTTCCAGGGGATCTTCAGGTACTGCACACATGTGATGGGCAAGCATTCATCACACAGAAAATAAAGGAAAATTAATTTTAAAAATAAGGAACATCTTATAAACTCCATGCAATCCTTGCAGGGTGGAGGGGGCACACTAATTTTTCTTGGTGTCTGAGTTTGGTGTATGCGCTTACCAAAGCAAGCATGCCCTCCATCTTCAGCAAAAGTTGATGCCTGGTTGTCCTAAAGGCTGTGGGTTACTGTGAACTAAAGGCAGGCATGGATTTGGAGTACAAGATAGAACTGAGTTATCAAAATGCTTAAGACAAAAAGACAAAGGAATGCCTGTCATACCCTCCTTTGGATAGAAAGAGGGCAATGATCCTTGTGTGACATGTTACTTGCTAGTAGTTCTGAATGTCCATTCTCTTGATGGGCTTTGAGTTCTAATCCCTGGTTGGGGTACTCATGAGTTAGTGCAGTTTTTACAATATTACAGAATGGCCAAAGAACATTTCTTAGTATTAAAGATTTTACTCAATTCTAAAATTTTTATATTCGTAGATCTAAAGATAACATATGCAAAGGGGCAATTTCATTCTTGACAGCGTGCCAGACATCAAACAAAAGAATTTCACGTTGTTTCATTTCAATTAAAATATTTATGGTTCCAAACACATTTGGTGAAATGTTCAGCTCTTATTGGAAGAAAATAATACTAAATCAGAGGTGGTGGTGCATGCCTTTAATCCCAGTATTCAGAAGGCAGGACAGTAAATCTGAGGCATTCAGAAGGCAGAGGCAGGAGGATCTCTGTGAGTTTTAGGCCATCCTGGTACACACAGCAAGTTCCAGGACATCCAGAGCCACACAGCCTCAGATTTACTGTCCCTCCTATGCAGAGTCTAATCCTAGCTGTGCTAGCTAGCACTTTGAGCCTCTCTCAGGATCCCTTTCTTCCCAGTGAGGGTTCCAGAAAGCTCAAAAAGGAAGTGAGATGGACGGGAACAAGCTCCCTGCTCATTTCCTTCTGGTCACTCTATGATCATGAGAAGTGTGATTGTTTTCGGAGAAGGAAAAAGAGCTGAACCTAGGGGGCGAGAGGAGGGCAGGAAGAAAGGCTGGCAGACACAGGCAGAGGTGTGACTAGGGAGAAGTCAGCCAGGGGGACAGAGCACTAGAGCAAGGAAATAATTCTAGGAGTCTTTGTTCTCTGCATCTTCAATAAGCCAAACCCCACAGTCTCTCAGGGGAGTCAGGACTTGGGGATCTGGACCTCCTTTTGGTTCTAGACCAGTCTCTTAAGCATCCTGTCACTTTGGGCTTTGGAGGAGTCTGTTTTCTCTTCAGAACTATTAGCATAGACTTTGGGTTCAGATAGACCTTAACACCTGCATGACCTTGGGCAACTTTGAAATCTGTAAACCTGTGACTTCACTTATAAGATGGAGCAATAGTACATCAGAGTTGTTCTCTTCTGTCTCCAAGAGCACAACACTGTGAACTGGGTTGAGTCAAAGAAAGGAGGTTGATTTTGGCTCATGGTCCTGGAGCTTTAATATCATATGGGGAGCATGGTTTGCCCCAGTGGAGGTCTTCTAGCTGGAGAGACAGCATAGGACATCACATGGCAAGACACAGGGAATGCATGTATGAATTTGTCTGTCTTCTGGTCCCCCATTCTATCTTTTAATTGGGTACTCTGTGATATTTTGACACATGTATTCATGGGGCGATGTCCAAATCAGATGAAATGTGTCTATCTCCTCAAACTCTCCTCTTAAAAAGTCATCAATAAGTCAAGGATGAGGCTCAGCCCTGATGACCTTGTGTAATTCTAACAACCCCACAAAGACAGTCCCTAATCGGTTAGGTTTCCTCCCTCAGAATACTTTTCTCATAGGATTAAATTCACAAGAGACAAATGTGGGGGGGTCACACTCACGCCTCAGCAGTTGTTATAGGAATTAAATAAGACATCAGTGGGGAGGAGGTGATTCAAGGTCAGAGGATAATGGGGAATGTGGGAGCCAGGTGATGTGGGTTCAAGCCACTGTTTCCAGCTAAATGTGTAACACACTTAGAATCAAGTCCATCTCTGTAGGAAGGAGTAACAATAGCACAGTCACGGGCTGAGATAAGGTGTAGGGAACTACTCTGTAGGGCTCTGCACAAAAGTGAAGGATTAATTTTGTTCTTAAGCTTGCCCTCCAACAAAAGCTGAATAAGTACTGAATTAGCCAAAAAGGGAGAGTGAGGGCAGGAATGTGAATCTTAGTAGGAGTAGAAAAAAAAAGAAAGCTTGAATAATTCCCACACTGTTTCTAACACTGACAATTAAGCAAGAGCTGCAAGCAGCAGTTCACATCCATGGGAGGAAGGTAAGGACTTCTGAGGGAGCAAGGAAACCCAGTGCTATGGAAGGTCTCTCTTGGAGAGGGAAAAAGAGGGAGTCTTTCAAGTTCCACTTCTGTGTCTCCCCTTGTAACCTCGACTCCCTTGTGATCCACAAAGCACAGATCCTGGCCTTGAGTCAAGAAATGCAGCTACTGGGCAGAATCAAACCGCCTAGGGTTGGAGCCCAGAGAGAAGGCAGGAGCTCTGTTATCCTCTAATGAAGGCTACCTCCCCTTGCCTCTCTTATCCAGGGAAGAGCAGCCCCTCCAGCCACCCCCCTCCACCTGCCCTCCACTTCCCCTTGGTCATTCTGAAACAGGATATGGTGCCAGGGCCTAGGCTCTGCTGGTTCTGGGCTCCAGTGAGAGGCTGGACCGTGAGTTCTCTCGGGAGCTCAGCCCATAGGCTGTGCCAGGAAAATGTTTCCACAGATTAGTGCCTCCTGGGGTGGAGTCACCATACCAGGTGGCAGGAACAGGGCAGGGAAGGGAGCAAGTTCCAGGAACCCAAGGAGAGCAACTTGCTTTTCCAGGCCCCAATCTCTGGACTCAGGAGTTGTGAGGTGGAGACTCTGAGAGACATTGGTTAGAGAGTAGCTGACGCTACACAGACTGACTCAGTTTGACCGAGTTACTCAAATGTGGAATAGACTGGAGAGGGGAGGAAGGTAGCAGAGGTAGCAGATGGCAGGAGAATGGAAATCCCAGAAGGCAATCCAGCTCAAGTACCCTAAGTTAACATTCTATCTAGATAAAACCTTCCTGAGATTGTTCCAAAATCTGCATTTGTTAAGGCAGGCTGGGAAAGCAGACTAGTTAAATAGGCAGCATGAGACAGGCCCACAGCTTCTACGACAGGACAGAGGCAGCTGAGGCCACTCAGGGGAAGAGGTCAGATGTCATCAGAAATGGCAGGCTACTTTCTGCTCATCTCCTCCTGCTTGGAGCGTGTTCTATGGCAAGCGGAGGAGGGAGTCAGGCAGATGACTCCACATTGCAAGGTGTTTCCACCAAACCTTTGGTCATTACCATCTCTGTCTTTCCCTGTAGGTTAGTCCTGCCCAGTGTTGGGCATCCCTCACCCAGCTGCATCCTGGCCTCAGAGTTCATGCAGATGAGGAACTGGCTCCTTGTAGGTGTCAGCATTCTGAATCAACTCAAAGATGAACTTCACCTGGTTCTCATAGCTCTGGACTGAGATTTTCTCATTGAGTCCATGGATTCTGAGGGAAAAAGCATTTTGTGGGGAGGAGATAAGAGTCAAAGGCTGTAGCACTAGAGCTAGCACAGAACACCCTTCCTGATCCCCCCCCCCCCGCTCCATATGGCTGATCTTTTGCTCTCCTGGGGGCCAAGGTGACAAAAGTTATTTGTCAGCTTATGTGTGATACACTCATTATTTCTCAAGGACCTGTGCTCCCGCCAAAGAACAGTGGGATAAACAATGAATAAATAACTCCTGGGGAGTTTAGCCTAGTCTTCTCTTCTGAGGTCGGTTCTCCTCTGGTAGAATTATCTTCCTAATTCTTTTGTTCTTAGAATAGAGTCTCCTGCTAGAGTTTTTCCTAAGGTTTTGCTCACCAGGGATAAGGGAGGGCAGGAAGGCAACAGTTGAGGGCACCTCTCCATAGGAACGTTGCTATCAGATCTCATGTTTATCCCCAAAGTGCAAAGATGACAGGAAATAGAGGGGACACTTAGCCCCAATTTTAACAACTCCCCAAACATAAACACTATGCTTTTTGTCTGTTTTTTGAAACAGGGTCTTTATGTATAGTCCTGGCTGATTGGAAGGTTGCCAGTAGACGAGGCTGGCCTCAAAGTCACACAGATCCTCCTGCCTCTGCCTCCCAAGTGTTGGGATTAAAGAAATGTGCCACCACTGCCCAGTATGAGTGCTATTCTTAAAATCACACTCAAACATTTTCATTCTGTTTCAAGTGACTTGTGGTGTGGCAAAGAAATCAGGTCTGAGGTAATAGATTGCAGAAGGCTAAATGGAAATTATCTTCTCAAACTTCGAGAGTTAAAATCGGCTGAAGAATCACATTAACAGTCATACTTGACAGTTAAAATTGGTACTCACATTTTGGATTTCCACAGTATTTCTTCTGAGAAGGCCAACTAACATGCTCACCTTTAAACTCGTGCATGTTTGCTTATCAAAGAATGTTGGAGGGTCTCCTTATTTTACAGGGGGAGGAAGTGAGGTCCAGGGATGAGTATTCTCTCAAAGTGAGAAAGGCTACCTAAGGATCCCCTCCGTCTTTCCTAGACATGGTTTTGTCACATAGCTCATGCTGGATTTAAATTTGGCAATGCATTAGGCTGGAGAGATGGCTCAGCAGTTAAGAGCACTGGGTATTCTTCCAGAGGTCCTGGGTTTGAGTCCCAGCACTACATGGTGGCTCACAACCATCTGTTCTGGGGTACCCCCTCCCGACCCTTAAAGGCAATGCATGCAAATGGTATACAGCTATACAAGCAAACAAAACATTCATGTATAAAATAAGAATAAATAATTTTTTTAAAAAATGGCCATCCTCCTGTCTCAGTCTCTTAAGTGCCAGGCTTATAGGCTACTACATCCAGCTTTACCCAAGGATCTTATTCTCAACAAACTCTCACTAGGACTTGACTCTCTCCACTTTTTAAAAGAGGAGTGTGCATGGGAGCTACCCTCCCAATTCCTGGAGCCACGATGCCAACTTGGGTTCTAGAATCGCTCTAATTTGTCAAAACCTGGCATTTGTCTATTCTGTAAGTGACCCAAATGGGAAGGGACAGTTCAGATACATCTCTCTGCCTTGCTGCTTAGCCCTGTTCCACTTACCTACTGAAGTCCTGAGACTGCAAGAAAACAGGGTTGAACAGATAGATGCCGTTGGTGAGGTTGGCATAGTGCCGGCTGTCTGTATTGCCAATGCAAATCCCTAGAAGGGAAAGAGTAAGAGAAAATGGGCTTCATGTGAGCCACCGGTCCAGTGAAGCAAGGGAAGCTGGGTGACTGACTGGGAGCCAGCTAGGACCTTGGGTCACTGTAGAGTGATAACTGGGATGTCCTAAGAGCATCTGCCTAGGACTCTCCCTCCATGCCCCAGACAGGGTTTCTCTGTGTAACCCTGGCTGTCCTGGAACTTACTCTGTAGACGAGGCAGGCCTGGAACTCACAGAAGAGATCCACCTGCCTCTGCCTCCCAAGTGCTGGGCCTAAAGGCATGCAACACCCAGCACCTAGGACATTTTTTATTGTCTAAGTTGCCTCTTTTCAAACCCTTACAAAAACAGTAACTGTAACCAGGAACATGGACTCTCCCGGAAGTACTGGTGAGATATCCCCAAGTGTCCCAAAACTAAGCTGTTCCCATCCCATGATGGCCAGGGAGGCTTTCCATTTTGTCCTCACAGCCAAGGCCATTTGCTGTGTGAGGAATCGCGAGTTTAGACAGATCATTTGTTCAGCATCACTTGGGGCAGAAGCCAACAACTGTGGGGGCATTTTCCTGAGGTTCTGCTGGTCATCTTCTGAGGGAGACTCTGGGAGGCAAAGTTCAGGTGGGAAATCCCAGGAAACTCCCTCTGGATGGTCTCCCAGCTGGGCTTAGATTTGCCTTGGATAGGTAGGACCTCTTGGGAAAGCCATTCCCAGCCTCAGTGCAAGAGCAGTGAGACAGTGCAGGATGCTATTTTGTGTTTTGTTCTATTTTTCTCTTCTCATTTCCACTGGGTACCTGGGTCTAATTCTATGTCTTGTGGATTTCTTCCTGTTGACTTTCTCTACCCCTATTGCAGTCTGACCCTACTGCTGGGGTTATGGCCAGTGGCAAGGATGGGGTAGGGGAGAGCCTTCGACGCTGAAAGAGGAAGATGTGGGCTGTGAGAATCAGGGTTCCTAAATGTTCACAGAAAGCCACAAGTAAACCCTCATAGAGGGAACTGGCCATGTGTCCACACATGGAGACCAGAGACCTGGGAACTGCTCAGTCATCACTACACCAAAATCCTCTGGTAGCATCTTTCAAAAAGGCATATTTCTGCTGGAATATGAGGGTGGGTCCAAGTGTTCTACATTTTATGAAGATCCCTGGGAGGAACACTGCCAGATTTAGATGGTATTAGCACAGGTGGGGGAAAAGCAGAGGGACCTGCAGGCATGAGACCCAGGAGGAGCACTGGTATGGATGTCATGGGCTCAGAAGCTTTTCTGGGCGGTCGTTCTAAGTTCTACTACTCAGCTGTTGTTACTCTAGGTTGGTGGCAAGGTAACTCCTCCAGGAGAGGCATATTCTAAGCCAATCCCTCCTCTATGTCAGAGGGACATAGAACACTACTGCCCTAGGTTAAGCAAGGACCCATCCTCGGCTGACCTAATTTATTGTTTCTGTCCCTTTCCTGTTTCCCTTCTCACTTCCACCCCGAGGGAAAAGTACAGTTCTAGGGACAGAAGCATCCAGCTGTTTCCAGAATGAATGGCTGGGTTGGGGGCAGGGAAGGAACATCAGATAGGAAGTGGTCCCGGCCACCACCACCCACCAGCCACATCTGATGAAGTCATTACCGGGGACAACAATATCGACTTCCGGGAAGACAGACCGTATGGTCTGTTGAAGTAGCTGGTAGCCTATGGCCTTGGCATCGGAGGGGCTGGCAGGCAGAGACTCAAAAGACCTCAGCACATGTAACTGGACTCGGTCATCAGCCACGATGTTCTTGACAAGTTCGAGGACCTTCGGGGTAGAAACCAAGAGGGTTACAATTCTCGCTGATCTGCTATGTAAGCACCAAGTTCAGATCTTTCATTTCAGCAAGGTAGCACTCTAGAGTTTAGAGCAAAGACTTGGTTTTTGCAGTGGGACTCCAGCTTTTGCTGCCTGGCTGTGAGAGATGTAAGAGCTGGCACTTCCTAGAAAGCATGGCAGAATTCAGCTAAGTGTTTAGGAGGATTGTCTTACAGCTCTGAGTCAGACGGGGAACTGGATAATCCAGAAATTGGTTTTTTCCCCCCAGGGTCGTGTGAGCCATGGGCTTAGGTAAAGTATACGAGACAGTAGGATGAGAATCTCAGCCATCTCAAGAGGATGAGCCTGCTCCAACCTGAGAGCCCTGGGGTGCTGACACAGGTCGCAAAGGACTACACCACACAGGTTTCCTTTTCCTCTCTTGAGCTGCTGCCTGTTTGTAACCAAATACACCGAGCAGAAAGATTAGCTCACAAGCACACAGAATCAGGAGTGTGGTGCTGTGGCTGAAGGTTTTCCCTTTGCATCTTTTTATTGAGAAGGACCACGAGAAAATTCCCAGAAGAATCGAGCCTGAAGTGACTGTGCCTCTGAAATCTCTGGTCCCAGGAAGGATGCAGAATGGACCCGGAGGCTTCCAGTGGTCCCCCAGCCCAGACAGCTGCAGAAGGAAAACCTCATTTGAGGAGTGGTTAGTTTGAATCTGCTCCTGTCCTATGAAGGGCTGTGTGTCAGAGCTGGAGATCACCCGAATTGGGGCACTAGCCGGAGAACTCATTTTAGGCCAATGGCCCCTAGAAGTGTGGTAGAAGCTGCATCTGAAGAGTCTATCTGCAGCAAAGGCTCCCACTTCTAGCTCAGAAACTCCATGGGAATCAAAACAAATGCCCTTCGGGGAGGGGTGAGGCTTTTAAGAACTCATTTTCAACCAGAGATCAGTTTCATCCCAGCACTAGTGAGTTCACCATGGGCATGGCTCAATGGTAGAGTGCTTGCCTAGCATGCACAAGGCCCTAGGTTCAAGCCTCAGTACCTTAAAATAAGTATATTTAGTCCTCACACATTGTTTTACCCAGGGCAAGGCTCCTAAGTTATCCCCTGTGCAGTAGAGAGGGGCTGTGCCTGCTGTTTCTCGCATCAGCCACTCCAGAGGTTTCTGCATCTGGAAACTGGCTCCTTTCAGAGAGAGGCCGGGGCCTGATCCCGAGGCAGGCACCATGTCAGCCTCACTCCCTTGTCTATAGTATCGAGCAAGTAAAGAGCAATAATGTCGGCTACTTGAGCTATAAAACACAAGAACCAATGAAAATGGTAAGAGGCGTTGTTCCCCTAAGTACCTGGCCCATTGTATACAGTTAGGAGTACTGGGCTGTGAGTGTCTACCTGATTACCTAAGGAAGGTGCTCTGCGGAGGCCTGAGTACAACCAGAAGAGGAAGTGAGGTTTAGAAAAGAATTCTTAGGTGTGTAGTTCGATGTTAGGAATTTCGAGTCTGAAGAGAGGATATAGTACTGGTAGGGAAAAGGCAAAAAGGATTCCTAAGGTGGAGAAGGATGGGTTAAAAAAAATGAGGCATGACAAAAATGTTGTGCTGTAGATAATTCCGCACAGCGGTGTGACTTTGGGCCAGGCCCCCAGACCTCTCTGTTCCTGTTTGCTCCTCTGTTACCAGGAGCTGAGATTCTTCTAGGTGTTTAAGACGTCCTGCTCAGTGCAGTGCGCACAGCGTGGAAGAGAGGAATGGGGTTAGGTGTTACAGGAAGCCATGCCTCAAATTCATCACAAGGAAGATATTCATAATCAGGATGCTAAAAAAGGGGATGGTATCTGTTGAGTGGCAGCTTGTTCTTCCAGTAAGCAGCCTATACAGCTGGATGGAAGCTGGACTCACACCAGAGAGACCTGATTAAATTTTAGACAGCCAATGTTTTTACCATCAAGAAAGAGATCACACAAGCAAAAGGGAAATATCTCGACACATAAAAGAGACACCATAGACTAGCAATGTGCCAGGACTGTAGATGGAGAACTAAAAGGTCACGCTCTATAGCACTAATAGTCCCTTCTAGTCCCATTATTGTGCCTCTGATTATTGTTGGAGGGGTCGCATTCCTTGATTATAAACAGACACAAACAATTATTTTAGCCCAGAGTGGCCTCTGACTTACTATCTTGTATCAGACCTCTTGAGGACAGGGATAAAGGTCTGTCCTGGCTGGACGAGGTTGAGCATAACTTTAATTCCAGCAGAGGCAGGAGGATCTGTGAGTTCAAGGCCAGCCTGATCTACAAGTGACTTCCAGACCAGTGAGGGCTACATAGTGAGACCTTGTCTTTAAAAAAAATAAAAAATAAAAAAAAAACTGTCACTATGTCCTGCTAATACCTCACTGCCCTATGTTCCCACTGCCACTCCACCATCTCTGTGTGACCCAGCAGCCCATTATCTTTATGCTACTTACCGCTTATGTTACTCTGTTCATTCATTTGATTGCTTGCTACTATCCCTTCTCACTGGACCGCAAGTGTCCAGTTAGAGTGGGAATCCTGTCTTTCTGAATCACCATATCCCAAGTGCTTAGAAGAATGTCTAGCTGGGTCTAGAGGTGCAGGCCTGAATTCTACCTGCTTTGGAGGGTGACAAGTTCAAAGCCAGCTTGGGCAACTTAGGCCCTGTTTCAAAATAACAAAGTCAGAAAAAGTAGGAAGGGGTTCTGCCTGTGTGTGCGTGGCCCCAGCCACCTACCCCTATGTTGTGAGGAAGAATAGATGCAGACAGAAGACGAGAACTGTGGCACCCACGTGTGTTCCCACTGGACCCAGCGTGATGCTCTGAGCTTTGGCCCCTGGACAAGAGTGACCAGGACAAATGGGTCCTTTGAGCTTCCTAAAAAATGGAGGTTTTCCAGCCCTCACTGGGGCAGGTGGTTAGGATAAGTTCAGGAGATTCCAGGAATGTCATCAGATAGACCAGGAGGGAAGACCTTTTGGCTAGGAGGACAGAGTGCCAGGACCAGGGAGATGAAAGCCCTAATAGGTGGAAAACAGCCTTTGGAAAAGGATGAAGTTTGAATGGGCTAGGGAAAAAAAATGGGTGGAAAGCTCAGCTGATTAAATCCAGTGATTTCCTGAAGCTATGAGCCTCCAGGAAGAGCACAAGGTTGGCACCTGCTGAAAAGCAGCCTGATCCAGGATTCACACTGAGCTCAGACCCCTTCCCCGAGGCTAGGCAGGCTGTTAACCCATTCCTGAGTCTATGAGATCACCATGCCTATATAATTGGTATAGATTCTTGTATACTGATACAAGTTCAAATTATATTTGTTATATTGGATATACTCCTATTTCTGATTTAATATTTGTATACCTATGCAAAGTTAGTTTGTCAGATTGTATACATGCATGTTTCTACCTCTGTTTAAGACATTTTATATATCTAATATATATAATTTTTAGATTATAATATATATCTAATAATTATTATATTATATAACATATAATTATTATATAAGAAAATTATTATGGTAGATTATAATAACATATCTAATAACATATTAGATATAATATAATGTATATTATTTATATATAATAAAATATATATTTTATAAATATATAGGATATATTTATCATATTACATTATATATTTCTACCTCTGATCAAGATACTTATATATTGTTTAGATTTTAAGGTTATTGTCCTCATTTACTGCACAGTTGTTTACAGATTATTTAATATTCTGATATGAAGTCCTAGTCTTTAAGTTATACAGATATTAAGCATTATAGGTCAATAGTCATTCATGTTTGTTATACATATAGTCAGATTAATTAGGTTCTTTAAATACATAGAGATTGTATTCTGCATAGATAGGTAATCTTCAGCCACTTCAAAGAGCTGTAAAACAAGGCATTTAAATAATTTAGGGTTTTGTTGACACAAGACACAATTGCTCCTGACAGCACTGATCTATTCCTGAGAGAATGTTGAGCACCAAAGACACTCCACTTGGAGTTTTCTTTTTGTCACAACTGGTCTTTGAGCAAGAAACTGCCCATGCCTCAACCACTGACAAAGTGTATGGTGTCCGAACTAAATAAGCAGGATACACACACACACACAAAAGACTGCCAAACCTTACCAAGACACAATAAGACAATTCTAAAAATTTTACTGTCTCTAAAAATGGTCTATCAGTTATTCTAGCCCTTAGCCAAAGCTGGTTGCTTCAACATTGCAAATGAGACTTTGGATAACTGCCCAAGTAGCCAGCTGTCTCTGTCATCTACTGCACATTTTGGAAGCTGCTTGATTGTACTTCCTGCCTACTCAAGTAATATTATCTCCCTTCTCAGGCCTTCGATGGGGTTAAAGATTAGATAGATGTAGTTACCTTCCTCTTATGATTTCGCCAAGTTATTTCCAATGCAAGACTTAGACTCCTTAGGATAAAACATTTAGCATATGTTTATGCTGGTTGTAATCCTAATTTTATACTTGATATTTGTTCCTAGTATATATAGTTTTGTGTTGGGTTTGGAACTCTCTTATTTAGACAAAAGGGGAAGGTGATGGGGAACCTCCTTAAGTTAATGACCTTTAAGAGGCTGGACTAGGTTAGAGTGTGACCTTTGGGTACCCAGAGAAAACCACCAGCCCGTCCAGGGCTCTCTCTCTGGTTCCCGTGTTACACACCTGAGGTTGGACTTCTCATTCCTGTTCCATGAGTTTGACCCTTATAATAAAGAATTATAACTGGAATCTTTTGGAGTTAGCTTGGGATTCTTTGACCTGCATACTCATCCCCTTTTCAGTAACAGGAAGAACTCTCAAAAACTAACAAGTAGAAATCTAGGTGTGTCTGACCCTTAAGGAGATGGGCCAGAGTCCCTACTGTGTTCTAGAATGTATTATCTATCTCCCAGATGCTGGGTTGCCCTCTTGGGGTTTTCTTTCTTGCTATTGTTATTTTGAATGTGTGTGTATGTGTGTGTGTGTGTGTGTGTGTGTGTGTGTGCATGTGCATATATGTTCCTGTGCATGTGTGATATACAGATCAGAGGTCAATGTTGGGTGTCTTTATTGTTCTATGCCTTAGTTTTTTATTTTATTTTTGAGACAAGATCTTACTATGTAGTCTTGTCTGGTATGGTTGTTTTAATAAGAATGGACCTCACTGGGTGGTGGTGGTGGTGCTCGCCTTTAATCCCAGCACTCGGGAGGCAGAGACAGGCGGATCTCTGTGAGTTCGAGGCCAGCCTGGTCTACAAGAGCTAGTTCCAGGACAGGCTCCAAAGCTACAGAGAAACCCTGTCTCGAAAAACCAAAAAAGAAAAAAAAAAAAAAAAGAATGCACCTCATAGGTGTATATGCTTGAATGCTTAGTCATCACGCAGTGGCACTACTTAGAAGGATGAGGAGGTGCGGCCTTGTTGGAGGAGGTGTGCCACCAGGCCCAGTGTCTCTCTCTTCCTGCTGCCTGTGGATCCAGAGGTAGAACTCTCAGCTACCTCTCCAAAACCATGTCTGCCTGTGTGCCGCCATGCTTTCTGCCATGATGAGAATGGACTAAGTCTCTGAAACTATAAGCAAGCCCCAATGAAATGCTTTGTTTTATAGGAGTTGCAATAGAACAATGACTAAGAAAGACATCTGGCTTGGAACTTGTTATATGGACTGGGCTGGCCTTGAATTCAGATTCACCTGCCTCTGTTTCCCAAGCACTGGGGTTAAATGCACACACCATCATATCCCGGTCCACCTTAGGACAGGGTCTGAACTTAGAGCTCACCAGTTCAGCTAGACTGACTAGGTAGGTAGCCAGCTCCAAGGATCCTAACTCTGCTCCTCAAGTACTGCGTTAAGGGGTGCACTGTTTACCTGGTTTTTCTGTGGGAACTAGGACTCCAAACAGACCCTCAGGTTTACACGGCACATACTCACCCACTGAACCATTTCCCTGCCTCCTGTTCTGCTTTTCATTGATCTACTTGGTTTTGTTGCTAACTGAGAATTTCATGAGTCCTATATTTATATCATTCTGCCCTCTGACTCCTCCCACATCCCCCCACTCTTTCTCAAATCCACGCTCTCTCATTGCTAAATTACTATTGTCTTACATACTCACCCACCCACCCACCACCCCCACACACCCACCCCCCAACACACACATATACAGTCAGTTGAGTTCATTTAGAATTGCCCATATGTGCTGCTGCTGTTTTTGAGGCAAGGTCTCTAGCTGTGGCTAGTCTCAAACTTCCCCTACTTTCTCATTTATCCAACTCTTTTGTCTTAGCAACATCCTAATGGTTCTTTAATATCCAGTTCAAATTTCTATTGTAAGGAAAGGCTATTTTGGCCTTGGAGGTAGCTTTGCAGGGTTCCTGGGGGAGATTCTTCACCCCTGATTATTACGGCAGCAGCAAAGGGTTGCGGACAGCAGCAGCCCCAGATTGTTGGATATGTACTCCCAGGCATACAGGCATAAGGGAAGCTCTGATGCTCTGTACCCCAGTTTCCCTTAGCCGAGTGAGGACAGCAGAGATCCTACCTTACTGGGCCATGGAAGTGCTAATGAGTGAGAGTGTGCATCTGTATACCCAAGGATGGTGCCAAGCACACAGCACTACCATTACCATCATTATTTGTATTTATGTTTCAGACTTAGATTCCAAGTTTTCCCAAACCAGACATGTCCTAGCCTAAGTGGCTGACACATAGGAGATTTTGGAAAACAAAACAAAATGAAACAAACCTCAGATATTGAGGGTCCTACTTCTTGATGCTGAATCTGCTCTTTGGAACATAGGTACATACCTCACGTACTGTCTGCGAAGGGTGAATCCGGAAGTTGATTGTAGCCTGAGCCAATGGGGGGATGACATTCACCTAGACAGAGAACAAGAAACCTGGCCTGAGCCCTCCTCATATCTTCAGAGCTGGCCCCTGCCCAGGAAACACCAACCAGGAGGAGGAGAAGCAACTGTTCTGGTTTAAGGAGTCAGGGCTTAATCCAGAGTCTGCCCTAGTCGTCCCCCGACCCTCCACCAGCTGATGCATTCACTTTTAGGGTCTCTGCTTTAGGTGAGATCTTTGTGTTTCTTGGTTCTGGAGAGGTCACAGAGCAATTCAGAACAGGACTGTTGTGCCTGTGACTGCCCAGATGATTCTCTGCTGAGCCATCGGAGCCCTCTGTGTGCATGTTCCCAGGACACCCTGGGCACTTCCATTAATATTGGGGCTTATTTGTGGTGGAACAGTCAGGGTCTCAAAGGTCTCCATAGCACGCTGTGTTCAATCCCTGAAAGGATGGTAGTGGTGGTTGTTTTGCGTATCTGGGTACAAAATCTACCTAGTTTTGGTCTGAACTTATGATTAGTTGGAGAAGACAGGCTACAGTGGGATATTTCCTTGATGTCTTGAGAGATTTCCTTTATCTTTCTTTGAACTGGCAAAATGCCCAAAAGCGCCAGGTACAATTACATGGAAAACTGTTGCAAACTGGCAGTGTGATTTCTGAGTAGTTGCTACTTCACAGCAACTCTGTTTCTCCAGCAGCTAGCTGGAGCGATGCTACTGCACAGTTCTAGCAATGCTACGGCACAGTTCTAGCAATGCTACTGCACAGTTCTAGCAATGCTACTGCACAGTTCTAGCGATGCCACTGCACAGTTCTAGCAATGTTACTGCAGAGT
>JAQHUG010000098.1:5642750-5656415 GCA_028555095.1 Dicrostonyx torquatus
ATGCTACTGCACAGTTCTAGCAATGCTACTGCACAGTTCTAGCAATGCTACGGCACAGTTCTAGCAATGCTACTGCACAGTTCTAGCAATGCTACGGCACAGTTCTAGCAATGCTACTGCACAGTTCTAGCGATGCTACTGCACAGTTCTAGCGATGCTACGGCACAGTTCTAGCAATGTTACTGCAGAGTTCTAGCGATGCTACGGCACAGTTCTAGCGATGGTATTCGCACAGTTCTAGCGATGCTACGGCACAGTTCTAGCAATGTTACTGCAGAGTTCTAGCGATGCTACGGCACAGTTCTAGCGATGATATTCGCACAGTTCTAGCGATGCTACTGCACAGTTCTAGCAATGTTACTGCACAGTTCTAGTGATGTTACTGCATAGTTCTAGAAGAACCAAATGGAGTATCCCCCAGAAAACCATAGGTCAAATGCAGGAGCATAATATGCTGGTGCTAAAGCAATAGCTGGACATATATGACTATTTTGAACAGCAGCTAGGGAAGATTATCTGAGTTGGCTCTGGTTTGTTTTGACAGAAAGAAATGTGGAAGCATAATCTACTTCTATCAGAATTTGGGACCATGTGTGGTGGCACATGCCTTTAATCCCAGCACTCAGGAAGTAGAGACAGGCAGGTATCTGTGGGTTTTAGGCCAACCTGGTCTACATAGTGAGTTCTAGGTTATCAAGGGCTACACAAACAAAACGGCAAACTCAAATCAATCTTCTTTTCCAGATTAAGGCCATATTGTACTTGAGGAAAATGTTGTCCCTGAAATTGTGCTGGTGGCAGTGATGGTTATAGGTGGGTCTAATTTCCTTCAAAGCCCTATGCCTTCGTGGGCCAGGCTTGGTCCTTTAACAAGAGACACCCCTTAGTAGACAGGGCAACTGCAAGTGGGCCAATTTACTGAAAACTCAATGCTTTCTTTATAGAATAAAAGCTTATCAAATTATTGATTCTTATTTCTAGAAGAATAAGACTCATATTGAAATGATATTCACTGAGGCAGATTTTGGGAAAAGATATCATAGATTTTATGAGCGGCAAATGAGTGTATCTTTGAACTTACACCAGGGGAATGAACATCAATCACCCATTGAATTAGTTCAGTGGGTAAAACCTTAAAAAGAAAGACTTTTAAAAAAGATTCTATGGCTGAGCAGTGGTGGTGCACGCTTTTAATCCCAGCACTTGGGAGGCAAAGGCAGGTGGATCTATGTGAGTTTGCGGCCAGCCTGGTCTACAAGAGCTAGTTCCAGGACAGGCTCCAAAGCTACCCTGTCTAAAAAAAAAAAGATTCTACTTGGCCAGTGCTGTTGCTCAGTGGTAGAGTATCTATCAGGGAGAAGGCTATAGGCTCGATTTATAGCATTACAAAAAAGTAAATGAGTAACCAAAAATAGAGACCTTTGATGGTAAAAGTGTTTGAAGGTTTTAGTCTATATGACCAAAATGCTAGGAAAATATAAAACATGCAGAATTACATTCAGGGCATGGGTTAGGAGATCCAACTCCCCCAAGCCCTTTCTATACATGCATAGATAAATGCAGCCACACTCTCAGTGGAGTGTAGACCTTGGCTGGAGCCTTTGCTCTTGAGGCTTACCCTACTAAGGACAGAACAGTGGTATGGGACAACACTGCCCCTTCCATTACTATAGTCATAGCAGGAAAGGAAAGCCCACATAGGAACTCAAGGAACAGAGGTGCAAGGGCAGCTGGAGGAGCCGGACGATGTTACCTTGACTCCTGCATTGAATATGGTGAGGGCGGTGGTGGTTCTGACCAGGGCATTGGTTATGTGATTCCTCTCCATTAGCCTAAAGCAAAAAGGCTATGGTTAGACATCAGGAAGAAGTCATGGAATGTCACTCTCTGCCCTAAACTCTGGAGACCTTTAAGGCCGAGAGAAACATCAGCCTATATGTTAATAACACAAAATATCTATGACTGAAGGATGACTAGTCAGGCGAGGTAGGCCAAGAAATGGGGAGGAGGTGGAGGGAGGGCATCTGGGGAGGGAGATTTCGAGGAAACAAAATACAGTACCTGCTTACAATGGGCTGAAACAGCCACAGGTTCCCCAAGATTATATTGGTAGGGAAGGAAAACTGAAAGGGAAGGAACAAGGTCAGCAGGAGTGAAGGGGTTGGCACAACAGGGCCGCTCTTGCTGAGGCCTGAGTCTCTACTTCAGGTCCACTCCAGGGCACGGTGCTCAACCTCCTCTCCCCTCCCCCGGCTGGGTCCCATCTCTGCTGGAGTGAGGTGGTTCCACCTGGGGGGCATATATGACTTCCAGAACAATTGCTCAGCAGTCACAGGATGCATGGGGAACAGCTTTCGAGGGAACCTGGGCATGTGAGGACCTTGGGTAAATCTCGGCTTAGCCACTGCTGCGACTGGGTGAGAACGGGCAGAGACCTGATTGACACGGTGGCCCTCTCACTACTCCACAGCTCCTTCCCCACGCACTTTCTGCTCCTTGCCTACAGCTGGCCGGGAGCACGGAACATCCCTCCCATACCTCACTTGCCAGCAGCTTCAGTGCCTGCTTCAGTGGCCCACTCCCAAACATATTCGGCATGGGTGTCTGCTCTAGTCTGGAAGAGAAAGAGTTCTCAAGACCAGGCCTCCCCCAGGACCAAGATCAGCATCCGGGAGCTGAGGGAGACGGGTGTAAGTTTCAGTGAGCCTGCCCAGTCGTCCACCTGCCCACCACCTCCAGCAACCCGAGGTGAAGAACCAGAGCATCAGCTCTCACTCTGCTCCTCTGCTTCCTTAAAGTGTTACTGTATTCCCTGACACAAAGCAGCTCTCTGTCCTAGTTAGGGTTACTTTTGCTATGATCAAACGCCATGATCCAAAGCAACTAGGGGAGGAAAGGGTTAATTTGACTTACACTTCCACATCACTGTCCATCCTTGAAGGAAGTCAGGACAGGAACTCAGACAGGGCAGGAACCTGGCGGCAGGAGTTGATGCAGAGACCATGGAGGGGTGCTGCTTACTGGCTTGTTCCCCATGGCTTGCTCAGCCTACTTTCTTATTGAACCCAGGGCCACAAGCCCAAGAATGGCCCACCCACCATGAGCTGGGCCCTCTTACACCAACTACTACTTAAGAAAATGGCCCACAGGCTTGCCTACAGCCCCATCTTCTGGAGGTATTTTCTCAATTGAGGCCTCGTCCTCTCCAATGACTCTAGCTTGTGTCGAGTTGACAAAACTAGCCAGTGCCCTTTCTCTTTACTTTGCTAAGAGAACCTGGACACAGGTAAGTGTTGTTCTTGCAAACCTTGATCTTTATCCACAGCCAGGGCCCCTTATTTATCTTTGTACCCCTGCCAGATCAGCAGGAGAATTTAGACAGTGTTACTAGTCCCTGCCAACTTGTAATTCTAACTGTTTGGCCGAGCTCCAGACTACCCAGCTCTCTGGCTTGGTTTTGGTCTCCTGGCTCCTGCACATCCTCTAGTTATACTGACAGATCATTCGGTCACAGTCCTGTTCTGAGTATTGGTGGCTTTGTCCCTCCTGCAGCCTGCACCTCTGCTCCTCGGGCCAGCTTTATGGCAGGAAGCATAGGCAGGCTGGCTCCTCAGTCTCAGAGTGGCTAAGTGCCAGGTCCTCCATCCCATGAAGTCCCGGAAGAAGAGCCAGGAGCTGCTTACCGGCTGACAGCGGCAGAAAGGATGCCAATGCTTGTCTCCTTTGGGGGAGCTGAAGAGTGGCCTGGAGTCATGTTTACTTGCAGCATGAGATCGAGGGCACCCTTCTCTGCAACTGAAATCCTGTGGGAGAGGATCAGAGATGAGTCTTCAGACTGCTTCCCCACTAAACTATTCCGTAGACCCACAGGCTCATCTACATGATGGCCTGGTGGTCTGGGAGGTTAGCTTCATGCTGTTTAGAAAAATTCAACACTAGAAGAAGGCTATGGGGGGAAGCCCAGGACATGTGAGATGAGGGTGGTAGTAAACAGAGTATCTGAGTGCCGCTTACAGGGGGCAGCGGGATAATTGCAGACGCAGTGATAACTCTTTCAGGGTGGAAGGTGCAGTGCTTCACTTACATGGCAAAGGGCTTCTTGAGGTTCGGAAAAACGTTTTCCATGATAAAGCTCCCTTCATCCACAAGGAAGGCCAGCCGAATGCCCCTAGCCTGTAGGAGTGCTGAGATCTTCTGAGCACCCTTTGTCCCAGACACCTGTAGACAGAGAGCCCAAAGCTATAGTCCTTCTCAGCCAGGAACGGAGAGACAGACAGCGACTGTAGGCTCACTCAGCCAGGTACGGACAGACAGACAGTGACTGTAGACTCACTCAACTCAGCCTGCCACCTTCCTTCCTAGTTTTTTTTTTTTTTTTTAATAGGGCAGGTTCTGAGATAATTCTGTCTCGCAGAGTTGTCCAATCTCAGAGTCCCTCTGGGTCCCGCTAATTTCACAAAAGAAGGCACTGGGATCTAGAGAGTAAAGGGCTGGGCAAGGTTTAAGGCACGTGGCATCATGTGAATGAATGAAACACTCTGTTCTCTTTCTGTTGTACTTAGGTTTCCTGGGGGTAGAATTGTCACACTATCTCTTGGCTTAGATATTACCAGGGAGTTTAATGTTGGCACACAGGCACAGAGAAACTGGCAACAGCCATAGGATCTCATGGAGCCCCTGCATCTGATGGACATAACTGGATCCAGGTAAAGCACCCCACCTCCAAGAGGCCCTGAGACAGGTACTGGGCATACAGCTTACCTCCTCATCGTGGCCCAAAGCAATGAAGAAAGATCTTCTAGGGCTATAGTTTCTGATCAACAGGAGCTCCAAGGCCTGCAGGATTGCCTGGGATTCAGAAGAGGAGAAGGGCTCACTATCAAAGTAGGGTGAAGTCAGAGTCATTCACCTGAGATCTGGATAGACTGGCTTTAGAGAGAGCAACTTCAGGTGGTCCAGAGCTCGGTAGAAAACCCTTACTCCCTGAGAAAAGCATGCATTGATTTGTGCCACCTGAAAGGTCCCTGTGCAGCAGTGGGTTTTCTACTCCCAATTCCTCCATGGTTGAGAAATCAAGGCCCAGAAAAATGAAGAAATGAAGTGGAAAAACTGATAGGCCTTCTACAGCCAACTCTCTTTCTCTCTCTGAGACAGGGTTCCTCTATGTAGTCCTAGCTGCCCTGGAACTTGCTCTATAGGACAGGCTGGCCTTGAACTCAGAGATATGCCTGTCTCTGCCTTCTGAGTGCTGAGATGAAAGGCATGGGCTACCACTGCCCAGCTCCAGCCAATTCTTTCAACCATAACCTCCTTCCTCTTCCAGAGCCATCCAAATCTCCCACCCTGGAGCAACTTTTGGGCTCTAAGGAAGTTATTAAGCATAGCACTTCAGACCATCACAGAGTTCTTGTTGTCCAGTGTGCCCCGGCCATAGATGAAGCCATCACGCTCCAGGCCTGAGAACGGGGGCACCTCCCATCCTTCTTCAGAGGCAGGGACCACGTCAAAGTGAGCCATCAGCATGTAGGGCTGCAAACTGGAGTCGGAGCCTTGGACAGTAAGCAGGTGGCTATACTTTCCCACGACTTCATGTCGGATAAGGCGGCTGTGGAACACTGTCGGGAAGACTTGAGGCAAAGGAAAGGGATGAGAAGCGGTGAGATTGCCAGGGCCATAGTTTCCTTCCGTTTCCCTCCCATTTCTTGCTCCCAAGTCCTTTTCTTTTCTTTCTTTATTTTTTGAATATGAATTATCCTTACAGATATAAATCCTGATCTGTCTATTTAGTTTCTGAAATTCCTCTTCCATGTGTGTATACATTATCATTCCCTCCGGGATCAAAGCCCTCCTATTTTAATGTGCTATTTAAAATTGTACCATTAAATATTAGAGTTGGAGATATGGCTCAGAAGTTAACAGTATTAATTGCTCTTGCAGAGGACCCGAATTCAATTCATAGCACCCATATGGCGAGCCACAATCATCTGTAACCCCCGTTCCAAGGAAATCTGATGCCCTCTCCTGGCCTCTGAGGGAACTGTATACATAGTGCATAGACAAACATGCAGGGGAAACCACCACACCCTCTCTCTCGCTTTCTCTCTTACACACACACACACACACACACACACACACACACACACACGGTAATAGCTCAAGATCTGGCTCTTTCCAGCCTAATGTGCTCTCACACAGTGACACCTTTACAGATGAGGGTTGTGTTAAAATCTGAATGTAATAGTTGCTAATATCCAAATTATTCAGAGGATAGCATAATCACTCTCCATTTAAAAAGTTCTAGCCGGGTGGTGGTGGCGCACGCCTTTAATCCCAGCACTCGGGAGGCAGAGGCAGGCGGATCTTTGTGAGTTCGAGACCAGCCTGGTCTACAAGAGCCAGTTCCAGTGCAGGCTCCAAAGCCACAGAGAAACCCTGTCTCAAAAAAAAAAAAAAACCCGAATAAATAAATAAAATTAAAAAGTTCTAGGATCTTTTTGAAAACACCATGGGCATGTACCTGCAGGAGGCAGAGGAAGGAGGACCTGAGTTGGAGGCTATTAGGTCACACAGAGACAGATACATGCAAATATCTAGTTAGAGCTACTGTCGCTATGATGAAACACCATGAGCAATGCAACTGGAGGAGGAAAGGGTTAATTTGACTTTCACTGTCCATCACTGATGGAAGTCAGGATAATAACTCAAGCAGGGCAGGAACCTGGGGGCAGGAGCTGATGCAGGGGCCATAGAAGGTGCTGTTACTGGCTTACTCAGCTTGCTTTCTTTTCTTTTCTTTTTTACTTTATTTTTATACATTCTTCATGTCTTTCATGTCATGCTTCCAAATCCCACCCATCTCCCTCCTCCCCTCTCGTCATGGAGGCTGCAGTGTGAGACAGTGAGTCATGCAATAAACCCTTTAGCCGTACTTTTTTTTTTTTTTTTTTTAAGTTCTTCAAGACAGGGTTTCTCTGTGTAACAGCTTTGGTTGTCTTGGGACTAGCTCTGTAGATCAGGCTAGCTTCAAACTCACAGAGATCCGTCTGCTTCAGCCTCCCTGAGTGCAGGGATTAAAGGTGTGTGCCACCACCACTGCCCAGATACAGCATGCTTTCTGGACCACCAGCCCAGAAATGGCACCACCCACAATGGGCGGGGCCCTCTCACATCAATCACTAAGAAAATGCCCTACAGGCTTCTTCACAGCCCATTTTTTTTTTTTCCGAGACAGGGTTTCTCTGTGGCTTTGGAGCCTGTCCTGGAACTAGCTCTTGTAGACCAGGCTGGTCTCGAACTCACAGAGATCGCCTGCCTCTGCCTCCCGAGTGCTGGGATTAAAGGCGTGTGCCACCACCGCCCGGCTTCACAGCCCAATTTTATAGAGGCATTTCCTCCTTTTTCAGGGTGAGAGGGGATTGAGACTGTGTCTCTCTGTGTAACAGCCCCGGCTGTTCTGGGAGTCCCTCTGTTCACCAGGCTGGCCTTGAACTCACTGAGATCCGCCTGCCTCTGCCTCCCAGGTACTGGGATTAAAGGCGTGTGCTACTAGCACCACCTACAGGCATTTTCTCAATTGAGTTTCTCTCCTGTCACATATGTTACCTTGGGTCGAGCTGACATTAAACTATTCAGGACGTAAGATTTTTCTTTCCTTTTCTTTTTTGAGGCACGCTTTCACCACATAGTCTAGGGACCCATAATCCTCCTGCCTCAGTATTCCAAATTCTGGGATAATAGGTGTGAGTTACCATGTCTAGCTTCTTTATAATATTTTCAGTCAAAGGTTGGTTGAACCCACACATGAAATCCATGGATACAGACAGCTGTGTTTAATATTTTAGAAAATTATTATTTTTACTTTTTAAGTATATGTGTGCTTTGTCTGTTTGTATGTTGGTGTGCCTGCCACATGTGTAAACCTGTGCCTGGAGCTCATGGAGAGGAAGAGGGTGTTGGAGCCTCTGAAACCGGAAGGACATGCGGATGCCGGGAATTGAACTCAGCAAGTACTCTTGATCCACTGAGACATCTTTCCAGCTCCTGTACTTTGTTTTAATTGACCATCTGTGAATATTTGGGGTTTTTCCATTCGAGGCTATTATATATTTATAAAATATACATAAATACATAATGCTGCCATGAAGAAAGAAACCAGTGTTTTCACTATTTTGTGGAGGTAAACTCTGCTGTGTCCGGCCACACTTCTGTAATCATGGCGGATTATTCACATGACTGGCAGGCCTCAGTACAGGTGGTCTAGCTAATCCCCCTGGACTGTCTGGGAACAACGCACTTACTCCTTTGTGCACATCTAAATACACACACACACACACACACACACACACACACACACACCACACAGAAAAAAAACTGAAGAAGAGTGTGTTTCAGTCTGTCACCAGCTTATTTAGTTTACTGTCACTGTATAAATTTAGTTCTCTAAATAGTTACTATTTTTTGGGGGGAGAGAGAGACTTGGGATTGCATCCAGGGTCTTGCAAATCCTAGGCAAACACTCGACCATGGAGCTCTATCACCAGGCTCCTAGCTTATTCTCCCTCTCATCCCCTCCCTTCTTTGATAACTTCTTGCCTGACCTCTGGTTTGGTGATAACGTTTTAGTCCCAGATCCATTTATCCCAGCATGTTAGAGAGGGGACTACTTGATGCTCCTAAGCTGGCTTCTCTCACCTCTGACATCTTGAAGTGGGGGGCTTTTCCTATTCTCCATTAGATTTTTTTTTTAATTTTTCACTTTAAGATTCTAACATCCTCCCAATCCATTCTTCCCAGCTCTGGGCTCCATGGTCATAGGGATGAAGGAAGGGGGAGGGTGCTAGGATAGGTCAAGGATGTTGGCTGCCAAGAGGCTTAAGAGTGTGTTAGTAATCAGTGTATGTGAGCCCGCTAGGTGGGTGCCTTGAAAGCTGTATGAATGGGTATGTGGGAGTAGGAGTGGGAGGTGCTGGGACAGAGTTCTAGACGTCTGCACAAAAGAAGGAATCCCTTGTTTGACCTACTAACGATCTAGATCAAACAGATACATATTTAGAGAACTACAGCTAGTTCTTAGTTCTTCAAAGGCAAATCTACAGTCCTTTATCCTCTACTGGGTAACTCTCAGAGTTTCCCTTTTATACATTCTATGTATAAAGTAAAAAGCACCCCCCCCATGTGACTGTCTTCTATTAATGACAAAATGTATTTCCCTATCACTTCGTCAAGGACAGTCTCTCATGTATCGGCTGACCTTTGCGCATGTATTCTCCAAACTCAGCGAGGGCTGTGGTGTTCGATTCCTCATGGCTGAAAGACACCGTGGGAATCTGGATGGCACCTGTCAAGATTCAACAGAGACGGAGGATTCAAGTTGATAGAGGTTTGATATTTCTAGTAAAAATCTGAATCCACCAGGTGTGGTAGCACACACCTTTAAAGCCAGGTCTTGGGAGGCAGAGGCAGGGTCTCTAAGTTCAAGGCCAGTCTGGTCTACAGAACTAGTGCTAGGGCAGTCCGGACTTCATAGAGAAACTCTGTCTTGAAATCAAACAAAACCTGAAACCATAGCCGAATGTAGAGGTGCACACCTGTAATCCCAGTAGGCTGGAATAGCAGAAAATGTCTCATATAGAAGACAAAAAAAAATGAAATTCAAAAAAATTTTAAGGATCAACATGCTGTTAAGAAAATTTTGGATTTTAAGTCACTTAAGTTTTGTCTGAAAGACACAGTCACCCCTGCTCAGGATGAACTCTATCACACCACAGTCTACTACCCAGATGGGGATCCCCTGAGAGCAATTCCAACATCTGACCTTCGATGCTTTGTATCTTGTTAAAGAGTTCTATGCCACGATGCTATGAGGTCTTGGTAAGCTTTTGTTTTCTTTTGTGCAAAGGGATTCTGCCACAGTCCACCAGTTTGCAAAGGGCTATTGGCACGATGGGAAAGCTCTTCCCAGGCCACTCCAGGTCACTCCAGGATAGTCACAATTCATCGCCCACGTGGGGACTAGCATTTGGTCCTTGTGTCAGCCTGCACATGTTTGCGTATGCAGTTTTATTAATCTACAATCTAATGAGCGGAAAAGAGGAGTTGAGCACAGTGGTCACAAAGCATCCCGTGAGCCCAGATAAATGCTCCTCTTTCCTTCTGAAAGGCACAGGCCAATGAGTTGGTTCTTCGTATTAGGGGGCAACTAGATACATATTACACACCAGGAACAATGCATTCCCCTCAGAGTCTGCGAGTCCCATGGATTCTTAAATGTTGCTACCCAGAGCCTATTCCTTGCCGGGGCCCTGGGGAAGATCATTTAACAAAGCAAGTCACTTTTAAGATACCTCGGAGATTTAACAAACGTGAAACCTTTCACAGGTCCAAAGTGCTACAAACCACTTGCCTGCGGCAGGCAGGGGTAGGGTGGGTGCGGGCTATGCTCAGCGGAGAGAAGCTGGAGCCTCCAGGCTAGGCAAGGGGACACCGATGCGAGGGGCATGCCAGACCCGTGCACCGTGTGCCGGAACGTGCGCGGGAACGCTGACCCGGCCAGCCCGCTGTGTGGCGGGTGGAACTCTAACCTGAGCAGCTGCCAAGGGAGACAGTCCGGGGGACTGGGAACTGAGGGACCCACGTCTGAGCCCAAGGGGGCGGAGGTTCACCTTTCAGCGCCTCTTTAATAGCGAAGCGCTCCTTCTCGCTGAACTGGGAAGGGATCCGCGAGGCTCCCCAAATTTCCCTGCTGTTAGGGCCAGTGGATCCAGAGACGGTGGCGAGAAAAATCAGGAGTGCAGCTACCAGGGCCCGTACGCTCACGCTCACTCCAGCCATGTCTCTCCTGAGGCCTCGCCAGTCAGGCCAGAGTTTGGACCTAAAAGTCCAAAGCCTGACTCGCCGCTGACCAATCATCGCTTGGTCTGGACGGCAGCCAACCAATTAACAGAAGGACTCCGCCCCTGCTTCGCAAGGCCTTTAGGGGTGTGTGGTTTCTCACTGTAGGCGGGAAGTAGAGTCAGGAAGCAAACTGAAGCAATACTGAGCTCTAGGGAAAGGTTAGGTCTTTACTGCTCTTGATCATCTGCTTGGAGATACTGTGAATCTTCTGTGTGTGAGAGCAAACCAGTTCAGTGAGTGTGTAAACCAGGTTTATCAGACCTCAGTCTCTCTTTCTGGAATATGTTTAGATTTAGATTTTTACTCCTAGTCCCTAGATTCTAGGAACTCGGTGGTTTCCGGCTTTAATTTCATCTAAAACTGCCACAGGATGGCTCTTCACCGATAGTGTTTTGACATACCAGCTTGGGACAGTTTGTTCCTGCTTAGGAACTTTATTGGAACTGTTTGAAACCGTTTATTAGTACACAATAATGTGCAAACAATGGAACCTACCTGTAGTTGGAAATGTGACCTTATTTCTCCTTGTTATGCCCAGATCACGGAGCACCCCACCCCCACAAAACCAACTAGGAGACCGAGTCCTGTACGTAAAAGCAAAGAGTCTTTATTCTTACACAAGTTTGCTAACTCAGTCCCTCTTTGTGTCCAGCGTGGTTTTGTTTTTCAAGACAGGCTCCAAAGCTACAGAGAAACCCTGTCTCGAAAAACAAAACCAAAACCAAAAAATAATTCTTAATTGACAGAAAAAAAAATGAAACCCCGTCCTGTGCCCCTAGGCTTCATTATGACACTTTATACAGGTATATTATGGATCTTGATCAAATGTATTCCCGACCTCTGTCTCCCTCTCACACCCACTGATCACCCTGTTGTCCCAACTAGTCTGCCTCTGGGGTGTATGTGTTTGTATGTGATCCAGTGAGTTTAATTAAGGCTACTCAAGGATCATGGGCAAATTACCAGTGAATACCCATCTGAAGAAAATCTCTGTTCCTTTCCTAGCAATATTGACAGCTTATAACTTCTCAAGAAGTGGGGATCCTGCATGAATCCCTTCCCCCTCCATGACAGAATGCGTGTAGCCCAGTTCTGTGCAGGCAGTCTGAAAATGCCGACTGGTCCAGAGTGCAAAGGCCGTGCCATGCCAGGAAGACAGCATTCCATAGCACACATCCCTTCCCCCAGCTCTTACATTCATCACAAACAAATTTCTTACAGGTATGTATTGTATTTTGAACATAAATATCTCCTCTCCATTACTCTCTACTCTCTATTTTCTTGTTTCTCTGTTCCATTGATCACCGTTGTTTCCCTAGACAAGCTCAGTTCTTTAATTTAGTCTACACATACATGATTTTATGAGGCCATATGAAATGTAGGAGCCACAAATGAGAAATATATTTATATTCCTGAGATTGGCTTAATTTGCTCAATATAATTACCTCCAGTGTTAATCTCACTGCTACCACAATTAAAAGCCAAATTTGAAGCAAGTTCTAATTAAATACTGGCCAGGCAGATGGGCTCTGGTCAAGTCCATACCAAAGTTGGCAGGAAATGGCCCAGAATCAAGTACAGCAAGGGTTTAAGAAGGAAAACCTATAGTTCATTGCATTTCCTCTCAGGCCCAATCAGGGGTAAGCAAACATCTTGATGGACATCTTGCCAATGTCCAATCAGGGGCAAGCACATATCCTGATGGACATCTAGCCTACATCCAATCAGGGGAAAATGTATATCCTGACGTACTTCCTGCCTGTGAACCTCCTGCCATGATCAAGCACTTCTGTTGCAGAGGAGTCAAACAAATTTGTTTGAGGGAGTGAAAATCACGTGGCTTGCTATCTCCCATAAACAATAGCTTCCACCCTTTCAGGAACTGCTCGTCCTTGGGCAAGAAGCTTGCAGAGCAGAGGCAAGTTTCGTGGATCTCTAAGGCACAGTAATTAAAACTTAAATGTGGCTTTGGTTCTCACACCAGGTGCATCCATTTTCTCAACAAATGACATAACGTCATTCTTCATGGCGGAAAAAAAATCCATTGTGTGTATATATCATACTTTTCACCCATTCCTATGCTGATGGACTTCTAGGTTCTGTTACTTAACGTGAACATTGCTGCAATGGGCACTGCTGAGTACGTGTCTGTGTCCTCTGTTGATTTGCTGTCTTCCAGGTGAAAATACTCAGGAGTTACGGTATAGCTAGGCTATTGAGGAATCTACTTCTAGTTGTTTGTTTATTATCAAGCCAGGAGGGTCCCAGCCCTGAGAGGGGGAAGTGGACACAAGGTCTCACCCCTAATCAAGAAGCTATTTGCAACTGATCCCCACTGGCAAAGGGAAAGCCAGTTTTTTCCCTATGGAGTGATCTAGGACAGGCCCCAAGCCCAGAAAGTTAGCTAACATAAAGTAAACTTGATTTTTTTTTTTTTTGTGTGTGTGTCTATGTGTTGTTTATTTTGGGGGGGCATTTCTTTGTTTTAATGGGTTTATTTTTGTTTGCTTCTTTCAATTTCCATTTTTGTGGGATTTTTGTTTTTGTTTTGAGACAGGGTGTTTCTTTTTTTTTTAATTGTTAAAAGAAAAATTTACATTTACTCCCCTTGTTCCCGGTCCTCCTGCTCCCCCACTACCCCACTGCCCTCCCCCTGCTTCCTTAAGATGGGGCAGGATACCCTGCCCTATGGAAAGCCCAAGGCCCTCCCCCCTCCATCTCGGTCTAAGAAGATGTGCATCCATATAGAATAAGTTCCCCAAAAGCCAATAC
>JAQHUG010000098.1:5680748-5736419 GCA_028555095.1 Dicrostonyx torquatus
GTAAATCTTGGTCTGGATCTCCTTTTGCAGCAGTCTCTGGTTTCGAGTTAGACTTGTTCTGTTGGTGATCGTTGGCTCTGGGTCTGGTCGCTGGGTCAATCCTGCTTATTCCCTTTGATGTTCCAAACTGATGCCTGAACCCACAGAGGACCCGGCTCAGGTCTACTCTCTCTGAGGTCCCAGACTTGTGCCTGGTGCCTCCGTGATTTCTGGTTCCTATCTATTCCCTCAGAGGACCCAGGTTCACGCACGCCCAGGCTGGCAGAGGTCCCGGCTCTGGCCTAGTTCCTGGGAGGTCCTAGAATTTTGCCTGGACCCACTAGGCTTAAGTAGGCTTAGGTCTACTCCCTTGAAGGTCCCGGATCCATGTCCGGACCCTCAGCCATCTCTGGCTCTGGCTCACTCATTCAGTGGTTATTCCCTCGTACCTGTTCTGGTGGAGATTGTTGGCTCTGGGTCTGGTCACTGGGTCAGTCCTGATCCGCTCATGACCCGGGACTGGGATTGCTTCTTGGCTTCTGCTCCTGGTGGAGCTTTTTCTCTCTGTGTCTTAGGTAACTGGTTCCATCCCACTTCAGTTCTGGTGGAGGTTGCAGACTCTGGGTCAGGTCGTTGGCTCAATCCTGTCTGCAGTCTTTTTTTTTTTAACTTTAAAAAAATGTATTTGCATATATATTTTTTTGTGTGTGTGTGCGCATGTTTATATGTGGGTGCATGTCTGTGTGGGGGTATACAACGTTCTCCCATTCCATGTTCTCTCTTTGCTCCCCATCTTCTCAGCCCCTCCATCTAGGGTTTAACTATCCATGATTTTATTCACCCTTGGTCAGTTGTACAAATATGGTGAAACCTGTTTGTACAAATAAAGCTTGCCTGAAGATCAGAGGGCAGAGCAAGCCACTAGGTCACCATAGAGGTCTGTTCAGACAGACAGGAGTGATATGGCTGGGTAGAAAGAGGAAGTGATAAGGTGGTAGGAGACAGGAACTCAGTCTCTTTTCTGCTGGGAAGTTGAGAGGTAAGGAGACTGTGGTTTGGCTCCTTTGTCTCTCTGATATCTTAGCATTTTCTCCTATGTGTGACTCTGGGCTTTTATTATTAAGACCTATTAGAACTTGTACTATATATTGGAGTCCAACTTAAAGGCATAAATTCACTGAACAGTCACTTGCCTGTGGTTTTATAGCCTCCAGCACAGGCTGGCGCTACATGTACCAAAAAAACAACTACTAGCTTTAGATATTTTATATTGGCTTGGGTTTTTTGAATATTGATTAAAAAGTTGAGATTATTTTTATTAGAATATACTGCACATACATTTCTAGTCTTGTTCAAGGTATGGTACCTATGCAACTCATTTAAAAATATATTGCAAATTTCTAGCCCTTGAAAGTTATTATTACCAACTATTTAAGATAGTAAGGAAATACAGGTTAGCAATTAGTCACCGATTACAATCAAACTTGTAGTCATATTAGGTATATTTTCAAGGTCAAAAAGAAACATATTTTAGATAGACAGGTCATCTTCAAAGACTTCAGAGATCTACAGAATATGACATTAAAGATATCTTAATAACATAGGTTCTTTTCTTTTTTATTTTATAACAATGAGACATATCTGCTCCTGGCAATACCAATCTACTTCATAGAAGATGATGGGCATCCAAGAAACTCCACATGGAGTTTACTTTCTTTGTGGCAAAGGTTAGCCACTGGGTAAGAAAGCGTTTTTGCCTTGACTGCTGACAGTGTGCTGTACAAATTGGACAAATGAGACACAAAAGAAAGTGACTGCCGAACTTTGCCAAGACAAGGTAGAACAGCCCTTTAGTATATCCTGCTTCACAGAAAAGTCTGTCAGCTATGCTATGCCTATAGGCCAAAGATGAATGCCCCAACATTGCAGAGGAACCTTGGGTGACTCTCCAGGCAGTCAGCTGTTTCTGTCATTTTTCACATTGTTTTGGAAGTCACTTTCATTTCCTCTTATTCAGTTAATATTATTTCCTTCTTGGGTCTCTGATGGAGTTGAAGACTTTATCGTCTTAGTGATAGTTTTCCTTTTTAACAGATTTAGAGAAAAGATTCACTAAAGAAATGTAAGGTGGATAAGGTTGACAGACATAAAAAAGATAGTTTTATAGTAATGCAAGTTAAAATAGAAAGTGAATTAGGTACAACTTTTGGACTTGAAAGATATGATAGACATGGAGTATTTTTCTCTGAATTTGTCAGTTGTTAATGGACTAGACATTGTTGATGTATTCATTACCTGTATATATATTGTATATAGTCATTGTACTTATTGTATATTGTTTTCTTTTATTAGTTACAATCTAATTTTTTAATTTCTAGACAAAAAGGGGAAATGTGATGATATCTTGTTTGTACAAATAAAGCTTGCCTGAAGATCAGAGGGCGGAGTCTGTGCAGACAGACAGGAAGTGATATGGCTGGGTGGAGAGAGAAAGTGATAAGGCGGGAGGAGACAGGAACTCACTTCTTTCTGCTGTGAAGAGGAGAGGTAAGGTGGCCGTGGTTTGGCTCTTTCGACTCTGCGATCTCTCAGCATTTTCCCCTATAGGTGACTCTGGGCTTTTGTTATTAAGACCGATTAGAACTCGTGCTATAGCTGCACAGGTTTGTATTTATATACGTTAAGTTACATTTTGACCTTCACAACCTATATAAACCTTAATCCTTTTTTCTCATATACAGTTATTTGCCATTAGACACATGTGGTTGGTTACTGAGAGCAGTCATGGCGCATGATTTCTTTTAAATACAGGGGCTCTAAAAAGTTATATCCGAAACCTGTTTTTCCTTTCATATGAAGCCTGTTAGCAAGGGGAACCTGTCTGTGAGTTTGCCGTTCTTCGTCAGGAGACCTAATAGCTCTAGAAAATCAAGGACTATTCTCATATGAAACACACTGACCAAATACCCTTGGGGGAGATACTTGGTACTTCTTAAAGCTAGTTAGCCATTAGCACCATCAGAAATCTGAGAAGGACAAATTATAGCAGGAAGTATAACCCAAATTATCTCTGTATCAATTAAAATGACAGAGACTTACCTGCTAACTGGATTATCCTCCTAGGCTTCTGTGGTCTTGATGGCTTCCTTGTAGGGCAATCTTTGACTGTCACATAGGACAGCATTTTATCTTCACCTGCTGCACAGGTCAGTTAAAAATCGATATAGGTAATCTTAAAGGAACCATGAGATGTAGCCAACATGTGGCTTGTCACTGTCCTAGCTGGTGACCCCCATCAGAATGTAGGCAAACACATGGAGAGCCCTGAGGCTCTCCTTAGGAGCTCCAGCCCTGCCACACAGTGCCAAACCTCAGCTGCTATTCATCCACTGTGTTATGAATTTTAAGCTAATTTCTTTTCTTTTCTTTTCTTTTTCTTTTTGGTTTTTTGACACAGGGTTTCTCTGTGGCTTTGGAGCCTGTGCTGGAACTAGCTCTTCTGGACTAGGCTGGCCTCGAACTCACAAAGATCCGCCTATCTCTGCCTCCCGATTGCTGGGATTAAAGGCGTGCGCCACCACCACCCGGCCTTTTTTTTTTTTGAGAAAGGATTTCTTTGTGTAACAGTTCTAACTGTCTTGGAACTAGCATTGTAGACTGACTGGCCTGGCCTTGAACTCACAGAGATCTGTCTGCCTCCTGAGTGCTGGGATTAAAGGCAGAAGCCACCACTGTCTGGCTTAAGCTAATATTTTTTTTGTTTCAGATTTCTAACCATGCCCAATAAATTTACGAATTTTGAGGTACAGGAAGTTCTTGTAACAGTCTTACAAATCTTGAGCTAGGTTTTCTATCTTAGCAAAAGTTTAGGCAGTTCAATGAAACCAAGAGTCTAAAGGTTCTGGGCTGTTCTGCTTTTCTCTGTCACAAGATCATGTGATTCTCCTGACATAGGACACGGGGAGACTTTAGATATGCATGCTTGGGTCTAGAGAAGAGAGAGCCGTGACCCAACTCCAGAGCCAGCTTTCCAATAAAGTACAACAGCATAAAATAACTTTAATATTCTTCACATAACTTTAATATTCTCCACGCCCAAGAGATATTTGACTTTCTGCTAAATTGAGTCCAGAGATAAGAAATTCTGAATGATCAGGACCATTGAAGCAGCCATGGCAAGTGGTGTCAGTGATGGCCAGTGGCTGGTGGTAGCAAAACAAATACCAACAAACACAGAACACAGAAAGCTCATACACCCTAAGGAGGCCAGTCAGAAACAAAACTCGTACATTTAAGTGGGCCTGACCAATTTCCAACTCATCTTGTATTCAAACAACCAGAACCAAGTGGGCGGTGCGATGTCTCAGTGTTTTGCTCTGGATGGGAGAGTATTAGGTCTCTTTAGAGCTCTCCTCATCCCAGACCTGGATCTCAGCAGAACAAGAAAGTTACTATGACGAACAGGGGAGGCCTCCATAAGTGCTGCTTTTCTTAGCTTGGCAGTTCACTCTGATAGTCTGAGAAGCCAAAACATGGCCTGGAGCCTTGGTATGTCTCAAGGTGAGCACCCACTGAGGTGGCCCTTCAGCTCAGAGTCCTGGAGTGAAGGTCTAGCTTTAGAATTTGGGTGGGACATCTGATCTTGCTGGGGGCTTCCAAAACTGATACTACCACTGGGCAAGAATCAGACCACTACCACAATTCTTGAGCCAATTTTGAAGCAAGCTTTATCAAATATTGGCCAGGATGATGGACACTGGACAAATTCATACACGGGATTACTAGAATATGGGATTCAGGGACTTATAAAGGCTAAACCTGCAAGGTTTTTGTCCAACCAGGGGCAAATGTACGTTCTGACGTACTCCTGCCTACTGTGATAAAGCACATATACTTGGTACAATTGTTGCAAGCTTATTATAGAAGTGACTTGTTTTCTTACGTGAACAGCTCCCAGCATTCCGAGAGTTATCTGTCTCTGCGTAAGTGGGGCTCACAGGGTAGAAGCGCTTTTGTTTTATAGATCTTTTAAGCACAGCAATTTAAGCGTAAAGCAGAGCTTTAGCCATCACGTGTCCATGCTGTATGTACCACCTGCCCATCAGTGACTTACGGGCACTTTCTCTTGTCTGATTGACTGTGGTGGTGTTGCAATACTTGAACAAGAGAGTACTTACTTTACTTAATAATGGCCCCAAAAGGCAAGGATAGTGATGCTGGCAATTCACACACACACACACACACACACACACACACACACACACATGCACTCAGTCATACACAAGCACACAAAAGTTGGGAATATAGTTTGATGGTAGAGCATTTGTTTAGCATGTGAGCCTAGGTACTGTTCCCAGCATCTACACACAATCATCATGCAAGTAGCACGTGTTGTTAGGGTATTCTCACATACACTTTGCTTTTGTTGATCTTCCCCCATACTCCTCTCCTCCATATCCTTTTGAGATTAAATTCTTATCATGATGTTATTATTTTTAATGTTTAGTAATTCTCCCCCTGCTCTTTTAAAAATTATCACTATGTAGCCTAGGATTGGCATCAAATTCGAGATCCTCCTGAGTCGGTCTCCAGACTGCTGGGATTCTAAGTGTGTACCACCATGCCATCATAGTTTCAAAGAATAGCCCCATTCCTTTAAAGCTAATTTGTCTGATATGAGTACAGCTATCCCATGTGTGGTTAGTATTCATCTTGCCCAGGGGCAGCACCACTGTGATGTGGGCCAGGCTCTCCCACGTCAATCATCAACCAAGACAATGCCCCCTGACAATGGCCACAGGCCAATCTGATGGAGGCAGTTCTTCACCTGAGGACTCTCCTCTCAGGTGTGTTGGAGTTGACAACCAAGATTACTTACCGCAGGGACTTTCCCCTAAGATGCTTCATAAAAAAAGTTATGTGTATCTATAGAGTGAGAGAGAAATGAGAATGAAATAATGAGTAAAATATTAACAATTGAACGAGGGCAAAGAGGGTGTAGTATTTCTTGTATTCTTTTGCAACTTTTTTCTATTAGAAAATTAAAAACAAAGCTGCCTTTAAAAATTGTTAAATGAAGTCTGAGAAGTGGGAGGAAATCATGAATTTGTTATGCCATTCAACCTTAGAGTCTGGAGATCTTCCTGTCAGTGTGTATGAGCCAGTTTCTGTAACTGGCCTCCTCTGGCAGCATTGCCTAGAGAGAATGTCTCTGAGAGGGGAGCCATGGTCTTCAAAGGAATCCATTCAGTTTAGCTGGGCATCTTATAGAGGGTTCAGCTGTATAACCTAGAAGGTTTTACAGACGGAAAGGTTTTAAAGATGGAAAGACAAGAGTACATTTGGTTTTACTGCAGCTGCATGCCCCCTCTGTGGAATGAGCGTTCTAACCTGCCAGCCCCTTCCTGGTGGATGTCTTTTCACGGGACACCCTTGGAAGCCATGCCCCCTGCAGTCGTTGCAGAGTTCACCCCCCCCGTCCCCCCCGTCCCCAGGCACTGCGTTGCTTGCTTTTCTATTGCTATGAGAAAACACCACAACCGAAAGGGACTTCTAGGAAAAAGAGTTTATTTTGGCTTATGGTTCCTGAGGAGTAGAGTCCATCATGGTGGGAAGGGCATGGCCTGACAGTAGGAACAGGAAGCTTGCTGATGGCAGTTTCAACCCCACACAGAAAACGGAGAAAGCAGGAGGTGGGGTGAGGCTGAACCCCCACAAAGTCACCCCCAGGGATGTGCGTCTTCTATTGAGACTCTACCTCCTAAAGGCTTTATAACCCCCCCAACTGGCAACCACATGTTCAAATACACGAGCCTATGAGGGGCATTTCCTGTGGGAGCCACACCGTGACTAATGCGAGATGTGACAACAGGACAGTTTGCAGCGGTAGCACCTCTAGAAGGCGGTGGGGAAGGCGGCGGTCCACAGCTGCCCCAGTGGCTCTTGCTTCTTAAGTTGTCTTTCCCTCCACTGCTATCTCACTTCTGACTGTTTCCTGGATCACAGGAACAGCCTGTGCAGAATGGTGGGAAATTAGGAGAGAAAAATGTACTTGGGTCTTCTTTGTGGGAGAATTAGGCTCGGATCAAGGCTAGAAGAAAATCTAAAACTCAAACAGGGAGGACGTTGATTGGTAATTTACTGAAATCCCACAGTCTGGAGTGGCAGAGTGAAGCAGGTTAAGTTTATAGACATCAGTTAAGGACTCACCCTCCTCCTGCTTCTGCAACATGCGAGTCCTCCCTCACCAGCTCTTCCCTCCTCTCTCTACTTTGCTCATTGTGTGTCTGTGCTCTCTCTGCCTTGTCATCTCTCTGGTCCCTTTGTCGCTTTCCATCTCCTCTCCATCATCACTCTGTCCTTCTGATCATATCATCTCCTTTCTCCACTGTTAGTAAATAAAGTTGGGAACCAGTTTAGCTTGTTGGACCCAAGTCCTGCTACCTGTGTAATATTTCACATTTGGGAGGGAAATCAGGGTTAGATCGTGTCCCTCATGAAGAAGGCTTTGCTGGGTGGTGGTGGTGCTGATCTCTGATAGTCATTTCACAAGTGGAGAAGAGTTGATGAGGGAAGGGTCGGCAGAAGGTATGGGGAGCATTTGACTGTGTGTGTGTGTGTGTGTGTGTGTTTCTCATGTAGCCAAGGCTGGCCCCAAGCTCATTGTGTGTAGCTAAGGATGGCCTAGAACTCTTGCTCCCCTTGCCTCTTTCTCCCAAATATTGGGATTACAGGTGTGCAATTACACTAAACTGTTCAGCTCCTTTTGTGGTTACAGAAGAGTTGATTTGCAGAACTGACGCCAAGTAAGTGGCCCCTCTGCTAGGTCTTTTCCCTCCAGTCTGCTTTTTGACTGGCTCGTGCAAATGCATTCATTGCAAGGAGTGGGCAGGCAGGCCTGGAGGCTATCCAGGAGATGCCTGCTAATCCTTCAACCTCTTCTCAGAGCGAGCGACGGGGAGCAAAGTCAGCTGTTTGGAGGGCTCTTTTTGCCACTCTTTAAAACCACTTCACTCCGTACACACCTTTCAAGACCAGTTTATTACCAAAACACACAAAGGACACTGGCATTTAAATAAGTTATACAACTATCTCAAGAGGTAAGGTTTGCAGCCCTCCCGGATCCTATGTCACAGGTCAGTGTCTGTAAGAACATCCGCAGCTGTTGAAAATCTGGGTTCTTTGTTCCCTCGCCCCCTCCCTTCCTGCCGAGCCGCAGTCTGTGTGATGCTCACATCCTTCCCCAAGAACTGTAGCTGTGGAGTTTTCTTCAGCACCTTTTTGGTACCCCTGCCCTCTGTGTTTCTAATTACACCTTCGCCTTGTGGCCTGTGAGAGAATATAGCATGTGGCAGATCCTTGCTCCGCTCCCAAACAAGCTCAAACCCCAGGCCATCGTGAATCAGCAATCCCTCTCAGTCCTAGGCCTGGCCTGCAGGTTAATGGCATTGAGACACTTGGTCCAAAGGGGGACTTATAATGTCCTGGGGCTCTGTGACCTTTCAATACTTCTTGGACTTTGGAGGAGGCGGAGTAGGGGAGGGTAAACTGTCATTGGCTGGGGTTCTCTTCCTCCTGGAATTTGGCACTTCGAGTGCTGGGTACAGTGAATCCCAGATAACGTTGTCTTTCAGCCTTCCAAGTTCTGGGCTCCATTGGCAGCCAGATGGCATAATGGATTCACTGAGAAGCAACAGCTGCGGCCAAGAATGTGCTGGCTGTTTGCCAGGGCCCTGTGCTTTAACTACGGAGGAGACTGGCTCGCTCACTAGCTTACCTAACACATGGACACATAACAAAGGTCAGGCTCAAGTTAGTAAGTGGGATGCTTTCCCAGGTTGGGCCGGCCCAGCCTGAACCCAGCCTGTTGGCACGGGGGTCATAACTGAAGGAACTTGGAGAACAATGAGGAGAGGCCAGATTTTTGGTGTACTTGTAAAAATGGTAGTTTTACAAGCCCGTGTGTGTGTGTGTGTGTGTGTGTGTGTGTGTGTGAGAGAGAGAGAGAGAGAGAGAGAGAGAGAGAGAGAGAGAGAGAGAGAACCTATTTACTTTATTTACTTTCAAGTCAGCGGTGGGATGTCTCTAGTTACAGCCCTGTTTTCCTGAGAATTTAATCTCTTTCCTGGGATAAAAAGGTCCTGAGATGGTTAAGAGTTCCCTGTAGAGGGAGATCCAGTCTGAGCTGGTCCTTCACATCTGTACCCAGTTTGGTGCTGCAGCTAGTACCTTAGGACTTCCTCATCCGTGTCAGGACCTCCCCACACCACTCCGGGCTACAGGCTGATGAGGAAGGGTTCAAATGCCTGGCTCTTTCCAAGTAAACATGGACATGGCAGATTTCCCAAGGAGGGGCAATACGGGCTCCGAGGTCAGGTGGAGTGTCAGGTCCAGCAACCACCAGTTTGCCTTGAGTCTGCAGTAGCAACCTTCTCCCCTTTCCATGTTGCTAATACAAAGAGGGATTCAGAAAGATTTTTGTGTATAATAGCTGCTGCTGTATCACTGGAGGATTCTGCTGGTCACTTGTTCCCCAGAACGGGGCAGCATCCAGGCGGGGATGATTCAAGAGGCCAAGTCTGCCCCTCGGTGGGTTGTCCCTGGAGAGGTAGTGCTGACAGTCCTGTGGGTCCTGCCCACTGCCCACACTGTGGCTGAAGTGCTGGACAGCAATGAGGGCCTCAGCAGTCTTAGGACAATGAGAGAAGTGGGCACAGAGACAGAGACGCCTGGATTGGGGACAGTACCGTGTCTTTGAAGCACAAAGCTGAAAACTATAAGGCAATTGGAGGGACAAGCTTCAACATTCTAACCCAGTGCATCCCTGAGTCCCACGACAGCCTGAAACCCTCCAAGGCCAAACCACCCAGGCAACAGACCCGTTTGAACTGCACTTCGGCTCAGCACAGCTGCCCTTATCTTTCTGTGCTTGGCTTGCTCTTAAGACTAGAAGTCAAGGCGTCCATCAGCTGCCATGGCGGGGCATGGGTAGATGGGCAGAATAAGCTTACTGCTGGGCCGGGCTTGAATGAGAAGGGGGAGGTGATGGGATGGGTTCACCAGACTCTCGCCCTTGCCAGTCCTTGTCAGGACAGGCTCTTCTGGCTGCAGAGACTGAGACGACTCTCTCCCAGAGAGATGGGGAGGGAGGAAAAGTCAGGAGAGAGGACAGGAGTTGAGAGAGGATCCAGAGCCTTGGTGGATGGACATACTCTTCTTTCTGTTCGTCCCTGTGGTCCTGGGCTTATCATCTGTGGAAGTCCCAGGTGCCAAGTGCTCAGGAGGCAGTATGGGAACCAAACGGGCCCTCACAGTGCAGTTAGGGTCTCTGTGTGAAACATGCTCCCGAACATCTCCTGCAGAGACCACAGGGAGGAAAGGTGAGAGCGAGGGAGTGATAGACCTGCTGGAGTCAGAGAGGCTGCAACCGAGAGGGGACTATGTACCGCAGGCCAGAATAAAGCATACCAAGTGAGAAGGTATATGCAGAGGAGGGGCAGGCTAGCATAAGGCGTGAACTGGTACTCGGTGATGGAGCAGAGGAGAGGCAGTACTGGGCAATGGAGCAGGGGAGAGGCAGGCTAGCATAAGGTGTGAACTGGTACTGGGTAGTGGTGAAAGTGTTAGTAGCATCTAATTGTGAATTGTGTCCTACTGGCCTGTGCTATGGTGGTTTTTCTTTTTTACACTTTCCTCTCTGAGTGTCGCCTCCATTTTTTTTTTTAAGCTAGGCAACACCAAGGTCAAGATTATTCTGTCCCATCTAGGCTTTTAATTTTTTGAAAATGTGCTGGAGATTCCAGTGGGGTACAGAAATCAGCCTGGTAGCTCTCAGGTGTCCCTCACTTGTCATCAACTCTTTGAGTGACACACTCGAAGGCTCGTGGAACTCAAACCAGAAAAGAATGGAAGACAAATGCTATTTTTAAAAGACTCAGATCCAGATTTCTCTAAACTTAGTCACTTGCTTTCTTTTAACTCAAGGGACTGGAATGGTGATAAATTTCACGGGCCCCAAGAAGGCAGTAACAGCTTGTATTGCATAGCTGTTAGTTCTAAATGTTTAACTAGTTGCAGTAATAATTCATTTATGCCCCCAAACATCAGTTCTCCCAGAGTGCACTTTCCAAAGAACAGGGGCCTTTGTTCACGGCTGATTGCCCACCTGCAACAGTGTCAGGCAAGCAATAGGTGCTCCACAAACACCTCATGAATTGATGGAAGATGAGTGGCCCCTTCTGGCAGTCCTGGGGGTGGGGGGACAGATTAACTAAATGTGTCTTACGTTACCGATAATATCAACAGACCCAATGATGTCACGCGGCTTGGCCACGATCACAGGGTTGGCACACTGGAGAGTTAGGAATAGATAGCAATTCTCTAGGACTTGGTCCAGAGGCTCTCATTCCACAGGACGTCTCTGTGTGTGTGTCTATGTGCATGTGTGTATGAATGTTTGTATGTGCGTGTGCGTGTGTGTGTGTGGTGTGCTGAGAAGAATCGAGATCTATTATTAAAAGGTGAAACCTTGCCGCCCTCAAGGTTACTGCTCTGAACTGAAGGAGACAGCCAACATGCACCTTCTGTAGAAGCAGGTCCTCCTCCCTCTCCTCCTCCACCTTTTGCCCCTCTACTCACCTGCTCTAAGTCCCAATAGCTGGGACCATCTTCTTCAGAATCATACAGGGAGAACTCAGTGTCTCCTGGAGCCTGAAGGGAAGGAAGTGGGTGCAGGGTGAGTCCGGGTGTCAGAGATGGGTGCACGGTGGCAGGAAGGCTGTTTGAGAGGACTCCCTGTTTCCCTCATCCCTTTCTCTGGTCCTCCTCTGCCGGCCTCATGATACAACACAGCAACAGGCAGATGCCCATAGGACCTGGCCTCTCTTGTGGGTATTACAGGCAGGGAGGCACAGGCTGCCTGAACTTGGAATTCCTTTTCTTCCTTCGGAATTCTGCAAAGGCAGGATCATCAGACTCCTTTTTCTGGCTTTCTCGCTGCACCGCTTTAAGGAGTGTGTATGCATTGTTTGTGTAATTTATAATAGGTAATAAATTATTTGTAAATATTAAAACTAGGCTGAAAGAGAAGGCTCAGTGGGTAAAGGCACATGTCACCAAGCCAAAGAACCCAAGTTTAATCCCCAGGACCCACATAACTGGATATTATTGGTGTAATGACAAAGAACAAGGACTCTGAGAGTCCCTGTGGGCAAGGCTCATGACTCAGAGCGTTCTGCTAGTCTCCCAGGACCTGCAAGTGAGTGGAGGCTGGTTCTGGCTTCTGACATTTTTGACAGTTGTTTGTATCTTCCTCTCATATCAATCACTGAGCTAGTAAATTAAATGCCAAGATGCAGAGATAAAACTCAGCTGCAGCCCCTCCATCCATCTCAGCCTGAAGTCTCTAAGCCAGGGCACCCACCACTACTACAAAACAGTCAAGGGCAATGGTTGATGGTGCCCATTTTACAGATAGGGAAACTGATGTTCAAGAGAGTGAGGTGGCAGAATTGGCGACAGAACTCAAACCATCTCCCATACTTTCTAACATGCATTGGTTCTTCTGTTTGTGGGAGCTGGAGCCTAGGTTCTTCTGGTGTGGCAACCTTACCCTTTGGAAGCTGCGTGCTAGGTCTTCTCTAGTGTTTGCTTGGGCAAAGAGGACTGCATCATGAATGCTGGGAAAAACGTGATTGCGCTGGACACACCCTTCTTCAAAGACACCTCCATGGCTGATGTCATTGTATACCTGGGCTGGAAGGAGCAGGTGAGGTGAGCTGGAGGGAGGTGCTGGCAAAGATGAGGACAACTGACCCTGCAATATCGGTTCTGGACAGCAGAGGGCAGTATAATCTTAAAAATGCTGAGCCCTCAACCCGGTGCAGAAGGAAGCTTTTGGATTTGAGAAGTTGTTGCTTGTCAAGGAAAGGTTAATATGGCACATCTTGGAGGTGGTTTTCTGGGAGTGTTCATCGAGGGTAAGAGGAATGAGCATGCTCATTACGGGGCCGGAAGAGCCCTGCTGGGTGGGTCTGGATACGTGTACACCCCTTTGTGTTTTTCTTGGACCCTTGTGTGCAAGTTCAGTGCGTGTCCTTTGCTCTGAGACATGTCCTTGGGGCTGCTTAAAGCACCCTTTGGAGACAAGTCCCTGGGAAGTTGGGGTCTGTGGGCTTTCTGTGCTTCTCCAGATCCATGGAAAGGATTCCAGGTTCAACCAGCCAACCCTTCAATTTCTGTGGGTGGAGATGGACCCCAGACAGAACAGTGATTTGGCTAACTAAAGTCAGGATACACACAAATTAGTGGTGAGCAGATTATAATCGTCTGCTTATAACCACATGAACATACCCCACCCCCAGGATGCTCACCAACCTGTCCCCACTGCATCCCTTCTCCAACCTCTGGTTCCTTAAATGCCTACCCAACCCCCACTTTTCTTACCATGGATGTTCACCAGAAAGATCTGCACTCCAATCTTCTCATAGGTGGAGCTTAGCTAGAGGGGTTGGGGAGAGGAGGGGAGGGGAAGAAAATGGGGAGGAAAGAAAGTAAAGAAATGTTCTGAGTGGATCTTAAAAGTGACTCACGAAGCACACTTCAGAGGCAAAGGCAAACAAACAAGCAATCTTGAGGGCCCTGGCAGCCACAGGCAGGAGTGGCAGAGAGCACCCACGTCTCCCTGGAGTGTCGGCCCAAAGCCTCTCTGAAAAGTGGGGCGGAAATGGGGCTTTGCCAGGGTGGCGGGCACTTAAAGTTACCATGGCCTTTTTTCAATGCTCAGGACCAAGGCTCATTTAGGCAGGTCAGTAATGTCTGGGAATCTAGGTCCAGCCTAGGGAAGCCAGCTGATCTCAAAACCGGGGAGGGGCCTGTACATAGTCTGTGCTCCCTCATCTCCTAGGTTGCCTCTGTCTGAGTCCTTTTGAGACTTGCTGTCAAACTGACTTTTACAGGGCCACCGAAAAGTAATCAGATGGGTCCTTCTGTCCATGGCATCCGCAGGTGGCCTCTTTGGCTTAAGTCTGAGACACAGAAGTGTTACATTTTCCTCTCTGGTGAGTGTAGGAAGGGGCAGCAGAACCAGGGACCAAACTGGACTTACTCAGAGGGCCCAAAGTGGGTTCTGGGGACTGATGGCTTGAGAAAGAACCCAGAATGGCCTTGGTGGGTTGAGGCTCAGGGGGCTTGCTCCAACACCTCACTGCCCTGAAGGATGTATCCACCCTGCTCAGCTAGTCCAAATGAGGGACGTGAACAGGGGTAGGGTGCACACCCTCCTTCCTGCCCCATGAGGCCTCACCTTGGCTAGGGCTTTGATGCCCATCAAGTCCACAAAGCTGACTCCACTCATGTCGAGGATGAGGGTGTGAAAGGTGACAAAGGGCGGGACACTGGCTAGAGTGTCACTAGGCTCCCTGGGAGGCTGAGCGGAGGTGGGTGGCTCACACGGGGTAGCGGCTGCGGTTTCTGGGCTGAAGGTAATGTAGGATATGTTGGCGTCACCTGCAGGAGCTTGGTTGTTGTTGGGGTCAGTTGAGGGAGTGCTTTCAAAGTCCTGTTGGAGTTCCTGCAGAGAGACCGTCTGGGGGTGGGAAGGGGACAGTCAGGGACTGTGACAATGAACCCCAAGCAGAGGCAGGTAACATTCAGCTTGGTGGTGTGTACAGGCTTCCTCTAAAGCCCCTCCCATAGGAGGCCTGCTAGCTTCTCTCTCCCAATCCAAGTGGCATGGGCCGTGGGTGCGGGGGGAACGACCCTTCAGTTCTCTGAAGCCTCAGCCAGTCTGCTTGAGAGGAAGGCCCTCTAGGGACGGTAGGACTCCCTGTGCATTTGCCTAAGCCTGCTTCTCCCACCATCTTGCCTTCACACAGCCTGAGCTCCTAGGAAATTCCCATTGGAGATAGGGGCCAGTGGGTCCTCTGGGAGCTGGCAGCCTTCTCCTAGCTGAGTGTCCAGCAGTGCTCTCGGAGACTTCCTGCCTGCCTCGCAATGTGCCACAGGCTGGGAGGGTCAAGACCAGAATGGGCATGGAGTGGTTCCAGCCTCAGTTCACCTTGGTTTTCATGAAGAGGGACTTTCTCTGTTGTGTGGGCTTCATTGTCCTCTTCTCCTGCTTCCGGAGATATTTCTGCTTGGCGAGTAATATTTTCTGGGGGTCCATACCTGTCTGTGGAAAGAGGGCCAATAGCAACCTTGACCTTTGTGGGATGGCCTGCCCTTGGCACCTAACCCCTTTTGCTTCCATCTTCTGGCTAATCTCTCTTCAGCCCTCTGGTCAGCAAGGATGGAACCTTACCTTGGCAATGACCTTTTGCCTGAAGATCTCTGAGTTGGCAAAGTAGAGAGGGGAGCAGTAAGTGACAATCTTAACCCCCTCAATTTCCTGGACCTGTGACAGGGAGACTGAACTCAGGTCGCAGATAGGCCTTGGGGAGGGGACAGAGTAGAGCAGGGAGGTCCTAAGCTTGGATCACGTACCCTGTTGTAGGTCTTGGGGTTCACATAGATGTCCGTGCCCATGACCTGGGCTAGTGTGGAGCCATTTCGACTAGATGAAGAAGAGGATGGAGAATAAGGATGCTAATAGCTTGGAGTGATGCTGGGGTGGAGGCTTGTTTGTAGTCTTTCTGCCCTGGGGTTGTGGGCCTGGTGGTCTGTGACTGATCTATAACCAGGCATGTGCTGATGTAGCCCCCAGACTGGGGCTCAGGGAGAGGAGGGAGAAGGGTACATAGGTGACAAGGCCAGCACTTCCTGATTTCTCTTACACTCAGCATTGTCCTTGTCCCCACCCTGATCTTCTCTGAGGCTTCCTCAGCCTGCGCTAATGGTTTCTTTTGGAGGAAGAGCACAGAGTCCATGCTCTGAACTAGTGTGCTCCGGGGAAGGGTCTCACCTGAGCTGAGGTTCTCACAGAGCTTCTGGAAGGCTGAGTGGGAGAGTGGGAGGAGCCTTGTGTGCTCCTCCTCATCCCCAGCCCTCTGAACCCATGCTGGTTTGCTCTGGGGTTTTAGGGTGCAAAAGTCAGAGAGCTTAGTCCATGCCCACTGTCCTGGCTAGGTTATGTACTTCTGTGGTCTGGCAGCATGTTTCTGCGCTGGGCCCAGAAGGCAGTGCATATGCTAGGCCTTGGCATGGGAGAGCTCTTACAGACTGGTCCAGTAAACCCATCCTGGGCCAGGGAGGGATGAGGCTGTCACTTACAATTGGGTCTGGAAGATCACAACCAGGATGGAGAAGGCGACACCCACTGCTACGCCATAGGGTAGACTCAGGAAGAATGAGGAGAGGAAACTGACCACCCAGACGCACTGTGAAGAGAGAGAGATGTCAAAGGCAGTCTGGGGGAGAGAAACCGCAGGAAGTCTTCTGGGATTAGCCAAGGCCCTAGTCCGCCTGCCTAACTCAGATCTCTCCTTCCGTTCTTACTTCATGTTTGAAGCGAGTCAAGTGCCAGGACTTTGGTTTCCTTGCCCATTTCTCTTACGTTGAGTGCAGCTCTTGAATTTTTTTCCCCCCAGAGCTGAATTGAATGCAGGGCTTCCTGTCCCAGACAAGCACTCTACCATCAAGCTCCACCCCCACCTCAGTCCTCGGCCTAGTTTTAAAAATAGAATTCTAGCTTTCTATTTTAAGAGATGATGGAAGCCTGCACTGAGAGACAGCAAGAGCCGAGAAAGAAGTGCCCTTGGGTCAGAGGCACCCAGGTTCAAAGCTGGGTTCTGGACTGTGTGGCTGTGTGAGCCAGTCTCCTGGTTCATAGCAGGGGAAAATGAGGTCCATTCTGCAAGAAGACCAAAAAGTCAGAGAGTCATGGGTCCTAGCCTTGCAGGGTGCTCCTGAGTGAATTGAGCCCTCTTCCTGTCTAGCAGTGAGGTGTGCGTGCTTTGGTGGGAACTCAACCCCTGAACAGAGAAAATATGGGCCAGGGGTGCTGGTTGTCCCCCAAGGGTCCTCAGGAGCCTTTAAACGGCTCTGGAGGAACCAGCCTCTGTTGGGATTTCTATAGAGACACGCAGCGAATATCAAGTGACATGGCACCATCTGGCTACGAGGGACTGCGGCCATATAATAAATTATGAAAAGAACAGCTACTACATTTCGCTGATCACACAGGCAACTCAGACCGCATGCAGTTCTCTAATCCCATCTTCTTCAAAAGCCATCCCACAGTCGCATGTGCCCACTTCACAGGCATGGAAGCTGAGGCTTGGAGAGGTAAAGGAATTTCTATTGGCGACAGAGCCAGGGAGTGGTTGAGTTAGGCTTGAGCAAAGAATGGCTCTCTTCAAAGCCTGCTTTTCATACCCTGGGGACTAGGGAACATCAGAGCATCTTGCATCAGGCCAGAGCTGCGGGGCGAGAGGAGGGCAGGGGCATCTGTGGGTAACTGGAGACCACCCCACACTTACACAGTCCAGCTTGCTCTTCCTCCATAGGTAGTAGGGGTCGCTGAGTTGCTTGAGGGAGTTCTTGAGGTTGACAGCTATCAGGGCTCCTAGCACAGCCTGGAGAAGCAGAAGAAGAGGAGGAGAACTTTGTGTTATTTGAGGCATCCCCTTCATCTTGTCCTTCCTACACACAGCTGACCCTGGAACCCGACAAGACAAAGCTAGAGTTCCTGGGCTCTTTTCCTAAGGCCTCCCCTCAGTGTTAGGATTGCGACGTGAAGCCTCTTGAGCCACACCACTTGTTCTGGGGCTGCCTTTGTATTTCCCTCTCCCTGTATCCCTGAGCGGTGCACACCTTACATCCTTGTAAGAGGCTATGCGGGTGCCCTGCACTCCCAGACACCTTGCCCTTTATCCTCCAGCCTAGGGATCCAGCTCCCAGAAAGCCAGACGTTGAAACCAATCCTACACTATGAGCTGCCTCACCAGACAAGTCAGGCTGTCAACCTCAGTCTCCCTCACCAGTACAAGCTTCATAGGGCAACTAATAGCAAGGGTGACAGTGGCAGTGTGCAATCCATCACATGCTCCTCCCACTTCCCCATCCACCAAGTGCTCCTCCCACTTCCCAATCCATCATGTGTTCCTCCCACTTCCCCATCCACCAAGTGCTCCTCCCACTTCCCAATCCATCACGTGTTCCTCCCACTTGTAGGGATTATTCTTCCTGGAGGCTGCCATCATCCCCTGCTCTGGGTTGGGCTCTTACCTTGGGGAGAGGGTACAGATAGGACCCCAGGACCAGCATGGTGATCATCACCACCAGAGACACACACAAGCTTGCCACCTAGTCAGAGAAAGAGCTGGGAGTGAGTGGCTACAGATGTCTTGTGACTCGACTGTTTCCCAGGGAATGAAAACTAGCTGGGTGAGGATGGCATGCCTGTGGCATCTGGAGTTCTCTGGCATTGCTCCGTTTCCACTCCTATCCCGGTCCCCTGAGGCAAGACTCACCTGGGATTTTCCTCCAGCCCCGTCCACAGCCAGGGTGACAGAGAGAGCACAGCAAATGACATGGATCTTGAAAAAGGAGCCGAAGAAGTTGCTACAGCCCAGGGCAATCATCTCCTGTGGAGAGAGGGCAGGGTTGGTGGGGAGTAGGTCAGATGTGGGCGGTCATCTGTGTGAGGGGACTCTGAGGCCTGGTGTGGAAGTGACTGTGATGCTACATGACCACACACTACCACTCAAAAGGTTAGCCTTGGGGTTCAGCAGGTAAACACTACTGCAAGGGCATGAGGGCCTGGGTTCAGATCCCCAGCACCCCTGTAAAAAATGTGAACACGTAATCCCAGTGCTGAGGAGCCAGAGGCAGGAGGATCCTCAGAGCTTACTGTCTAGGCAATGTAACCAGGCAATGAGCTGTAGTTTCAGTGAGTTCAGTCTCAAAAAAAAAAAAAAAAAAGGGTTGAGAAAGACATCAAATGTTAACCTTTGGTCTCCATATGTAGCACACACATACATATATATGAACTTGCATATACATGTGCACACACATGAACATGTAAACTCTCCCCACTAAGACTTCTCACAGAAAGAAAGAAAGAAAAGAAAAAAGAAAGCTAAAACTGTAGGTCTAGTCCACCAACCCTTACTGTCTCAACTCAGCACAGAGCCCCAAGACATCTTTATCTCCCCTATTGGAGGAGCTGGATGTAACCCAGGGCCTCTTGTGTGCTAGGCAAGGACTCTACCACGGAGTCATATCACCAACCCTCCTACACTGTCATCGTTAGGCTTCTGTGGGCCCATCACCCTGCCAGGGGCAGCTGGAGATACCTGATTAGAATCCACATCATAACCATGCTTGCTGGCGAGGGTCCGGCCCATAGCCAGATTGATGACGTAGCCCACGATTGCCAGGGAGAAGGCTGTGCCCACCATGTCCTTCCACTGTGAAACCACCGGGACCACTGGAGTGGGAAACCTGCAGAGGATCCAGAGAGGCAGGGCCCAGGGGTGTGAGAAGGAAGGGAGCTGAACCCCCACCATATGCCAGAGTCTTGTTTGTCCCATGTGGTCTCACACACTAATCAGAAGGCAGGTCCTATCTCTCTTGATTCTGAAAGGAGAATTAACTTGTACAGGTCAACAAGTCAGTAAACTGGAGGGCTTCATTTGTTTATGTCCAGCTCCTGCCTCTTTGTCCACTAGTTTTTAGATCCACAGACCTGCAGTGCTGTGAGGGCTTGCACCCCCTCCCCTGTTTCAAGCCTGTAGGGCAATCCTTGTCCCAGCTGTCCTGGACCCAGTATGGTGCCTGACATAGGACAGATGCTTAAAGATCTATCTTAGCGGCTCCCTTTCTGCGTGGGTAAAAGATTATGCACGAGAGCAAAGCTGAAAGCCAGCGATGAGTGGACCTGAGAGAGGTTTGTTTGACTGCGTTCAGTGCATGAAATCTAGTGGCTGGGAGAGCATTTGAGACTCGTTTTCCATGAAGTGGCCACCATGGGCTGGTTATGTGGCTTTTCCAAGTCAGTCTTCAATTCGGTTTCACTTGGGCCTCTCATCTGCATCAGGGCCCCGGCTCTGGTGGAGGATGGGCCGGGGTTGGCCTCTGAGTGATCAAGACTCACCCAGGCTGGATCTCTCCCACGATCTGCATGTGATATTTTTTTGGCATCTTGTAGCTCCCAGAGATAGCTGTCGCCACTACTACCTGCAAACCCCAAAGTGGAGAATGGACATTGACTCTCAGTTGGGGCTAGGTCAGGGGTCTTTTCTAAATCTTTTCTCTGGGATTCCCAGATCCTACTGTCTTGCCACCTTAAGGCAATGTGTGTATGAGGCAGCCTGAGGATTCACATGGAGGGTCATGCAACATATTCACATATGACTTCCTGTCCCGCTGGCTGCCCGAGGAGTGGGTGGAGGGATGGACAGGGGCTCCTCTACTCACTGACCCCCATCCTGACCTTGAGAACCCCATCTCCAGGCAGGCAGGATCCTCACCACGATCATCTCCGTAGGGATGGGGAAGTGGATCTTGTGCATGTACCGAGCATTGAGTTCTTTCACCAGCACCAGGAAGACAGCGCTGACCAGGGCGAAGATGAGCGAGGCGATGTTGGTGTGGGGGAGGTTTTTGCAAATGTCAATGAAGGTCTAAGGGAGAGAGCATCACAGGCTCCCATCCTTTCTTCCCATACTGCCCTGCCCTTGGGTGCCTGGCCCAGGGGAGACATGCCGCTGGAGACATACAAAGGCAGAACACAGCCCTGGTTGTGGATACCATCCTATCTCCAACTACCCTCTCCCAAAGCGGGGAGTCAGGAGTGAAGGCTAAGGTGTTACACTTTCTCATATTATTCGTGTGTGTGCATGTATAGGTGTATGCCACATGTGTGCAGGTACCTGTGGAGGCGAGAAAGAGGGTCAGATCCTCTAGAGCCACAGTTACAGGGGCTTGTGGTCCACCTGATGTGGGGGCTGGGGACTTTAAGATGATATATTTTCTTTCTCTTGTCGAGAGTTTAAACAAAAAAGAGAAGGGCCTCCCAGATAAAGGAGTTGAGGCCTTTGAGGAATGGGGTCTCCTGTTCTGCAGGGTTTGACCATAGAGAGCCCGAGTGAGTGCATGAAGGTCTGTGTTAGACCTCTTTCCCACAAGGAGAACCCATTGGGAAACCCTCTGCTCAATGGCCCAGCCAGCTATCAGAACAAATTAATCCACCACCTCCTAAGGGTGTGAACTCTGTTCCCATCCTGCCCCTCCCCAAAGGGTGTTTCTGGACTCACAAAAACGATGGAGCCTGGGCCTGTGTAGGAGGGGACGGTCAGACCAAAGATGTACTTGAGCACAGAGATCAGGATCTGCAGGCCAGCGGCTGTCATGAAGCCCCGGATGAAGGATTCAGAGAGGTAAATGGCAACAAAGCCAAACTGCATGAAGCCCAAGCCCATCTAAAAGGAAGGAGGTGAAGAGTCCGCAGTGGGGCGTGTGCTCCAGCTGTGGGACACATAGCCTGCCCAAGAGTCCACAGTGGGGTGTGTGCTCCGACTGATGGACACATAGCCTGACCAAGAGTCCGCAGTGGGGCGTGTGCTCCGACTGATGGACACACAGCCTGACCAAGAGTCCGCAGTGGGGCGTGTGCTCCGACTGATGGACACACAGCCTGACCAAGAGTCCGCAGTGGGGCGTATGCTCCAGCTGCGGGACCCTAAGACTGACCGAGAGTCCTCAGTGTGTCTGCTCCAACTGCTGGACACATAGCCTGACTGGAAGCCTCATGCAACTCAGTGACTGAAGGGACCAGATCCCTGCAACTTTTCCCTGACATTCCCTGTGACCTGGGTGCCTGCCACCAAACCTTAGTTCTGTCAGCACACGGCTTCTCTGCCACTTCACTAGGCTGGCTTCAGTTCCTTTATCTTAAAATAAATGTGGTCCTCCCCCGGTGCCATCTAACCATGAAGAGTTGGTGATGCTCTTGGCAAAATGTTTCTTCCTCCCACTGGCATCTCCTTCTCCAAGGCCACCACTCTGTCCCTCCTGCCTGGGCCTCTGCACAATCCCTGCCTTGGTTCCACCTGCCAACCATCTTTCTGAGCAAATAGGACCCAAATTGGTGCCAAGAGGACAGACTGCAGACTTTATGATTGGGCTCCTGCCTACCTTTCTGGCATCCTCTGACCCTCTGCCCTTGAGGCTCAATAAAACCCTTCCTAGACAGGCTTCACTCAGGCCTTTGGCCCTTGGGGGCAGTTTAGCAGTCCTTAGCGCAGCACTCAGGCACTGTGAGCTTTCATTGACCTTGCCTTCTCAGGTCAAATGTCCCCTCCACTCTGAGGACTTTCCTGGGTTCCTTTAGTCGCTCATTCAGGGTTCTACTGTGCCTCTTATCTCACAAATTTATCTGTTGACAAGGCCACTTCCTCTGTCCTGCTTGGAGCCGCTTGTGAACCAGGCCTCTTTTCTTCACTTATCTTTGTATCCTCAGGCCTACCTAACTTAATTCCTGGCAGAGCAAAGCAATCAGAAAACATTAGGTGAATGATGACTGAATGATAGGTACTCTCTAAAGTGGCCGGTGCCCTCGCAATCTGCCACGCTGTGCCTCTTTCATCAACACTGGAGGAATTCTTTGCACCCCTGCTTAGATGGTCAGCTTATGCAGTGTATCGCGGCTGGGGCCAGGGCTGGGGCAGAGGAGGCTGGAGGGGAAGCAGGGATACTGGCAGAGATCAGGGTTTCTCCAAGGGGCATCCAAAAGTCTCTGGGCAGACTTTATGTTCAAGATAGTTCCATTGGTGGCACTGCCACACATAGGAAGTAGAGAGTCTAAACTATTTTAAAGCCCTTCTGGTCCCTAGACTGGAAAGAATAGCTTTGACTGCACTGGGGTTTAAAGGTAGCGCTAAGGTGGTCTGCCACCTCCTGTGTGGAATCACTGGTAAGGCTGGGAGATGTGCCCCTCACCTGGATGACAGCAGTCAGGCAGGCAAGTGTCGCCGACACATGCAGCCTTTCTGCCTCCATGGCTGCTGTGTCCACGTAGCTCTCATTGGTGGCATTGTTGAAGATCTGGAATTTTGACTCTGGGGCCAGCTGCAGGCAGACGTTACCCACCAGGATGCTGATAACGGCAAAGGTACCTGCAGTGCCCCACCCAGCCAGCAAGAGTCAGAAGTTTGCTGCATGCCCTTAGAAATGACCAAGGGGTCCAGCCCTGGAACGTGCACCAGCCCCAGAGGAATGATTCCCTACGCTGGTCTGCCAACAGCACATCAGCTGCCACACCTAAGCTGCCAAGGACACTTCCCCAGATCAGGTACATCCTTGTTAACATCATCTCCTTGGCTCCTTGGACACCAGCTCAGAAATGCCAGCACAGCCTTGCCCAGAAATTGTGTCTAGATTCTCTTCCTCCGTCTCACTTGGTGCTAGGCAACTCCGAATCTCCCTGCAGTGGCCTGCTGAGAGCAGTTGGGTCTCAATCTGTTTGGTCTGCATAACATATGGTATAGAATGTTCTGTCACACTTTGCTCTCCTTCCTGGGAAAAAGATGCAATAGGCCGTGCTGACCGAGTTCACAGGAGTGTAAGAATTTCTCCAAGGTTATCGGGGACCTAGGACTGAAGCAGTGACCACCCTTTCAGGTTGGCTCAACATCAATTCCAAGAGAATAAAGGTGGAAACGGAACCTCCTTCACCGTGCCCTGTGTCTTCGGAGTCTAAGTCATCATGCTTAGTGGGGGAGGGGTGGGGATGAGGGAGTAGGGGAGAGGTGAGGGAAGAGCCCTTACCTGGTACCATCTGGTGTATACCCCCTAGGAAGAAGTAGGTCAGGAGGGGGAAGAAAGAGGAGTAGAGACCATTGACTGCCGGAAGGTTCGCCAGCAACGCAAATGCCATGCCTGAAGGAGACAGAGAGGGTGTCTTTGCTTAGGAGGGCATCTGGCTCACAGAGGTCAGAGATGGGGAAAGAATAGGAGGGGTTGGCCAGCTAGGCCTGGCTGGGGCTACTCTCACCTTGTGGCACCTGTATACAACCCCCACTGAGTCCACCCAGCATGTCTGGGATGATGTAGTCTTTGATCTTGTACTTGGGGAGCCAGGAGAGCACAGGCAACAGCCCCAACACAATGGCTTTGAACTTGGTCGAGGAGCACCTGTGAAAGAGGGCAGGTTGCAGGGAGATGCCGGCACCGCCATCCTTTGGCTTACTCAATCGCAGTGCACAGCCTGTGCCGCAGGACGTTGAGGAGGGAAACCTGTGCTTTCCCTGTGTGCTGGAGAGCCCAGCAACACACCCTGGGCATCGTCGCTGGCCCTCCACCTGGGAATTCACAAGGCTGGGCTTCAAGCTGTTGATTTAACGGTAGCTCAGCCTTCTTGGGGTGTCAAGTCCCTTTCTTTTTGAACATCATAAGAAGGCAATCTCTGTTGTCCCTGCGAGGCGCACTCTGCCAACTTGCTGTCCTCTCCATACGGCGAGTCTAGTTTGGGAGTTCACCACTGGCAAAGTATCAGAGCAAAAAGGAAGATGGGAGAGCCATTCCTTGGTCAACAGGGTAAGGATCATTACTGTTTGTAGAACACCCTGAGATCCTTTCATGGAGACTCATGGATAGCAGGAACAAGGGCTTACAAACCTAAGGGTGACAGCCAGTGGATTGATGACTTGGGGTGGGGGTTGCTTTTCTTCTCCCAAGTGAGGGAAGTCAAATGCCCTGGGTTCCTCTGGTGACTCACGGGCCTAGACTGATTAGGATTCCTTTCTTGCCCCGCACCAATCTTTACTCTTTGCTGTTGCTCAATAATAGTTTCCCTGACACACACTGGGGCCCCTGGATGTCACCCAAGACTGAAACCAATACAGACAATGCTTTGTATCCTGGAAAGTCCAGGCAGATTTTTTTTTCTTTTTTCTTTTGGTCCCGATTAAATACTCTGCAGAACGGCATCTCCACAAGCCTGCCAGTCCAGCCTCTTCTGGGGCCTGGGGTGCTTCTTGCACCCGGGATATGGTGAGCGGCTTCATGCATACCTAAAAGCCTTGTGCTAGGAGGCAACAGCTCTGCAGGAGCTCTGACAGGTTTGCTTATGCCAGAGAAAACTGGACTCGCCGGTAGAGAGCTGGCTGGGGGAGGAACACGGCTCACACACCCAGCCTTCTTGCACCTCTGCCATATGTCAGGCAAAGCAACCTGAAGTCTGAAAGAAGTGCTGGAAAGAGATGCCAGACGACTTATGTAGAAGCCTCAGAGTCCAGGACAGGATTGGAGGGTGGGATTAGCTCTGTAGACACTCATTCATTCATTCATTCATTCATTCAACCAACGTTCTTTGGAGCACCACTTGTGTGCGAGGTATTGTTCAAAGCTCTTGTGCCAACATCATGGGAACTGTGAAACTGCCCCCTCTCTGTACAGTTCTCATCAGCCCTAACCTTCAGGAAACATCAGATCCTCCATTCCGCCAGCACACAAGCAACCTAAATGTAAACTCCTTGAACACAAAGACTGACTGTGCCTGCCCGTCTGTCTGAGGAGCACAGCAGCAAGGCCAGGGCCCAAACACTGGGCACACAACTCCTGAGTGTCGCTGAGCAGAGACAGGAACCTCCCAGGAGAAGCAGGGTTGGTCTAGAGCTTTAGTAAAGACTCTAGTGGGTGATTCCCCGGCCTCAACCAGTTCCACCTGCGGCTCCACTTTAGCTACTGCCAGTGACCTCAATCCCGGTAACTGAATCAGCTGTTTCCGCAGAAGAGCAAGGGAGGGTGAGGTCTCCCAGAAGTCTGGGGAGGGGGCAGGGAGCCCGTGGCCTCAGGCTTCCCGGGTATAGGTGTGGGGCACTTTCCTTCAAGGCAAGATTGCGCAGACCACTACCACAGTTCAGGGACCCGAGAGCGGGAGGAACCCCAAGGCTGGTAGGGTCTCTTAGTACAGCCTAGGAATTTAGGGCCTCCTCTAGGAATCCTTTGAACCGGATGGGATGAGGCATGGGGAGGTGGTGCCTCAAGTGCCTTTTGATACACAAGGATGGGGCATGGAGGAGGGGCTCAGGTGCTCCCCACAACTCCATGGCGCAGCACATCCATCCAAGGGTCCTTGAAGACCCAAGAGATGATTAAGAGGACTGAGATTTCAGGAGACGCTATGTAGGGGATGGAAACACCACCCTACAACCTTCTGAAATGGTCCTCATTCCTCCTCTCCATCCTCTCCAAGGATCTCAGGGTATATGAGCTTATAGGCTCTTGTATTCGGGTTTCAGAACCTGCCCTCCCCTAGGGCTTCCCTAACCCCTTGGGTACTGGTCCAGGAGCCCTGACTGGACCAGGATGGATTTTGGTGGGGAACAGAGGAAAGAGGAGTCTGGGCTCTGGGCCACATTACCTGAAGGTGTTGCGAAGTTTCTCTCCCACCGGGTAGGTGCGGTCCTTTTTCTCAAACTCATCATCGAAGAGGGTGAGGGAGTACGCAGCTCTGTCTACCACGTAGCGGGGCCTGGGCTGGCTCATGTCTGGGGCATTGACAAGCTTTAGGAGAAGCAGAGTATGGGCAAGTGAGGGGCATCCCTTCTCAGTGCCTGCTAGGCCCTTCTCTCTCTGGTCCTCTCTGCAGCAGAGATTTATCCCAGTCTTCCCGCCCCCATCCAGCAAGGTGCCTCCCTTCCTCAGTCAGGCCTTTCCACCAGACTCACTTCTTTTGGTGGCCTTCCTTCTCAGGCACTGATGATACACATACTCGCCCTGGCTGTTTTGCTTGGCACCCAGCACGTGGCTGGCACTCCACACCTGTGACATCACTGTCACTCCTGCTGAACACCAGGCAAAGAGGAGGTGGGAGCATAAGGACAAAAGTCACAGCTGGTTTCCACACAGGGAACCTACTCCCCCGAGGCTGGGGTGGCTCCGCAGACTGTTTCCTGCCCTAGGCCTCTGTTTCCCTGGCAGAAAGGCTCATGGCAGTCATCTGGTTAGCTTGGAACAATCGGGAAAACAGCCTGCCTAGAGGCAGGGGGCTAGCCAGTGTGACCTCAGGAGGACCTTTGTTGGATAAGACTCCTGCCCACGACTTCACCAACAGGTTTCCCCAGGAAGGACAATAGTGTGCTTGGGGAAGTCTGGATGGTCGGCTTTGGTTCTCTCCCACAGCTTCCTGTGCCTAGCCTTTCCTCCACCCTTGTGTACTGGTGTCTCTCTCCGCCTCACGCTTTGCGCAACCTGATGTTCCAGGAGCTGAGCTGGGCAGAGCTTGGTGCCAGGGCCCTGGAGGCCCCGGAGGAGTTCCCTGTGAGAATCCTTCCTCCACCCTCCTCTAACTCTGACCCCCTCTCCTGCTCCTCAAGCCCAGCTGGCAAGAGCTACGTAGAGATAGGGTGGCCTGAGAGACTACTTACATTTGAGAGGTCCTGGGGAATCTGGGGTGGCTGTAACCACAAAAGGTTTGAGATAGGGTTGAAGATGTGCAATCAGAGAGGGACCCACTGCACCAGACTTCCTAGGTGAAGGCCTCAGGGAGTGGGCTAGCATATGCGGTTTTTGGAAGAGAACACTGGTAAGAGCTGGGAATCCAGGGACCAGAGACTGTTCTGGCTTCTTGGGAGAGAAGGGAAGGATGCTGCCACTTCTGAACCTCCAAGTCCTCACCAGCAATGTGGGTTAGGCTGCTTACTTCACGGGGATGTGTGCGTGATAGACCAGAAGGAATTAAGTACAGTGGAAAGGATGGCAATGGGAGGGACTTGGTTAAGCAAGTTGTGCTTGAGTCGGTTGGTATATCCATTCTGTTGGTCTGGGGGCTGAGACAGCCTTCCAGAATGGCAGCTAAGGGTTGGCCTGTCAGTGAAATCCTGTGATGATGCCCAGCAGAGGGTAAAAGTGGGAGGATGAGCCTACCCACAGAACCCCTGCCCAGCTACACGCCTGATATTTAGTACCTAACAAGTGCTTGTTGAGTGAACCAACCCATGGGGTTTTGGAGAAGACATGGGCAGAAGTGAGCAAGGGCCATGGTATGTGAGACATGAGTGGGAGAAACCCAAAGTGACCTCAAGAGAACAGCCCGAGTTTTCGAGGCAGAATGACCTGGGTTCAAAGATGCAGTTTCTTCATCTGGAAGTGGGGATAATAACAGTCCCAGGCAGTTGCAATGGGGATTAAGTGAGCTTTGCGTGATGCGCTAGTTTCCGAGGTTCCTAGTGAATGCTAACGACACTGATTATTATTATTAAGATGGGACGATGCTTCCTTATGGGAGATGATTCTCAGCAGCCGGTCTTCATGCTCCATGGAGCAGCGTGGCTTCATTCTTCCTCCCAACCTCTCTGGAGTCTGCTAGGGTCTGGCTTTCTCGCTGGCTTGCTTGGCAGGCTCTCTGGGAGCAGCGAGTGACCAGTAAGACTCCTCAGAGGAACCCATAGTGCAGGCTTCAGGGTCGCTTGTCATTTGGGGAGTGTGTCCCGGGCTACAGAACTGACCAAAAGAACTGGCCAAATATTGCAAGGTGAGCTGACTGACGAAAGCAGAGCCACTTAGATAGGGAAGGAATCTTGCTTCTGTGGTAGCCGGTAGGGTAGGGGTGGAGGGTGGGCTGAAGGATCGCCCCAGGTTATTTTTAAAGACTATCTCTTGGGCTGGTATTATGTTTGTGGGGTGGGATATCCCATACTATCATTCCAGATTCTGCCTTCAGCTCTTTCATTTCCTCAGTGGTATCTTTCTCCCTGCCACCCAGTCACTCCGTTCCTGTCACTTGTCCCCAGTTAATTCTATTGCTTCCGTTTTTCTCCCCTTTTCTCCTGTGTATGGCCTTCACCCTGCCCCCATCCTCTCATCCGACTTCACTCAAGCACCATTCTTAACTGAATGTTTGGCACCAGTTCTTCCACTGGGCACATATGTCCTGCTGGGAAAAGCCAGTTGCCATTTCCAGGAGGACCAAGCTCAGGCTCCTTTTTCAGGCCTCATGTTAGATGATCCAGTTGACTGGTACCTCTGTCCCATGCAGGCAGGTTGTTCACCCCAAACAGGCTTGGGTCTCCAAAGTTCCTCCTTAGCCTAGGTGCTCTGACTCATCGCTGCCTTTCTAGACCTGCCTGTCCTCAGGACCTGCTTGAGTTCCTCTCCCCACCCCCATCAGGAAGCCTTTTCCACCACCCTGGCCTAGAGAGACCGCTCTTTCCCCTCAGTTCTCCTTCGTGGCTAGTCTGTCTAGCACTGTGGTGGGCTCTGGCCATTCCTGGCTGCTTGTCCAGGAACGGGAGGAAGAAAAGGGGCAGGGTTGGGAATCCTTTGGGGAGAAATGGATGTGACTCAGCATGGTCTCTGCCCCTCTGGGCAAGGCTTGCCTGCAACCTGAGCTCCAGGAGTCCCCAGTGACACAGGCTAGTAGAAGGAAAAGTCCCTTTGCTTTCGGTAACCCCAGTCTACCCCTTTCCTTATTCCCTGACGAGAGTGTCACAGGGGACCAGGCTTTCCACAAACCTGTTTATAAAAAGGGGAAGCTGGCAGTGGGTGTGTCTAGAAGGGGACTCGAGGGCTGTGCTGGCCTAATTCTAATGAGGAAACCGAGTCATGGAGAACAGCAGATGTGTGTCAACTAGGCCTTGACACTACTCAAGTGCTTCTGTGGAAGGGGCTCCAGGACTCCAGGGGACAACACTGACGTGCTGCTCTGACGACCTCGGACCAGACAAGACTTCTGGGTTCTGTTTCTCCTCTTGGAGACCCTGCCTGGGTTCTAGTTTGTCTAGCTCCATGATAGTGTTGCAAGAGTAGGCTCGGGGCATCCCTGACTGCTGAAGAGCGGGCACCTTCATTGTACTTCCTGTTTCCAGGAAGGGAAGGCTGGGATAGGTGGGGTGGGCATAGTGGGGACAGTCCCTTCATTCCCCCTCAGTCCTTCAGACTCTGGTGCCTTGGGGTAAAGGGGAGTATGAGAAGGCAAAGAGGGTGAGCTACTGCAGTGGAGACCTCAGCCTCTTGTAGATGGGCCTTTGGGGTTCTCAGAGAGATAAGAGAACCTTAAGACATTGGGTTGGGTGAGAAGGCAAAAGAAGAACAAGAGGTCAAAGAGATGGCTTTGAGGGTTAAGAGCACTTGTTGCTCTTGCAGAGGCCTGGGGTTTAATTCTCAGCACCCACATGGTGGCTTACAACCTCTAACTCCAATTCCAGGGAATTTGACAGCCTCTTCTGCTCCTGCAGGCACCAGGCACACGTGTGGTTACATACATACATACATACATACAGGCAGAACACTCATACACATAAAATTTAAACCTCTAAAAGAACAATAATAAAAAGGAACAAGACAGAGAGAGAGATATCAGGAACCAGATGGTCTGACCCCTAGTTAAACATAGTCCTGGCGGGCCGAGTGTTGTGTGGTCATAGCTGTGTAACGAGCCCCACCCCGCACACAGTATGTAACTCCTCCACATCAATAGACTGCAGGTGCCACGTGACAGTATTGAGGAACAGAAAGGTGACCCTCACAGTGGAGAAAGCGAGGAGGAGGACATCCTGAAGAGCTAGAGGTGGTCTTTAGGAGAGAGAGAGAGAGAGAGAGAGAGAGAGAGAGAGAGAAGCAATTCCTAAATCTGGCTGGGGAAGGAATAAGGTTAGCCTGATAGAGGATGGAGGAATCTTGGGCTCTTGTACAGCCCAGGGGCTGAAGGAAGGGAGAGAGCGGCAAGTGGACCCTGTGAGGACTCCTCCAATGAGCTCACACAAAAGGAAGTCCACTGGACCTCCTCCCTAGCTTGTGTTCGGCTGGGTCTGTGGATCCCCTTAGGATGCTTGTTTAGGGGGGCAGTGCCCAGTGGAATGAAAGCGGGGAGCCTGGCCCTGGGAAGCGTGGTCAATTCTGGCCATTATTATTATTGCTGTCACTTTGGAAGATTCCCTTTCTAGCTCTGCCACTTGGCCTTCCTTTTCCCACCTGATCCTATACTTCCATCACAGGCCCTCCCTCACACTCCCGATGTTTTTTGGACAAGTGGAGGGAGATAGAGTCTTTTCTGAGGAGGAGGGATATTGGGGAACAGAAAGGTGAGGGCCTGTGCATGGATTTCTGGAATGTCTGGAGGTGACCCTGTCCCTGTAGCCCTGAATGACTTCCTTCTTAAGCCCTGGCTGGGGGTGGGTGCCTCGGGGGAGTTGTTCCTTGACACACCTGTGCCAGACACTGCAGTAGCCTGGCCTGGCAGATCACAGGTGTCCTTATCATGGCTTTCAACCTAATGGCTGTGTTCTGGGGAGGGGAAATGTCACCTTGAAGTCCCCTTAGCTTCAATTACCCCTTGCCTTCCTCATCTATGGCAAGTATCCCAAGAAAGGGTAGTCTCTGTCTAGCCAAAATAGGGAGGTAAGCTGGTTGACAGGACAGAAGGTTGGGGTCCTGGCTGGAGACTGTGTCCCTGACAGGAGGAGGGGCCCTAGAAGCCTGTCACCCCTAAGGCATTTTGAAATACTCTTTCTATTGTCGCTGCCCTGTTTCTTGCACAATTTGAAGTCCCCTTCTAGCCCCGGTCCTCCTTTGTGATGGAAGGGAAGATGGACCTAAGGCAAATGTTGACTCTGCCTGTTCTGGGACTGCAGCCTGGGAAGGGGACTCATTGCTGTGACACTCAAGTCCCCATTCCTTATCTCTAAGCCCACTCGGCATCTGCTCTCCCTGTTGAGAAGGGAGGAACTGGGACCAAGTCCCAGCAGAGGGACTAAGTGAGGTGCTGAACAGTGAGATTTGTGCCAGGTCACAAGATCCCTGTAAGGATATATGGGGTTAGAATCTTAGAAATCCCTAAAGAGACCAGCGAATCCAAGAATCCAGGTCAAAATTCCAGGTGGCACTGGTAGAAGACTGGAGGATTTTATCTTGCTAGTCCTGACCACATCGCCCTCCGTTTGGCTCATGTCCAGCTGGTCCCTGTCCCTTTAACAAGCCTCCTTGGGCTATTTCATATAGGTTGACACACTCTAAGTATAGATTTTATGTCACTCTGCTGGAAACCTCTGAATACTAAGAGATAAAGCTGTCAACTTTACTTCAGGATTCTGTACAGCGAGCCCCAGGTCAGGACAGACCAGGGGATGTGCTGGGAAGGCTGGCATAGTGGTAGATCTGGTTCTGGTATGTGCTGGTCTTCACACTGCCCAAGCAAGCTCTGGCCAAGTTCTGAGAGCACGTGTGTGTGTGTGTGTGTGTGTGTGTGTGTGTGTGTGCATGTGTGTGTCGGGGGGGGGCGGTTGTTGCAGGGGCTTTGGGAGAGGATCGTCTTCCAGTAAAAACCCATAGGGAGAAATTTCCTCTCTCAGTCTGCCCCATTTCAGGGTGGGGAAGGCTTTGCTACTCCAAGGGGTACATCGTTAAATCTGATCTTCCCCAAGTTCGACTGAGTAGTCGGTGCTGTGATGAGAAAAGATTGGCTTAGCTTAGTCTGGGGAGAGACACTGTCCAAAGATGCCTCAGGACCCCTAAGAACTATGAGGTGGAAAGTTCAGAGCTAGATGCTTGTGGGCCTGGCTCCTCCTCACTCCGCACTGACCCAGACCCTTATGTGTTGCCCCTCTCGTGCTCCACCTGCCTGATAGAGCCTGCCCCTTGCTTGCCTTCTACTCCTTAGCTTCCTCCATGTCTACCTCTTTCGGCTTCATAGGAGTAAGGGCAACTAAATAGGAGCCCATACAGCTATGCACCCTGAGCTCGTAAGTAAATAAGTGAGGGAAGGAGGGTGTCTAGAGGTGGAAAGGACGGGGACAGCACCACAAGACAGACATACCGAGAGCTCTCTGCTCCCAGGACTTGGAAAGAAGTAGAGAACATAGGTAGCTGCTTGAGAGACGCAGGTGGGTGCTTAGAGACGCAGGTGGCCCAGAAGGCCCAGGCTCCATTCTTTTTCCTGGAGGGCCTTGTTTTGCTCCACTCTAGTTGAATGTCACTGACCTCCAGTGCAGGGTTTATTCTGTTTTCTCCTACAGCTAAACTCAGCCTAGTCTTTATGGTGGGCCCCACACAGGTCAGGGCTGGAGGGCTGCCCAGGGACTCTGGTCCACAGCTTCCTTCTTACTTGTGCTCAGGTTGGCAAACCCCCACCCTGTCATCTTCATCTCTCTTCTGGAGGTACCCCTGGGGCCAGTCCTCTTCTCGGGATAACCCCCAGCCCTTAGGGTGGGTTGGGCTGGGTGGGGCTTACCTCTAAGTGAGCAGAGCTGGCTGGGCAGGGCTGCAGGTGTGTCTGGGCAGCGGGCAGCAGGCAGCAGGCAGCAGAGAGGTGCTCCTGAGGTGTGTGAAAGGGCTCTGCTCAAATAATCCAGGGAGGCGTTTATAAATAACCTCACCTCAGGGCCACGGGTGAGCCCCGGCTTCTGATTGGCTCGGAGGGGAAGTGGTTTTGAACACTACACCAGAGCTAAGCCTAAGGAGATAGGAAAAGGAGATAAGGGGGAAAAGGTCCCAAATGAACAGCCCTTTTTTTGTTTTACCCAGGGAGCAGGGCTGTTTGATGGGAGCTTGGCACTTCCTAAATCCACCCTGAAGACAATAGGTCACATTCAACGGGGCCACTACCCCACAAGACTCCCCCAAGGCAGCCAGCAGAGGAGGGGCACCAGGCAGATTCCTCTTTGAGCCTGCTGTCCTGCTACTTATGGGGCTGGGGGTCAAGCCACACAGCCTCTTGGACAATGGGCACTATTGAAGGCACCTGAGGGGTGGGACTCTAAGGCTCTTGCTTTGAAGGTTGGGGAACTGGAGGTGGGGGACAGCGGACCTCTGAGCACCCTGGGAAAGGGCATGAATGGTGTCTGGAGGCCCTGAGGACCTTGGAATACTTGGAGCTGAGGTGAAGATTTGGTTTCCAGTTCTGTCCCTGACCTTAAATCATTGTGGAATTTGTCCCCGTGCAGTGGGTGCGGTGTGCTCTGAACCATCGGGGACACACGAGACTCAGGATCCCCATGGTAAAGGAGAGAAAGTGGAACTAGATCAAATTTAGACACGTGTTCTGGAAGCTCCACAGGCTCCACCCCTTCCAGGAGCGGACATAACAGAGCCAATGGCAATGCTTAGGATCCCAGCGGCCTTTGCGGGAAGAGTTGTGGGTTCCATGGCCGCCAAAGATGTAGCCAGAGGCCTCTGAAATAGGTGTGGAAATCTACCATGTGGGATTCCTGCCTGACGCCAGGTGGCTTTATTCAAAGACATCTTGTACTAGACTGTCCTAGCCCTGAGTTGTCCTTCCATCCCTCTAAGATAAAACAGAAGCCCGGAAGTGTGATGGAGTCGATAGAGGGGGCTTCAGTGATGCGCAGCTGGAAGTGTCCCAGGGAAGGCGAAACGAATTTGCCTCAATACATAATAGGGACTTGACAAAAAGTTGTTGAATGAATGAATGTATGAATTGTCTGCAAGCCCAACCCAAGGGATAGTTTGTAGATGCATTGCTTGTGAGGACTGGGGAAACTCCCAAGGTCACTCAGAGTTGTCAAGATGTAGCCAGACAACTTGCTGAAGAAATCCAGAATGCAAAAGACCCAAGCATGTGGGTGCCAGTCGGGGGAGGGGAGGATGCGTGGGTGGGCACTGTGTCTACGAGCCCTTTCCCATGCTCCTGCATAGACAGCATGTCTTATTCCTGCAGCATTTCTTGCCATGGTGTCATAATATGGAGCATTGCCCCTGGGCGTGATGTGCCCAGTTGTACACTTACCCTGTGACGATGTCGGTGGGCAGCTCCAAGCTTGTTTACTTTTGCATTTTGATCACCTAGCCCTGCTGCCTAGAAGTGAGACTTCACCACGAGTTTGTGAAATGGACCAATGATTATATGATGGAGTCTTTGAACAAAGCAAAACCTGAAAACAGAACTCTTCCCATTGGCATCCAGCACTGTCCAGTGCAGTGGGCAGTCTGGCCTGCTCTACATTTTGGCCAGGAAATTCCTAGAAAGCCGATGAGTCATCAGACTCCTGCTGTAGCCAAGTGACAGTTGCCGTCAGGATCAAACTGTGGGTCTCTCTGCTGAGGCACCATGTCTATCAGGGATTTTTGGCTATACTCTTGGGCAGAGAGGGTACCTCCCAGTTGACTGGACAACAAGGGTTATCTGCAGATATCCCGCCTCTTCTAAATGAGCCACAGGTATTCTGGGCTACCAACCAGTCTAGTGTGAGCTTCATTAACTGTTCCCTTTCCCTCTGAGCCCTGTCTGGCGTGCTGTAGTACCTTTCAGCTTTCACACAGGCTATCCGATTTACTTCTAGAACCAACTATGTGGTATCTGCATGCTACTCGTGTGTTTGAACGAGTAAACAGAGGCTGACGAAAGGGAAATAAGCTGCCCCAAGATCACAAAGATCTTCATGGAAGAGATGGGAAGTGAATTCGGTTAAGTGTATGCTTGTTGTATCACTTTGCCTTTGAACCTGTAGAAGCAAGGGTGGGTTGCTAAGTCACACCCACCTTTTTGATACTCTCAGCCAGGCTGAGGACTGGATGCAGATAACTGGGGCCTTCAGAACAACTTGAGAGCTCTTCGGCTCTTCTCTCCGACTTTTTCGCAGTTTCAGAAAAATTCTGGACAGGGAGGCTTTACCTAATTGGACAGGACAAGTGAGCTCAGAGGCTCCTTTGAAGCTGAATCATAGGTGGGAGGCCAAGATGGAGGGACCTGGACCAAAAGTGAAGAGTCAGAGGTGGTACCAACGGGCAAGCAGCCCTGAAGACTAAAAGGCATCTTGGGAGCATAATGGATGAAATAAATTATGGAACAGCTAGGGTTGAATAGGGACATGAAAATATAGAGAAGCAGACAGGGAGCTGAGCTAAAAGCACAGAGACAAAGAAATAGAGACAAATTCTCTGAAATAGAAAGCAGTGAAAACACTCACACCCGTAGCATCTCAGCCTTGGGTTCCATTAGCTCACTGTCTGTTTTCATGGCAAAAGCAAGCCAACTGCAACCCCTAATCTCCCTCTGGAGCAGGGCAGATTTTTCTTTGGAAGTCTCTGTTTTACTCTCACCTTAGGGCTGGAAGTTGTGTTGGTGCCTTCTTCCCTCCCTCCCTCCCTCCCTCCCTCCCTCCTTCCCTTCTTTCCTTCCTCCCTTCAAAACTGCTTCTGTAGAGCTAGGAACTTGTCTTTTGAATACCAAGATAATTAGGACAGAATTGCTGTCATAAAAATATCCAATCTATTGAGAGGAAAGCTGAACCATAGTCCCTACGGGGTCACTTCCAGGAGGCTTGATGTGTTATGCTCCTCTAGAGGGCTTTTCCAGATTCTTTCCAGTTCTCTGTGATGTCTGAATCAATCCAAGAGCCTCTGTGTTAAACCTGTCCTTGGTTGTTCATTGCACATGTGTGCACCCACATAAACACACACATGTGTGCACCCACATAAACACACACACACACACACACACACACGCTCACACGCACACTCACATGGCTTGCCCACATGTCATACATTAAACAGGTCTGGGAATTTCTGAGTTATGCAGAGAATGCCACAGTGTTCATCAGGCACCCTCTTGACAAACCTCATCTTTGAGCTGTTCCTGCTAAGGAACAAGTATTTTTCAGATGAGTAAGCTGAGGCTAAACCTGTAAGACAAACACTAGATCTCCCCGAACTGACTGTCCATCCTTGGGCCTCTGGCATTGTGGCTTCTTGCATGAGTGCCTTGTATGGAGCCTGTGCCAAGGGTGTGGGCAGGATCATGTTTTGAGCAGAGTGGCCCAGTGACTTAAACAAACACCTCAAGGCCAAAGACAGACAAGTCTTCACTCCTGCCCTGAAATACAGGATCTGACCTGAGCCTCAGGCTGCCAGCTTCAGGAGCACATAGGAACTGGTAGGATGTAGCGCTTCCTGCAGGAAATCAAATCCTCAACTCTTCCCAGGGAAAGGAGCTCAGGGGCTCAGCGTCCCAGCTGGGGGCATCATGGTCTGGTCAGAATGTGGGGGAAGGGAGTGAGGTGAACAGGGTGATGCTTGCTGGGGTTCAGTATTCTCACAGAGGGAAGCTGAGCTGATACCATTTTCCTGGCACCACGATAGGCATGCAGGAATCCAAGAAAGATCCAGTAAAAACCAGTTCTGAGAGGTCAAGACCTTGACAGGAGCAGACAGAAGAGGCTTCCAGAATATATGTGACAGAGCTGAGGAATACTAGGCCAGAAGGAGCTTGGAGTGGCCTTTGAAGTGGGTGGCCTGGTCAGGACCTGACTGGAGAGTAAGGTTAGGATAGGTTATAGTCCCTAAAGTCTGTCACTCAAAGAAACCAGCTGTCATAGAGCCATGCAGTGGGACATGAGGAAAGGCCTCAGGGTTTGTCTGAAGTACCTCCTTCCTCATTTCACAGACTAGAAACCCAAGTTTTCTCTGGCACAGAGAAGGTCAGCAGCCTTCCTGAGGTGACGGGGTGGGGGCTAAGAAGGCAGCTTAGCTGTTTCCCACAGGGCTCTCACCTGTCTTGAGCACAGACCAGGTTTCTCTTCCAAAAGACTTTCCTCCCACTTTTCATGTTCTGCACCACTCAGTCCATTTTTCTCTCCTGAGGATGCCCCAGGTCTCCCCGCTGACTGTTGGGAGGGGAGCAGGTCTGTTGGGCTTGGGAACCTAGGGGCTGACGCTCTAACTGGGAGAGTTCTGAAGCTTCTAGAAAGAGGAGGCCGGTGAGACAGTATAGGAGGTAAAGGCACTGGCTGTCAAGCCTGCTGACCTACATGGTGGGATGAGAGAACATCTTCCCACTGACCTGTGTGTGTGTAAGTATGTGTCTCTGCATGTGTGTGTGTATACATATACATGATAAATAGATAAATAAACGAAATGAAGGGAAAGAGGTAGTGATACCTCTTAGAAACAGAAGTTTGTGGCCTGGGTGGGAGTGTCCAAGGCAGCTAAAGTCAGCCTGGAAATGCTGATGAGACCAGGCATGAGGACAGGTCTGGCGGGTACGAGTTCTGGGCTGTTGGTGTTAACGGACAGGCCTCCTGACCTCATGGCAATTCTGACTCTGGGACTCTGTACCTTAGTAACTGGGTATAGGGATACTTTTAAGAGCAGGAAGTAGGGAGCTCAGGCCTCCAGCTCAGGGAAAATCAAAATGGCTGAAGAAAGACGAAATTGGTCGTCTTGGTTTCCAGGGCGGCATCCTGTCTCCACATCTTGCTTGGCTTGGGCAGTGTGGGGATTAGATGGAAAAAGTGTTTGTAATTTGGGGTGGGAGAAGACAGTGTCTGTCTGTCTTTCCTTCTCCAATCTGTACCCTTTAGGAAAGAAGGTAAGCCTATCATCCACTATCCTACCAGGGTCCTGTGACTCTAACCACAGACCTCTGCCAGTGGGAAACGCTGGGCTTTCCAAGGTGTACAGTCTCCCTACAGCTTCTTGAGGACAGGCCCCAAGAGGCATCAGACTGACTTTAGGTAGATGTCCAGGGTCCTGATACTGACTGGTCATGTGACCTTAGGAGCAGCATCAGCCCACTTGAAGTTCAGTCTGTCCATCTCTGAAAGGCAACTCGTGGCAGAAGGAGGTGTGGTAAAACAAACTCCTTTCTTTGGGCACACACTCTTGCTCTGAGGTAATCACACACTGTCTGGCTACTGGCCTATCTTCTCCACCTCTGATAGCCCTCAGCGTTCTGCCACAGAGAATCCCAGAGATTCTGCCCAGCCAGATGATGCCTTTGTCCTATATGGTGGATGGCCCCACGAACCCAGGATCACAAAGCTCACTCTTGCTAACCTTCCCTCAGAACCTCCAAGCCTTTCAGGCATCTGTCAGACAGTTTCAGCGGGGGCTTCCCCTGAACTGCTGCTGCAGCAGGACAAACCCACACGTGCCCTCACTCTGGTACCTTGGTCACCGGCCCCTCTGCCTTCTTTTTTTTTTTTTTGGGGAGGTGTGTAGTGGCGCGGGTGTGTGTGTGTCCATGTGTGAGTGTTGGTGCATGGCACTGAATGAGAAGTCTTTTACAAAGGGCGGGGACAGAGGGCACACAGTTCACCTGTCCCCTTTGCGCCTTCACGTGTTCCTTAATGAGCTGTGGTCTTGGCAGCTCTTGGTGAGACTGTCCCCCTACTTGGTTGGAGTGGGCTCCCAGACCTGTAGATGCCTGCTGTGCTCCTGCCTGGAATAAACCAGACTCTTTAGGGTGGCACTCACCCTCTGTGTGGAGGGCTTTGTGAGAAATCCTGCACCTGTGCTCCCAATGCAACAATTTACCCTAGAGTTTCCCTCAGAGGCTCTGCTTAAGGGGCACAAATCTGTCAGCTCCTCCACTCCCCCAACAAAGTAAACATATTGTTGATTTTTAATATCTTTTTATTTTTTATTTTTATTTTTTACCTCTGCGGTCAGGGCACTTAGGACTCAGATTCCCTCCTCCCTTTCTTTTCAGAATTCTTCCCCAAACCATCTATAAAGGCTAGGGTGGAGGCAGCAGTGTTGTCGGCCCTAGAGGAGGGCAAGGCCATCCTGAGCAGGAGCCTGGGACGAACTCAAGGTTCCTCAGACTCCTTGACTCCCCCTGACCAGCCTCAACTCCACGTACTTTCTGGGAGTCAGGGATCATATGATGTGTGTGGAGTTCCCTAGTGAGGTGGATTCAGAAAAAGTGTCCCTCTGGGCCCCTCAGCCACCAGGCAGGCCCCAGGTGAGGAGCGGACAAAGGCTGCTTGGGTCTTGTTGGGGTCCATGCTTCAGACACATCTCCACCTCTGGAGTATAGGGCAGGGCCATTGGGAGTGGCTTTGGGAGTTCTGGACGCTTCCTCCCCTGTGGGCCAGTTCCCACCATTTCCTCAGGACCCGGCTCCAGCTGGGGTTGCTCAGTGTTCAGCTTCTTTCAGCCTGCTGGTACAGTTGTTGGCTATGCTTCCAGTCAAAGCCATCTTCAGGGTGCAGGCAGGGTGCCAAGCTTGTGGGCAGGATCTGGACTGCTCCACTGAGCAAGGAGCTGAGAGGCAGCCAGGGCTCATGTCAGACTGGGACGTGACCACCGGGGCTGCTTGCCAAGGGCAGGAGGCATCTGTAGGAATATGCGCAGGCAACGCCACCTCCAGCCCTGAGCTGAGCTTGTCAGTCTCTGCAGCCAGAGCTCCTGAAGGTTGGCTCTGGCTTTCCCCAAGGAATGAGCATGCAATTTGTATTGTTAATGTTTTTGAGACAGAGTCTCTCAAGGTAGCCCAGGCTACCCTCAAATTCTGGGTTTTATAACAGGCGTGTGCTACCACGCTCAGTTTAAGAAATTCCTGAACTTTTCTAAGCTGTTTCCTCATCTGCAAAACGTGGGTAACAAAAGCACCTACCTCAGAGGAACGTAGGGAAGATTAAATGTGGTCATTCCCAGAAAGCACAGGGCTCAAATCACTTCCTCCATCCAAGAGCCTGCCGCTCCACCCCTGTGCCCCTCTCTGTCCCCACCTCACCCCTGTGTTCCTCTCTGTCCCCCCCCTACCTCCGGCTCACTGACACTGCCCTTTGTGTGAAGCCCTCTCGCCAGCCATCTGGGAATGTTCTCTAAGACTGCTTAGCCTATCTCCAGGACGCCTGTCTGCTTGCTTAGGCTGGCCTACCCGCTCACCCTAGGCGGTGGCTTCAGCTGATACTTGGCCAGGTGCTATCAGGGCCTTGGCTCTCATGGTCACATTGCTCCTGGGGCTCATCCCTCTACCCCTGGCACGTAGGAGTTGGGCACGTGCTTTCTCTGTTTCCTTCCTGGACCAAATGTACTAAGCATGTCGGCGTGGTGTTTTGTCCTGCTAGTCAGCTTTCTGTGGCCCAGATAAGATACCAGGAGAAGCAACTGGAACGAGGAGACATTTATTTTTAGTTGACCGTTCCAGAGGTTTCAGTACATGGTCAGTTAACCCCACTGTCTTTGGGTCTGTGTGAAGCAGAACCTCCCGGCAGACACCACATGGTGGGACAAAGCCACCAGGAAGCAGCGAGAGGCGGGGAGGGAAAGCGTATCACCCAACAATCATCTTCTCCCAGGCAAGCTGCACCCCAGTAGTTTCTACCATTTTCCAATAGCATCCGTCGTCAGCAGCAGAACCAGCCTTAGCATATGAGCTTTGGAGATACCTCAGCTACAAGCTGTAACACCTGCTGATGTCATTGACATGGCCGACCTGGGTCCTGCCTCAGAGCAGTTAGAAGCATAATTAACTCAGCTACATGCTGTGCAGGGCCAAGTGTTCCCACAAGGAACCTGGGTTGTGGCCTGCCCCACTGACTGGGGACCTCATCTTCTTGCTCGTCTGAATCTCCTTTGGACTTAGAACTGTAGTTTCCTGGGTTTAGGTTTGAGATTCTCCAGTTTTTTCCTTCAGGCTTGTTTTGTTTTGGCTCTGAGGTTGAACCCAAGGCTGGGTATCTACCACTGAGCTATACTCCAGCCCTCCTCAACCCCAAACTGGTTCTTACAGCTTTTGTTAGTTTGTTTGTTTTTGTTGTTATTGTTCATAAGTTGCAAAGCAAGGGCATCTGGAAGATTCTGCCCTTCTGCTGTATCTTGGCGCGCTAGCCCTTGAGGGACAGTTGTCTCAGGGAGACACATGGCCAGGAGACATCACTATGTACAGCAGAAGCATGGATGTTGGATTCTGTGGTGCAGACTGCCAGTTTTTATCAGAAGTAACACCACAGTGAGGATGTTAGGCACAGCCTCCCTTCCCTATGTGACTGTGTCCCCGCCGATGGGGAGACAAGCCGCTTCTGTGTCCTGCTTAGGTCGTGGGTGTTGCTTCTTCCTTATTTTCTCCCAGGCTACTGGCTCCATCATGCCTGCTGACAGCGGCCTGGCGAATGTGAAGGCAGCTGGGCCTTATATTATAATCCACTGCAGTGTGGTTCCCTTCACAGCATGAGTCTCTAACACACACCGGGTTGCAACTCTCACGTAGGCCCAGGTGATAAGAGCTCACACCACTTCTTGGAGCTCAATATGACAGAATCCAGGAGGGTATCTGGGGAGAGAGGCCGTAGAGGGTCTCCTCTTAGACACTTGCTTTCCCCTCAGACCTGTGATTTGGATGTACCAGATTCTGCTCTTAGTCAAGGTGAGCTGGGATCCTAGTATCACTTTGAGAAGGACTTCCGTCTTGCTGCTTCTTAGACGTAGGATAAATAAGACTGGCAGAAGGCTCAGCTGTCCTGTCTCCAGGACAAGCAGTGAGGATACTTGGGATTAGGAAAGAACTCAGTGGCTTGTTGGCTTCTAGGTCACTCTTATTCTCTTCCTGGAAATAGTAAGTAGGTGACGGCAGAAGTGGTGCCGCTCACAGAGACTGAAAACAAACAGTGCTTTAGCCAGGTGTGGTGACACACGCCTGTAGTCCAGTGCTCTGCAGGCTGTCAGAACAGAAACTCCTGGCTTTCCTTGGTTATATAATGAGTCTGAGGCTAGCCTGGGTTACATGAGATATCGTCTCAAACAAACAGATGGGTGCCACCCATCTTCAATCTCAGCGCTTGGGAGGCAGAGGCAGGTGGATCTCTGTGAATTCATTGCCAACTTGGTCTATAAAGACCATTCCAGGACAGCTAGAACTACATAGAGAAATCCTGTCTTGAAGAACAAAAACAAAAATAAAAGAAAAACAAAAATAAACAAAGCAACAGCAAGGATCCTGGTGCTTCAGTAATGCATCTGGGCTCGTGAGTGAGTGATTCACTGTTGTGAAACCCTAGACTTCACAGAGAGCGTCCGGGAGTGCAGTCTCATCCAACTGTACACAGCCCTGGGATGGGAGCAGGGCTATTCATCTCCTTTTTTCCTGTGTAGATACCGAGGGTCTGTCAGCCACAGCAGAGAATCTCAGGATTGGATTTCTGTGTACTGCCAGGCTGGACAGCAACGTGTTTGACTTATGTTTAGAAAGTGTGAACCATGAGGATAACCCTAAGAAGAGAGCATTGGGTTGATCCAGGTATCAGGGTCCTCTGTACACAGACGGCCATCTGCCTACCATTTGGGGAGACCTCCGGGTAGGGATACATCATTTGAGAAAAGTCCTCAGCCCAAGCAGACTGGATGACTGAATGCTTGCCCTTTTACCTACAGTGGCCTGGCCACACCAGGTGACAGGGTGGAGTGCAGGGCAAAGGGCCATCAAAGAAGAAAGTTTGAATTGACCCAGGTGTCCCTGATTGTTCTGCCCCACTGATTGCTTAGACACAGCATGGACACAAGCACATGCGTGTGCTCAGAACCATAGGCCCCAGGTTCCATTGACTTCTGTAGAAAAGCAGCACATTTTTAGGGTTTAGGTGAGATAGGAAGGAAGATTTCTCAGGGAAATCTAAAGGATCATACTAGACAGTGTGGATCTTCAGAAAGATGTCTGACAGTTCCGAAAAACGGGAGAGCACTATTTCTCTTTCTGATTGTGGGGATGGGAGTGGAATCAGGGGACTTTCCAAGTGGATGAATAAGGTATGAAGTCACTAGTCCCCAAGCCTTGAAGCCTTGGTAGGAAAACAAAGGAAGAACAATGCAGACACCCTGACTGCAGGGGAACAAGGCTTGCCTGGCTCTGAGCCGCTGGAGGGCTGGTGAGGGGCAGATGCCCTGGTGACCTCAGGGCCAGAGAATGGTGGCTAACCCCTGCTCACTCTGCAGGAACTCTCAAGAGTCCTGGGGGCTGGGACAATCCTAGGAGGTAAGTTTTCTCTCTATCTCCATATTTTATTAGGAGAAGTGACGAACATGTAGAAAACCCCCAGAGCCATGTGTCCATCACCTGGAATCTTCGTCTCTTAGACACACCTCCCCGCCGCCCACGTCCCGGCTGCCCACCAGCCCTTTCTGGATGAACTTCAAAGCAAGGTGAGGCCATCCATCTCCATCTAGACCAACTTTTCAGTGCCGGGTCACTGACCAGTGGCCAGCATTTTTCTCAGCTATTTTGAGGTAAATTTTATTCATAACGAAACACACCAATCTTCCGTGTAGGACCGTATTCCCAGTTCCATTGCACAGCTACCCTTGGCTAACTCAGGCTCCTATTAACATCCACAGTTCATGAGGGCAAATTTCCCTGGGAGTCCAGTTCTAAGAAATCCTCATCCTATTCTTACTTCACAGCTGTTCTGAGCTTTTCTCTCTCTGATTCAGTCGGACTGTTCTGTGACTTCATCCACGCAGGTAAAATCTTACCATCTGTGTTCCTGCAAAGATCCTTCCCTCAGCATTTGGGGTTCTGTCTCTGAGAACAAATTTGCTATATGAAGTCAGTTTCTCTTTGTTCAACTCTTTGAACATCTGTCAAATTTTTGTTGTTGTTGTTGTTGTTGTTATTAAGGATGGAACCCAGGGCCTCACACAAAGCGCTCCACCACTGAGCTATCTCCCCAGTCCCAGACATTTTTCTTAACCACCAAAGAATATATCCCCCAATGCACTCTCCATTAAATAAGGAAATGATGCCGCTAGCACCTGTGTGCCCCCACACAGTGATCCACTGAAGGCCAACAGGGTTGGGTGTAGAGAGATCTGTGAGGTGGGCAAAATATTCAGCCCCCAGCTTTCACTCTCAGCTGGCAAAAGTCCTCTTGGGGGCAACCAACACCATCCTCTCTCCAGGATTCTTCTAATTCCAAATACTTAGGGCTCAAGCCCTCCGCCTCCCTGACAGAAGCAAGGGGATCTGATAAGCAGCCATTTACACAGGACAACTGCTAGTCAGGTTTCTCTGTAACTGGAAGCCTCCCCTGAGGTGTTTCTCACCTCAGCTGCTGACCCCTGTCTTTATCTCCCAGTGGGCTGATAAGCCCAGCAGCCTCCAGACTCCACTGACACCCTCTCAGGGGAGGAAGCATGAACAGTTCCCAAGGCTCAGTTCCCCACTCCCGTGGACATGGACACAGGTTCCTTTTAAGAAATGTCACAGGTTTTAATTCCTCAGACTCAACCCTGGAAGTCCCAAAAGCTTCAAGCTGTGATGCTGTGGAGGTGACTGGCAGTTGACAATCTGAGTGGTCACATCGGTACAGTAAGCCAACAGACAAGCAATCGCAGGAGTGAGCACATGGGAAGACCCGAAGGAAGCAACCGGAAGACCTCCCATCCCAAATAACAAGGATTGGGAAAGGGGAGAGGGGAGGGCAGCCGCTTCACGGAGCCATGCCATCGTCATCTGTCATCCTTGCGTGTGACTCAAGAATACCTATGCAAGAAAGCGCCTTCTCCACACCCACTCCACACCTACCCAGGTTTATCTGTGAAAAGCCAGCTCCTCTGATCTCCCCCTTCCTCCCAATTCTTTCTGTCCACTTCTCTCCCTTCTCCTGTTCCCAATACCTTCTTCTGCCCCCCCCATCATCCTCTCTCCCATTTACAGGTTCCAGGGGACATTATTTTCTGGGCTTGGGGTTCTTTGGACTATACATGTTCTGTTTAGGCTGAGAGGCATGGCTTTTCCTAGACCTTTTAGTTGAAAAGGCCTAGGAGGCCCAGAAATTTGTTCTTAGCACATCCCCATAGGGTAGAACAGGTTACTCCCATCAGAACTGGGATGGTGGGAGGGTGGGAGAGAGTCTGGGCACCAGGCTGGGTGCTGCTCACCCCACAATGCACACTAAACTTTCAGGCTGTGCCCTGCATGGCTCCATTTTATAAAACAGCAGCATGCTCCATTTGGAGCCCTCACGTCAAGGCAGACGTCAAAATCTAGAATGACTCTAGATTTTGTTTATGCAAGTAAACAACCACTATCGGCCCAGCGTAGGTCACAAGACCTAGACTGATGATAATGTATTTACTTAAATAAAATATTCTATCTGACAACTTATCAAGCTAAGTCAGGAGCACATGAGTACATGGATGTATCACAGTCATGCCAGGAAGCTAGGCTGAGGCCATCAGGTAGGTTCACAGGACACACCAAGCAACATGGTACAACTCCTTACTCAGATCATAGAAAAGGAGGGGTAGCCAGCCTTGGGTGCATAGCACCCATTTGCCTGCCATCAGACCCTCTGGTGCACATGTCATGGGACCCTAAGATTCCAATGATTGATTAGCAGGTGGCAAACTCCTGCCTCTATCTCTGGAGCTTCAGCTCCACACGATGGCATTGCTTGACGAGGCCCACTTAAGTGGACCAGTCTGAACCTAGCATGTCTGCTCCAGGGTAGCTCTGTGGCTGGGCTGTGTTCATCTAACTCCAGTGATGGCTCTGCTCTGGCATCAACTCTGCTCTTCCTTCAGCAAGACCCCCTTGGATCCTGGTGCTGCTTTAACCCTTTTGGCACCACCCTCTAACCCACGTATCCTTTGTGTGAGCTGTTAACATATGACCTGGGAGCTAATGTTCGTCATGCAGACAGGAAGGAAGGAACTTGTGCTTGCAGCAGCTATAAATACTAAACAAGGTTAGGAGAACTGGTGAACTACAGCCGAGAAAGCTGATGTAACGTGATTTTATTCTTCTTCAGTGCATGCATTGTGGAAAAACATAGATGTGTCTCTGTTTTTTTTTTTTTACAGATCTTTCATGACAGGGTGTCTGGCTCCCAGGAGACCAGCTTAGCCGTGGAAAACTTGCTTGAGAAACTGCTCAGAGTGAAGGAATCTGGGTTTTTCTTGGCCACTGGTCAGCATCAAGGGCCACCATAAATGAGCTCAGAACTGCCGGCACTCAGAAGTTCCCTTCCCAAACCTGGGATCCCATGCCCTGCTGTCCCAATCCCCTGTTTCTTCACCCAGATTCATCTTCATTTGAATAAGTTGGTTTTTTTTCAACTTGGCTCTACCTGAGAACCATCTAGAAGATTTAAAAATAAACTCGCAGTCCTTAGGCTGTGTTCCTAGGAGTCCAGATCCATTACACAAGAGACTTGTCATTCTTCTTTCCTGACAGCTCCTCCAGGTGACTCAAGGACAGCAGAGCCCCACCTCACCTTAATCTGTTTTCTTCCCCAAGTAGGTATCTATGTTTCCCAGCACAGATGACTACATACTGATCGGCAGCTGGCAACTTTTCACTTCAATGGTTTTAGACGCTAGCTTTCTTGGAAACTTCTGGCCGTCTATCAGCTGTTCTGCCTGGTTCCTGAGACCCAGCATCTTGACTAGTGATATCATTGTGAAAATCATGTCCCTGTGTCCTGTGCTGCCCCTAGCTGGCAGAGGCTTTAGAAAGTGGGACGGTTTGGGTGGGAGTTGCTCCACATTTTTATCACTAAGAAGAAACGGTCAAATTAGAGACTGGCTTCTTCTCGGACCCCAGTCTAAGGACTAACCAAGGTCTGGACACGTGGGCTCTCTCGTTCCCTTTCCACCTGCCCTCGCAACCCCGTGTTGTACTCTCTATAATCCTCAAGGAGAAAGTGCCGTTACTGTTTACCATTCCTATCTCCAGCCTTGCTTGGGCTGTTCCCTTAATAAGTTTCCATACTAAGCAGCGTAAACACTACTGCCATTTTGGCTCATTCCTCCACAGAGGAAACTGGGTATCTCAACAACCCTCATTAAACTGCCGAGTTTAAACCCTAACCCTACTTAACTTGATGAGGACATCTTTGTGGGGTGTGTGTGTGTGTGTGTGTGTGTGTGTGTGTGTGTGTGTGTGAGAGAGAGAGAGAGAGAGAGAGAGAGAGAGAGAGAGAGAGAGAGAGACCAGGTATAAGATGTGTTTGAGCAGGACCTAACCCCCAACCCCAGGATGAAGTCCAACCCTAGTGAAAGGTGAAGAGAAGTTTGTTCTGGGTTGGGAACATCTTTGCAGTTTTTCAACTTGCAGCCATGTCTTAGGAATCCCTCTGAATAGAGAAAAAACTGTGCATGAGTGAATGCTTGAGTGACACGCCTGAGCCATGGCTTGCGAGCCGTTTCCTTCTTCTCTGACTAAGGACAAATAAAGGATTTTCTACAGAAAAGTGACTGGAGTCGGCACACAACTAATTTGAAAAGCCAAGGAGACGCTCTCTTTCTATGCTTACTTCTCTTTGCCAGTGACCTCATTTTAAGAGCTCGGACCTTTTTTTCTTCCTCCAGTCTAGTTCAGATCCAGGCAGGGGGCATGAGACTTTGAGAAGTCAGAGGCCAAGAAAAAACTCCCCTCTCCAAGGAGCCTGGAACTCCCTGATGTAGCTGGTAGGAACCACCTCTGAGTCTTATCCTGGCACGGCTTTGGCAGCTTACTCCCTGGGGTTGAGGGAGCATCATGGTGGAGCATCAGCCAAGCTGAGAGTCAGTCTCCCAAGCAAGGAACAAGCAGCCTGGCTCTGCTTCTCCAGTCCTAGGGTCTGTGACAGCTCCCTGCTATTCTCCTCCACGGCATGCCATACACCCCTCCCTTGATTTTACTTCCCCATGTTTCTCAGGCTTCCACCAGACACAGAATACTCTTTACTAATCACACACGCACGTGCATGTGCGCGCATGTGCACACACACACACACACACACAAACACACACACTTTTTTGTTTCTGAAACTAATTCTTTATCACTACAAAAATTCAAACAAGACCATAATGTACCAATCAAAAACTAGCAAAAATCTCCATTACATTATTTTCCTGAAATAACTGACACACACACACACACACAAACACACACACTTTTTTGTTTCTGAAACTAATTCTTTATCACTACAAAAATTCAAACAAGACCATAATGTACCAATCAAAAACTAGCAAAAATCTCCATTACATTATTTTCCTGAAATAACTGGCTTTAGTAGCCAGATGGAATACTTCTAGATTCTTCTCTAAGCATGCACAGCTATGAGAGCCATGCTTTTCACACCTCTGCTCGTAGAGTCTAATCTGCCACCTGGAATGTTCTTTTTTCTGCTTCTGCACAGCCTACTGAATGAGGCATATCTCCTGCTGCTACCCTCCCCCCCACTCCCCTCTCAGCCTTGACCTGGTACCTCTCCTGGCTCCTGAAGCCCTTGCCTATGTTTATTATAGCATCTTATGCAACGAGTGATCAATTGCTTGTTTTTCTGTCTGTCTTCTTATTAGAGCACATATTAGTGGCTAAGAGGTGAGGGCCAGGGTAGACCCAGGTGGGAGCCACAGCCCCTGGGCTCTTTTGGACTATGCCATACATTTCTATATCTCCAGGATCAACCTAGCAGCCAGTGCAGGGTACCTGGACATCACTCAGAAGGAAGATTGATTAGGGATATTTTTATCTGGAAGTCAGTGGCTAGTAGTTTCACTCCATCCTCAGAAGGAGCTGGGAATTCACTCTATAGATAAGGTTGGTTTGCAGCAAAGCCAGGGTATTGGACTCAGGTTGCCTGTCTTTGAGCTTCCCAGAGGTGGGAGTGGGCTGGTACACACGGAAGCCAGCTGAATCCAGGAGTCTGGTCTGTAGGGCTGATGAGTTGTAGCAGTGCCGCTGCTCCACCAAAAGCTCCAGGAGTACTGGAGGTGTGGGGCGCTCAGAGGCTTCCCTTAATATAGGGAAGCAGAGCTTGTGGAACACAGGGAAACCTAACAGATCACTAAGGTTCTTCTCTCAGGGCAGAATCAGCCATTACTCTGCCTTTGCCCTATATTACACAGTGCCCAGGTATCTTTATGAAACCAGTCTGTTTGGTGTCCTGGGATTGGGTGACCCATCTATCCCTGTAGAAGTTGGCCAGGTCAGTCAGACTGTATCTTTTTGTCTCTTCTTTGAGACCTTACTGCCTTTCCCTCCTCTGGACCCTGGGTTCGGGATGGTGGAAGAGCCTTCCACTCTTCTGTGGTGGCCAACGCTAGGGTCTTGACTCTACACTGTCCCCACCTCTATTCACCTGTTATGGGTGCCTTAGCTTTCACCAGGCCCTTTGGCTTCCTAGCCCAGGATTGTCAGCCTTCTCTGGGGGCTTGGTTAGAATGAGCTGGGCAGTCCTCACCCCAGCACCATGCAATCCATGGGGTGTGGGGCTTAGGAACCTGTATTCAAATAGGTTCCTTAGAATTCTTAGGAACAATCCAGTCTCCAGCCACTGCATGAGATCATGTCACTGTTCTGTGCTAGAGAGGATTGGCCTCCTCGGATGCCAGGAAGGAGTCTGGGTTGGTGGCGGTGAGATAAGACTGGTTGCATGAACAGAAACCCAGGCAGGAAGGCATTTCCCTGGCTGGATGCCCTTGGAGCTGACAACTGCTTTCTCACCTCTGGGTCTGTTGTGTTACCACCCCCACTTCTCAAGTGCTCTCTCCCATCACAGGCCAACCAGGAATGCAGAGTTCATGTCCAAAGAGGAAACCTGAGGAAGGGCCTGGATGTGGGCCAAAGGAGAGTGAGGAAGGAAGGGAAGGTTCTTTTTTAGGGTTACTAATTCCAGAAAAGAATGATGGGTTCTTTATTGCCGCACACAATTGCCTTTCTGCGCTCTGTGCGCTACCATACAGTTCCCGAGCTTCTTCGGGCTAGGGGCTGGAGGTTAAAACATACAAAGACACACAGACAGGGAGACAGAGAGACAACACAGACAGAGAGACACAGACACGGACCTCTATTCACTGGTAAGAAGTCCTTTTTTCAATAGCACCATGGAAGCTTATATATCCAGCAGTCAGGTGGGCCAACCTTATCCTTTGATCCTCGAGGCAACACATGCTCGTGAAGCTGAGCTGGTAAACAACTTTGACACAGCTTTTAGTAACTCAAATCAGAGGTAAAGATCTCTAGCAGGGAAGAGCAGCTAGAGGCCATGACTCCAAATGGTCCCAACACTTTATCACTGTCCTAGAACTTGGGGAAACGTGTTAGACTTCTGATCAAATAACTGGAGACGAAAGGTCTGCTGAAAGGAAAGAGGCTCCATGAAAAGGGACTTGTGAGGCCCTGACCCTGATCGAGAAAGACGACTATGGAAGCTTCTAGTCTTGAGGTTTTTGAGGCTAGTATTTTTAGTTGTTACTCAGTCTGCTAATGCCTGGTACCTAGCCAGTACATGGACACTGGATCGTTCTTTCACATGCTGAAGGTCACACAGAAGGTCATATCCTGCCTACCTGGCCAGCCTCCTTGTCCCTATCCAGGAGTAGCTATCTGGCTGGCATGCACAGGTGCAGCTCTTGCTCAAGCCTGGCTTGAGCCCCAAGGGGGGTGTTGTGAGAAGAGAAGATGTGTTGGGGGTTGGATGGGAATGGGAGGCAGTGCTTAGCAGGCTGGAAAGCCCTTCAGTGGAGTTCCCTTCCTCCTTGAGGTCCCTGTGTGTGCCAACTGCCTCCATGGCTCATACACACACATACATCTAGAAAGCTGACTTGCTGCCAGCCTTCTAGTATGTCACCCCATTTCCACAGGAGCCTCCCACATGACTCAAAGGCCTGTCATGTGGCCATGCTGAGCAACCCAGGATGTCACTGGTGCTCTGATGGTCTTGTTAGGGAAAGCAGGAGTTTCAGTCCTACTGGTCAGGCCTATGAAGTATTCCTTTTAGCTTTAAGGCTCCCATAGACACCTTGGTCCTCACAGGAAACCTGACCTCTCAGGTGCTCAATTCAGGCCCCTTTGAAGAGACAGTGAAGACTATCTCTTAGCACACTGACCCACATTTTTTTTTAGTGTATATGTAGACCGGCACCCCTGTGGGAGGAACACAGAAAGGGTGTCTGCTGTCACCTTGTAGAGTGGCCTGAAACTGTATACATGAAGCAATGAAAGAATGATTCAAACCCAGGCCCAGGGGAATGAGAGTAGAAACTCGGGTATTTCAGGCCTGTGTCCAAGGGTTTCTGAGTCACTGGTAACCTCAGAAAAGTTTTGGAACCCCTGGGTTCTCCTTCTTCAAAATGAGGAGATGATCTGTAGCTTCCAAAGTGTGGCAGTGAAGAGGAGAGGGCAGACCAGGCTCTGGGACCTTGTGCGAGCCTCCTAGCCTGTGAAGCAACTCCGCTCTTAGCGCTGTTTCAAAGGAAGAAGCTTAAGTGAAGAGAACTGAGTAACTTTCCAGTCAGGGTTATACTTAGCTACAGCCTGGCAAAGTCCTTCCTTCGGTAGTTGGGAAGAGAAGCCGCAGGCAGAGCAGCATGGCCCAACAGTGGCTCTCAGGCCCTTGAGCTTCCTAGAGACTGGTCCCACCCACATCCTCTCACAGTGCTTGTGACAAGGTAGCAGCTGGGTGACTGAAGAACCGTTCTGTTTTCACGAGGCCGCTCACCCCGAGCCAGGTGCCAGGCTGTGCCCTCTGCGTTACGTGCCTGTTCAACTCCACACGTCCACTTCGCCCTTCAGAACATCCGCTCCCGCTGTTTGTCTAGTGCCGCTCTTGCCTTTGGCATGGAAAGGAGTGGAGGCTGGAGTTGGTTCTGAGACTCACACAGGGTGCTGCAGTTGGGACAGTGCTGTGTCTACCAACTGAGGTGTCTATGGAAGACCGGGTCCTTCTCCTAGGGCCATGCATGGAGGACCCAGGAATGGGGCGTAGCCAGTATTGGATGGGGTGGGCCATCTATTCTTCTCTCATTCATTGGCTTACATTAACTCACTCATTCAGTCATTCACTCATTTATTAATTCACTCATTCATTCACACACTCACCCACTCAGCCATCCTCTCACTCCTCACTTGGTCTGCACTCACTCCTTCCTCACACACTCACAGTTAGCACTGTTTTTCCGCCATGTTGAGGATCTGTGCTAGCTGTGCAGACACAATATTGAACTGTACATGGGAGCTCAGAGGTTAGGGCACTGGCCTCAAACAGAAAGCAGGAACCGAGTGGCAGCTACAATAATAGATAAGAGGACTGAAGGACACCTAAATTTTGGAGGCTAGGATGCCCCTTAAGGAGATCTTGAGGTGAGGTTTGGGCTAAGACTCAAAGCACGCACAAAGGGGCTTCTGCAAAACGGAGGCTGGGAAACAAGAATGTTCCAAGTGTACAGCGGAGTGATAGCGTTCTACTACTGTCTTCTCCGTGCCATCCTAGCCTCTCACCTTTGACCTTTTTGGGTTCTAAGCACTTGGGATCTGGTTCATCCTCTGGGCACTCAGCTCCCATTTCCTCTCTAGTGGGTAGCCCTTGGGTGTGGGCACCATTGCAGCTGCTCTGCCCGCTGCCCTGTAATCTCCGAGGTTCATTCCCTTGGGCGGTAACTGGAGAAGAGGTGGCAGGTGACGAGGAAGCTGTGAGGGACATCCTGGCACTGGGTCTGTCCTGGAGACCATGGAAAGCCTTTGTCCTGGGGGCCTGTAATGGGTTTCAGGAGAGAGTTTCAATATTTGATGCAAACAGAGACAACAAAGGACGTGGAGGACCATTATAAGCTGACCAAAGAGAGCTGATCCTTCTGTTGGGAGGGATTCAAGTGGTTGGAGGGTGCTGGGGGGGGGTTGCTGTGTACCAGCAATTGTGAGGATAATGGTGCAGAAGGGAGACAATCCCTCCACAGTGAGAGGCAGTGGGGGGGCACTCCCTGGAAGGTAGGGGGCAGTGGAAAGGGATGGCACCTGTCTCACAAGCCCAGAGACACAGGCGACACTCCCTGCACCCCCATGTCCCTGGGCTCCATGCCTGCAGCAGCAGCTCTCTCTATGAAATCCTGATTGGTTTGTTGACTGTCCTTTGCTGGGGTCACTTGTGCCTGGATTTGCAAATGAGAAAGAAGGTCAGCCAGGCCTCTCGGGCCTCTCTCCCCTCTGCCACCCTCCAGCTCTTTCTTGATCTCCTTCAGATCTGGGGCCAAGAAAATGGAAAACAGCTGCCCTTGTATGCTATTAGCATAAAGGCTTGTGTTGTAGGAGTCTATTCTTAGCTCTTCCCTCCCTCAAATCTGCCCAATTATCTCATCTGACGCAAAAATGTTCTGTTCAATCACCAGGACAGAATCTTTGCTGGAGGTAGTTGGTAGAGGGGTTTCCCTAAGTCCCTTCCAAGGGTGGTTGAGAGCAGACCAAGGGAAGACCAACCGTCTCAAATCTTCAAGCTTTTCTTTGCATTAGCTGACTCATCTCTAGACTGCCTCAGGGGTTAAAAATTGGGGGGTTGTAAGTAAAGAGACAGAATTGTAGCTGGTTTGCATAAATTTGCATAATACTGTATAATTTGCTTGGGTAGGATTATTCAGTTTTCTAGAAAATTTCCAATTCAACGTTTTCCTTACTAAAAGTCCTCTTTGTGGTATTTTTTTTTTTTGGATTTAAGAAATTTTAGTTTATTTATATTATAAGACAAGGTTTTGTCTCAGGCTGGCTTTGGGCTCTTGGTGCCTCAGTCTCCCAAGCGATGGGAGTACAGGGATATACCACCCTGTCAGATTTCTTCTGACTCTGTTTAGCTTCCTACAATGTCAAGTGCCTCCTCTCCTGTAGGGAGAGAGGGCAGCAGGGACTTGATGAAGGGAATGGGAGGAGAAGGTGTGAAGATATCTGAGTTGGAGAAGGGCGGTGTCTCTGGAATTACCTGCAGTCCTAGGACTCCGAGAATCCTGAGGCACAGAGGGTGTTCTCAGGACCCCTTCCTTTTCCAGTCACACAAGATGCCCAGGAGCTCAACTCCCAGGCCTCACTGTGGCAGAGATCAGTCTACATCTCCGATGCAGAGCCCAACTTCAGGGAGGAGGGGCGGCTGACTTTCCCTGCACCTTGAAACCTCTCTACTGCCCCTGGCAGCAAAAGGACGCTCTCCCTGGACATTGGGGTGGGAAGAACTCTCACACCTCTTACAGGGAGGGCTGGAAATGGATCTGTTTTTTCCTACTTACAGCCAATGACCATTGTATGGAAGATAAATGAGGCCTGTTTCAGCTGAAGAGAAACACCTGCTAGAAAGTCCCTGCCAGATGAAGGACTTGTTCCACCCCTCTCTGCTTCCTCTCTGATGCCTGGGAGCATCTCAGAGCTCTCTCCATCCTTCTTTCACTCACATCGTCACAACTATTACTTGCACACTTCCATGCTAATTGAACCATTATTAATTATAATACACCACCAAAGCAATAGCGTCCTCTTCAATTGGACACCAGACCACATTGTTCCACTGTCTGGAGAGCTTCCTTCCCCACTGCACCAGGCCCTGTGTGGTATATGGGTACAGCCTTCCTCCTCACCTCTCTCCCTGTCCTCCCGTTCTGCTCCTATCCTTGGGGCACCTCCTGCTTGCCTGGGAGTCTCCCCAACAACTTCACATCTCAGGCCCTTTGCCCTTTGTCCACGAAGTCTTTTTATTATTATTATTATTAGTATTATTTTTAATTGTTTTTATTGAGCTATACATTTTTCTCCCCTCCCGTCCCTTCCTCTCCCCTCCCCTTCAACCCTTTCCCATGGTCGTCATGCTCCCAATTTACTCAGGAGATCTTGTCTTTTTCTACTTCCATGTATTAGATCCATGTAGGTCTCTCTTAGAGTCCTCATTGTTGTCTAGGTTCTCTGGGGTTTTTCTCTGCTTTATGTCTAAAAGCCACTTTGAGTGAGTACATATGGTATTTGTCTTTCTGGGTCTGGGTTACCTCACTCAATATGTTCTCTAGATTCATCCATTTGCCTGAAAATTTCAAGATGTCATTATTTTTTATGCTGTGTAGTATTCCATTGTGTAAATGTACCACATTTTTCTTAGCCACTGGTTGAGGGTCATTTAGGTTGTTTCCAGGTTCTGGCTATGACAAACAGTGCTGCTATGAACATAGTTGAGCACATGTTCTTGTCGTACAATTGAGCATCCTTTGGGTATATACCCAAAAGCAGTGTTGCTGGGTCTTGAGGAAGGTTGTTTCCTAATTTTCTGAGAAATTGCCATACTGATATCCAAAGCGACTGTACCAGTTTGCCCTCCCACCAGCAATGGAGGTGTGTTCCCTTTACCC
>JAQHUG010000098.1:5737989-5793102 GCA_028555095.1 Dicrostonyx torquatus
GTGTATTACATTGACAGATTTTTGTATGTTGAACCATCCCTGCATCTCTGTGATGAAGTTGACTTGATCATGGTGGATGATTTTTCTGATGTGTTCTTGGATTCAGTTTGCCAGTATTTTATTGAGTATTTTTGCATCAATGTTCATGAGTGAGATTGGTCTGTAATTCTCTTTCTTAGCAATGTCTTTAGATTGGTCTGTAATTCTCCTTCTTAGTAATGTCTTTGTGTGGTTTGGGTTTCAGGGTAATTGTAGCCTCATAAAAAGAGTTTGGCATTTTTCCTCCTGTTTCTATTGTGTGGAACAATTTGAGGAGTATTGGTATTAGTTCTTTGAAAATCTTGTAGAATTCTGTTCTGAAACCATCTCTCCAGGAAATCTTGAAAGCAGTGTCTCTTCACCTGCTCAGGGCTTGGCAGTGATATTCCTTGCTCCCAGAATCCTTCTTAGCTCTCAGCCTAGGTAGGACCCCCAGTTTATACAGCGACATCTGTCTTATTTATATGGTGACTCATCTATGTGACTTTCCATATGGCCAAAGACCTTTGTTGCTTTGTTCATTGATGTCTCCAGTCTCTGGCACAAAACATTAGAATGTAGCAGATGTTCAAACACACACGCACACGCACATACATGCGTGCACACACACACAGCCCTCATTGAGACAGTAGCTTATTATTTTGCCCAGGCTGGCCCTGGACTTTTGATCCCTTTTCCTCATCCTTCCAGCACTGGAATTACTGGTATGCATCACTGCACTTACCTAAGAAATGCTTGATGGTTGAATGAAAGAGTTGTGCTAGGTGACAGATCAAAGATTTTAGAGTCAGAGAGTTATAGCAGTGACTCTGTCACTCCCTGATGGACAGTCAGGCTGAAGTCACAAACACCTATTTTTTTTTTTAATTAGAGACTGTTAGTTTCCGTAATCAAACCCAAATAGCTAAGACACATACTAAACACAGTAGACTTAAAACAAGTGCTCCCAGCAAACCTGGGTGCGGGGGTGTATGTCTTTAATCCCAGCACCTGTCGGGCAGAGGGAGGCAGGTTTCTGTGAGTTTGAGACTAGCCTGGTCTACAGAGTAAGTCCTAGGACAGTCAGGGTTACACAGACTCTGTCTCAAGAAACTCAAGCAAACCCGAATTAAATGCCCCCATAATTGTTTATCACGACCATTTGTTGAACACCTACTATGTGGTAGTCATGTCGCACACCGGGCTGTGTGACTTCCAAGGTTAGGGTGTGGTGTAGGTTTTGAAATTGGATTACTTGAGTCATGAAAAAGTCTGTGTGCTAACACCCACCCATGATACACAGCTTCATGATAAGATGACCTCATCACCAGCTGAAGTGGTACGGTATTTCCACTCGGCCATGTTACCTCCCCTGCCTCCCCGGTCCCATGCCCTGCTCTTCCTTCTGTGACCCCCTCTGGTATTTTGGGTACACAACTGCCCTAATTTTATGTTTAGGTTTTGCTTTGCCACGTATGTTTTTGGCCCACAAGAGAGGAGACCCCACTTAACTTTGCTTGGCCTGGACTTGACTGTGGCATTTTCCAATGTGTCTTCTCCTCAGCCTGCTGTCCTCCTCACCTTCTGAGGGTCACCTCATCTGTGCCCGTGGGAATCCTCTCTTCATTCCCTCAGCGTGGGCTAGATCACATTTTATTCATCTGGTTTTCTCCAGAAGGTTATCTATATTATTTCTTTTTTTTTTCTTTTTCTGTTACAAACAAGGCCACAAAAGAAACTCTTGATCCTGTCCTTAGAGGTACCCAGCAGAAGTGTTATGTGTACAGGGTGGAGCTCTTGTGCCTTTGGGCCCATTTTGCTTAATACAAACTAAAAGTTGCTGTACCCGCTTCCATTTAAATCCGAGGAGGGGGCCAGCTGGAGAGGTGGCTCAGCAGTGAAGAGCACTTGTCGCTCTTGCAGACGACCCGTGTTCACTCACAGCACCCACATGGCAGCTCACAACCTTTCCTAACTCAAGTTCCAGGCCATCTGATGCCCTTTTCTGCTCCACGGCACTGGGCACATGTGTAGTGCCTGAGCATGCGCGCGCACGCACACACACACACACACACACACACACACACACACACACACACACACAAAGTACTCATGCATGTAAAGCAAACAAATCTTTAAAAATTAAACAAAACAGGCTTGGCAGTAGTGGTGCACCCCTTTAATCCTAGCACTTGGGAGACAGAGGCCTCTGTGACTTTGAGGCCAGCCTGGTCTACAAAGTGAGTTCCAAGACGGCCAGAGCTGTTACACAGATAAACCCTGTCTTGAAAAACAAAACAACAAAACAAGACACAACTTAAACAAAACTGAAGGAAATTCTTTTGAAGGACTACTTTGGGCTTCGGTTAGGGGGCTCCAAGTTGTTGACTGGCTAGCCGTCCTGAGACTGACCTTGGGAGATATCACAGCCTATCATTTACCTGGTAATTCAGAGCAGGGCACACTTTTGATAGTTTATCTCAGCTGAGCCTCTGAGGTTGGAAACACGTGCTGTAATTGACCCTTAGGAGAAGAGAAATTGCCTTCTGGTCTGACACAGGAGAACCGAGTAAGACTGAGGCAGTCCTGCCCCACTGGGAGCTTGGCATACAATTGTGCCATGACTTGTGGGCTTGGAGAGAGTTACTCTTGTGCTCTTTCTAATTAGAATTCAGTTAATCAGCTTTGGCAACAAGGCCATGGCTAAGTCCCGGTGGATCATGACCTCTCCTCTCTCTAGTTCTTTTCCCCTCCACTCTCCCACCAATAGTTATCTCTTTCCTTTTGATTTTTGGTTGAGTAACACATTCAAAGAGTTGGAAATTCAAAAGGAAGGACTGTACTTCGTAAAGACTCGATCCTACTTGCCCAGACTCTCCTATGAAAGGTAACCCACTTTTGTCATTTCTCACCTATTCTCCTAGAATTCTCTTTATGTAAAAGCTATTATACAAAGTTTACATTATACAAAGTTTCTATGATAGACTAGATAAGGTATTACATACATGATTCTGACATGGAATTTTCAAGTATCAACACACATGGGTTAAGAATAGCTGTGTAAACAGCTGTGATTGCACAGGCAAGACCAAGCTAGCCAGCAGCCCAGCGAGGACGGGGCGGGGCGGGGTTCATGAAATCCCAGCGCTCTAGGCAGTTGGTGACTGCTGGGGGGAAGGGGTGCAGCTACTAGGAGGCTGCCCTTCCAGAGGGGCAGCACTAGAGGGACTCAGAGGATTTGAGAAAGAAAGCACAGGAGGGGAGAGGAGTGGAAGGGGAGGGGTTGGGGTTGGGTTTCATCAAAACACATTATCTGAGTACATGAAATTCTTAAACAATAAACCAGAGATGTTGAAAAAAAAGTAATAAGTTCTTGGTCTTCATCAAATTTATTTAATTAAAAATAGCTATGTAGCAGTTCGTTGTCTCTCACTAATATTCACTTATCCTCTGCTGCCCACCTATCTATAAAGCTGAGTGCTAAGGGGAGGGTTTAAAATGATGAATGGAAACAGCCCTTCCCTAGGGCCTGGGAGCCAGAGAGGCAGAAAATACCAAGTTCAAGGCTCTGTGTCAATAATAACAACAAAAGACAAAACCCACACACCCCCTCCCCAAAACAGCAAAAAGTACCCCTTCTTCCCAAACAAAAACAAAAGTAGGCCCTGCCTTCAAGGAGACTGCAGAGGAAGTACAACAAACAGTAGCAGGTTCTGTCCGTTCCAGAGCTACTTATGGAGTCCCGATGGCTCTCAACACTGCTCTGGACCAGGGGGAGATGAGGGTAAATAAAAGCCATGGAAGATCCTGTGGCTCTGGTGTAGCTGACATTGGTCACCGTGAGAGAACAGGGAGACTGTTATGGCCTCTGCCAGACTTGTCTATAAACACGGCTGCACCGTGGGGGCCAGGCCAGGTGTCTGACTGCAGGCTGAGCTTGAGAAACTGCCTGCCTGTGACTGAGGGACAGACAGGCCACCCCTAGGCAGAGGCAGAAGAGCTCTGTTATATGGAAGCAAACAGCAAGGAAAATGGGCATTTTCCCAAGTCCTCTCGGGCAGTCTGGGGCCTAGCGTCCAAGCCTCGTTTGATAAGATTTGACTTTGTTTCTTCTCAAGGCCCAAAGGTATATGGCACAGGAGTCCTGGCCTGGGCTCTCACCCTTCAGCAGCCACCCAGGGGTGCTCCTCTGAGCCACCTGTGGTGAGCAGGGTCAATAAGAAAAAGACTCAGGTCTTTTCCTTGAAGGGAGGGTTATAAAGAGGGCCTGGGATGTACTGCCACAACCCTATGACTGGGCCTCCTGTGGGTGCCACTGTGGTGGGCCAAAGTCCCTGTGCTTGCTGGCATGGATACTAAAGGCTGGTCTTGAACTCAGAGTCACAGTAGGGTAGGGTAGGCTCTGTTTGTGAGCTCAGGTCACTCTCCCTGAGGACTGTCAGCACACCGCCTAGCTGTGATAGGATAGTTGTGAGTCTCCAGGCCTAGAGTCCCCCACTCCCATTTGGAATTTTTAGCCCATGCTCCGACTCTGAAGAGAATACAGACTGTATGCCCTGGGCTCTGTGAGGCTGTAGGGAGCCTTCCCTTTAAGCTCTAGGGTGTCCAAAGCTCTTTCACGATGCCGGCTGAGAGCTCATTGCGGTCTCAGGATCACTTCGCGGGTGGGTGGCCTGTCTTCAGGAGGCCTGGCCTTTCATGTCTGGGGCTGTTGCTGCTGTCTTGAGATTCCTAATTTTTGAACAAGCTCGTTTCATTTCAGTGCCCAGGAGACGGTGCAGCATTTGTTGTCTGCACTTACTCTGGTGCCTGTTGTTGTTTTTTGAAACAATGTTTCTCTGTAACTCTCGCTGTTCTGGGACTCACTCTGGGCCTTGAGCTCAGAGATCAGCCTGACTCTGCTCCCATATGCTGGAATTAAACACTTGCACCACCATGCTCAGCTCTTTTTTTTTTTAATTAAAAAATGTTATAGTTTTTCCTTATCCAAGGAAGTACTCCTGGACCCACCACAGATGCTTAAAGTCACAATCCACGCATGCCTATGACCAAGCTTAATGAATAAATTAGGTATGGCAAGAGATGAGCAATAATTGATAAGAAAATAAATGATTATGAGACTTACAATAATAAAAATGATGCAGACATGTATTTTAAAAACATTGTACTATTCTCAGCCTTATCCTTCTGTGGTAATATGGGATGCACCGTATCTGTGGGATGAGAGACACAGGCATTGTGACATAACTGTAGGCTGCTGTGGCAGCTGAGACAGCTGTAGGGTGACTGACGGGTAGGTAGCACACACACTGTAGATACACTGACTAAAGGGATGGCTGGCCTAGGTAGGATGGCACAGGCGTTCATGGAAGGACATGTGATTTGGAAGTTGTAAGTTATTTCTGAAATTTGCTATTAATATTTTTGGCCCCCAGATGACCACTGGTAACTGAGACTGCCACCAGGAAGGACTGTTGTTCCACACGGGGTAGAATCAAAGGACACACTTGCTAGCTAGACATTTAGCTACAGTCCATATGTTCACTGTGAGGCTAGTGCGGATGCACACCCTCACACACAGCACACATCCCTTCCCAGTCTGACTTCCAGGAGAGCCACATGTGTGTGTGCATGTGTGCATGTGTGCATGTGCGTGTGTGTGTGCATGTACGTGTGTGCGTGTGTGTGTGTGCATGTACGTGTGTGAGTGTGTGTGTGTACATGTACGTGTGTGCGTGTATGTGTACGCATGTGCATGTGTGTGTGTGCATAGCATTCATTTCTGAAGGACACAGACGGTGCTGTGCTACAGGCACATTCTCTTCCTGTGACTGCTGGTGGTTTGCTTTATATTCCAGAGCTAGGCGGGAGCAGACGGGGCCCTCGAGTCCCCGGTTAGTGCCCTGATCCTCAGTGAATCTTTGGAGTCAGTTGCTTCTTCCTATAGCTTCAAATTAACACCTGAGTCCAGCCTGGGACTCAGGAAGGAGACTCCTGTGGAGACAGGAAATGCCTGTGGTAGGCATGAGGCGTGAACCTGATGTCGGAAGACCCTGAAGGTTCATCCTGACTACCTCCTTCAGACTGGGCCATCCTATCTGTGGTCTGAAGCCAGAAGAAAAAGCAGGGCACAGAATCTGTATGCTCTCCAGGTACCTCGCTCTGATTTTGATTGGTTGCCTGAATCAAGGATCCTGAAGTTTTTACTCAGGACATTTGAATTCTTACCCAACAAACCCAGGTTCAACATTCCCAGAGGCTGGGAACAGCTTCAACCATCTACTTGACAGTGTCCCCAGAACAAATGCCACAGCCTGGCAGCAGAGGACACCTCTGCCCCCTGGTGGTCAGTCACCATATCATCACAGCGCCCTCTGGGAGCAGGATTTCCTTGGACAGCAGCTTTGATACCTCAAGTAAAGACCTTTCATATGGAATATAGCATGCTGTCCATCACCTCAAGGCCTTGTTGCTTCTTCTCCTGATACACTCTTCCTGTAGCTGTCAGTCCAACTGCCACCTCCACAGGAAAGCCCTCATGGACCCCTTTGTCTAAACAGCACCTCATTGCTATGTCTGTCCTACTCTGCCTGCCGACTCCCTTTCTCTCCAGATTTCTTTGGGAAATCGGGACTCCCGTCTGTTTTGTGTGCTACCAATGCTCAGCGCAATGTACATCAAGGGCATCACAATACTTGCTGAAGGAGTAAATGTGTCTGTCCGCAGCAGCAAGTGGGACCTAAATGGAATATGGGGACCTTGGGCCAGCTCATCTGGCAGGTGGACATACTGAGGCCTGGTCAGTTGTGGGAATTGTTTGAGCACCTGGGAAGCAGAAACAATCGTTTTTTTCTTGTGTCCTTAGGTCTCCCGGAAGAAGCTGCGGGCAGAAGCTCAGTGTGTGTCCTGGCTCCTCAGCCTGGCCACTGAGGGAAGCAGGGCTGTAGGCCATCCTCAAGCTACAGGTCTGAGGGCTCAAGGGAGCAGCCTGCCTGCAGAAGTGAGCAGGAAGGACTGTGCCAGGGGAGAGGAGGCCGAAGAGCTTGAGCCTTCGAGAGTCCTGTGATTGCTCTGGGCTCAGGGTTGGCCTGTAGCATTCTCTCTTGCTGCAGCCTCCGGGCTCGGTAGGGGCATGCAGGGGGCTGGAGGAGGTGAGGTTGCAATCAGCGTCCTGCCCGGCTGCCGGTGGGGGCCGAGGATGAGCCCAGAAGTCAGCAGCATCTGCTTTTTGGCTGGCCTGGTGTGAGCTTGATGGAGTCCACAAGGTGATTCTCTACAGTGCCTTGGTACTGGGGAGGAAAGAGGAGTCAGTAGTCACAGCCTGAGGCTTAAAAAACCCTGGTCTTGGCTTCCCAATGGGTCCCGGGAGCTAGGCATTCCATCTTCCTTCTGTGATGTTATTGGGAAACCAAAGACCAGAAGGAAAGCCAGAGTCATCCCACCTTCTCCCTTTCCCTCCCTGTCCTGCCTCTTCCCAGGAGTCCAGAGTGTTTTAGTGGATGGGTTACAGGAGCTCAACCCCCTGACTTTGTCTCAAAACTTCTCATTCCCCATAAGGGACAAGTGAGGCAACATTTGGGCTTTGTTAGAGATGGACAGCTAGCCCCTCATCCCTGATGGATACTTGTTCCCACAAACATTCCAATACCTGTTGTCGGAGGCTGTTAGTTTGTTTCTGGTTGCTCAGCCCCCAAATAATCACACAGAAACTATATTATTTGCAATACTCTTTGCCCAATAGCTTAAGTGTATTGCTAGCTAGCTCTAACATCTAGAATTAACCCATTTCCATTATTTTATATTTTACCATGAGACTCGTGGCCTACCGGCAAGGCTCCAGCTGGCAGCTTGCATCTTTTACCTCTGGCGGCTACATGGTATCTCCTGACTCCACCTTCTTTCTCCCAGCATTCAGTTTAGTTTTCCCCCACCTAGCTCTACTCTGCCCTACCACAGGCCAAAACAGCTTCTCTATTCATTAACCAATAAAAGCAACACGTAAACAAAAGAATTTCCCACACCAAATACTCCCAGTATTCTCTGTGCCCAGAGTCCTACCTGTCTCTTCTGGCATCTAGAGAAACCTAACTGGCCCTTGATGGAGGTCTCCATCCCAGGTATAGGGAGACTTGCCTTAGCAATTCAGTGTCTCCATGCCACCTTTTCCCTCTCTGCCAACTATCCAAACTCCTGCCCCCACAAGCACCAGAGAAGGCCCCTGCCCACCAACAAGCCCCCTGGCACCCGCCTGGCTTCCTTTTTAAGAATCTTCATCCCTTGCTTCCAGGGAAGGCCAAGAGTTCTCCAAGGCCATGGATTCTTTCTTCATTTTTTAAAGCCAGGGTCTACTCATGTTTGGAAATATCAATCCTCTGTCTTTTGCTTGGGCGTTAGGGTCACAGGCTCTAAAGCCATGGGTAACACAGACAGAAAGGCTGCCATTGCTGCTTCTGGATTTATTTTATTTTTTGATTATGCGTAGTGGTACAAGCCTACATATGGGTATGTGCATACGAGTGATGATTCTCACAGGGGCAGAGTTCAGGGGTCAGATCCCCTGGAGCTAGAGCTGAAGAAGCTGTGATCCACCTGCCATGGGTACAAGAGCCAAACCTGGGAAGAACAGAAGGTTATGTTAACCACTCCTGCTTCCCTCTGTTTCCCTTGTGTGTCCCACAGTCTGAGTGCTGTAGAGCCCTGTCCTGAACCCCCATGTGACAGCTCAGGAAATGTTTATAGGATGAGACGTTTCCATTCTATACACAGGGAAACAGGCTCAGGTCAGTCATATGTTTTGACAGGCATGCATGTGAAGTTACATGTGGAGGACAGGACTCTCTCCAGGTCAGTCTGACTGCAGACACCATGCCTATGACCTCAGGCCCCAGCTCAGTCTCCTGCACAGGTATCAGGACTGCAGTGACTTGCCAAGCTCTTCTTTTGCAGAGAAAGGATGTTAGCTAGAACAAGCAGAGCACGCACTGCCAATGACCTCACACGTGAAAGTGACATTGTAGGAAGGATATATTTTAAATCCAATTTAATAGGAAGGGAAGGACACTCTCTCCCCTAAAGGACAGCTGATGGCCACTTATGTAAACTGGCAGCTGGGCTGGGAAGAATTCCTTGTGACTGAGTGTTTGGCAATGATTGCACCACATAACCATGTTCTGGCTAACGGTACAGGCACCTGCACCTTGGGAACCTTCTAAGATGGGTACTCTCTGCCGTTCTCTCTCTGGAGGCTGACCTGAGGTACAGGCTGGGTTGTGTGAACAGAGAAAGCTCTTCACTTCCCTTGTGCAGCTGCTGGAGGCAAATGCTGCCTGTCCCTACCAACAGTGTCTTGAGACCTTTTCTTCAGGACAACATGGGTCATGCAGGTCGTCAGTCAATCACAATGAGGTCAGGGTGATGGCAGCCGTTCACGCCTGGGGGTGCCTCCAAGCTCCTAACCACTCCTTGTTCATTTCCTCCACTTAAAACCATCATCCTTACAATGGTTGCCTTTTGTTTGTTTGAGACAGGGTCTCTCTATGTAGCCCTGGACGTCCTGGAACTCACCACATAGACCAGGCTGGCCTCAAACTCACAGAGGTCTGCCTGCCTCTGCTTTAATACCCGAGTGCCAGTATTAAAGGTGTGTGACACTATGCCTGCTCCCTTCTCTTAAGAAAACTCTCTTAATTCAAGTTGACAGAACTAGGTAACCAGACGATTTCCAAGTTGTGCCAAACTTTCAAACCCCACATTGTAACATTAACGTTCTGCCATTAGCTGGGCCTGGTGGCACACGCTTGTAACCCCAACACTGTAAGGAGGAGACAGGGGTGACTGTGAATTAGTGCTTGGTTTGGGCTGCAGAGTGAGACCTTGTCTCAAAAAACCAAATCAAAACATACAGAAGTAAAACCCACAATAGTTTCCTGGCAGCCTTCAGTGGCCATCCCCATTACATGGGCTGTCACCACACCCGTTCTCTGGACTCCATCACTGTGTCTGCTTCACTGTGCAAAAGTTGTGTGGCAGTCACTCATGCTCTTTGTCTTCCTCTTGAGTCTGAAGAGCCCTGCTGCCTGCACAGTGTCTGGCACAGATGCCACACTCAACACAAGCTGTTTAAGATGTCACATGGAAGTGCCTGGGTCTATTTATTGTTCCAACTGGAAGCTGTCAGCAGCTCCTATAGGCTGGAAATTCCGCTTGACGGAATACAGGCTTGGCTCCATGAGAATTCTCTCCTACAGTGAGGACTGGCCTAGAGACCACTCCTCAAGTCCTCACTGAATTAGATTCCCCAGGCACCAGGAACAGGACTGACATTTTAAGTACTCCACAAGGGATCGTGACAGCTGGCCAGACTGTGAGACCAACTACCTACTCCCAGGTACTTTATGCCTCTGGCATCCATGGCACCAGAATTGCTAAGCCCATCCAACTACTAAATAATTAAAAAGATGAATACTCCTATCCCCTTCTAGTCTTTACCTACACCCACATTTTCTTCTTTGGAAGATCCTGAGGACTCCTGCCTAGGGCAGTTCTAACTGGTTCCACTCCCACATCACTCACCCGCAGCAGAGCCTGGCTGGCCAGAACCTCAAAGGCTTGGACCACATTGATGTCGTTCTTGGCGCTAACTTCAAAGTAAGGCATGTCCCTCGCTTTACACCATCCATGGACCACTTCCTGGGGTACCTGGGGGGAGAGAAATGATCAGGTTCTGGATTGCTGGTGCCACAGCCGCTGCCGTTGTTGCTGCTGTGGCTTCAGTGTGGTTTGTTCCCTCCAGAGCCCATGATAAGATTGATCCCCCCCCATGTGATGATGTTGAGAATAAAGGAGATGAGTTGTTAGGAAGAAATAACATAGCACTAAGACGATGGCTCAGTGGGTTAGAGCATTCCCTGTCCATGGATGAGGACCTGAGTTCAAATCCCTGACACCCACATAAAAGCTGGGTATGACCCTAGATGCCCAAGATCCCAGTGCTGTGAGCCAGAGACAGGGGGTTCCTGAGAGGACACAGACAAGGCAAGCTTCAGTGCAATGAGAGACTCTGTCTCAAGAGAACAAGGAGGTTCATGACATGGCAGGACAGCTGATAGCCTCCTTGGCCTCTGCCCATGCAGGGGCATAAATGCCTTTCTCAACATGTACACATGCATGCATGCCTGCCCCCTACACATGCATAGACATTTTAAGAAGAGGAGATAAAAAGGGACCAGCACCCAAGGGAGTGAGGTCTCTTGTGTAGGACTGAGAGCCATTTGTCAGAAAGTGAGGCCAACCCTCAGCTTTTGATCATCTCCATTTTCTCTTCCATTCATTCCGTTGCCCTGCCCCAGGATCATGGCAACTGCCTCTCTTGATGACTGAGAGCCTCTCCTGTGTCTGCAGCTCCATATTTGATCTTTTCAGTTCCTAACATGAGTGTCTGAAGTGGGTGTTGCCAATGCCATTTTACAGATGAGAACCTGGAGCGGTGGATCTCAACTGGTGGGTCCTGACCCCTTTGGGGGTTGAATGACCCTTCCATAGGGGTCACTAAGGCCATCAGAAAATACAGATATTTGCATCAAAATTCATAAAAGTGTCAAAATTACAGTTATAAAGTAGCAATGAAAATAATTTTATGTTTAGGGGTTGGGGGTCAGCACACCATGAGGAACTGTGTAAAGGATTGCAGCATCAGGAAGGTTGAGAACCACTGACCTGGAGAATTACTTTTGCCCAGAACACAGCCTGGGCAGGATTTGGACATGGACCTGCCAGAATCAGAGCCCACTTCACTCGCTGGCTTCCTAAGGCCTGTGGCCTTTACTGCTGAACTGTCATATTGGCCTCCATTTGCATAGTTTTGGTTTTGATGCGTTCTCCTTTTATATATTTAAAATGATTATTACATAAATTTAAAATTAGCATATCTGGGGGCTGGAGAGGTGGTTCAGCAGTTAAGAACCTTTGCTGCTATTGCAGAGGACCTGGGTTTGGTTCCCAACACCCATACGGCAGCTCAGTTACTATGACTCTAGTCTCAGGGGATCCAGTGTCTCTGCAGGCATGTATGTGGTACACTTACATGCATGTAAACAAAATACTCATATACGTGAAATAAGAATAAATGAAACTTTAAAAGAATTAGCATAGCCGGGCGGTGGTGGTTCACGCCTTTAATCCCAGCACTCGGGAGGCAGAGACAGGTGGATCTCTGTGAGTTCGAGACCAGCCTGGTCTACAAGAGCTAGTTCCAGGACAGGCTCCAAAGCCACAGAGAAACCCTGTCTCGAAAAACCAAAAAAGAAAAAGAAAAAAAGAATTAGCATATATGATACTAGCTAGCAAACCTCACCATCCCGGTTCCATTGGTGGTAAGTCAGGGCTCACGCTTGGCCGTGGAGCAAAGCATTATAGCTCCAGCGAGTAAATCTCTGCAGCTCACATGTTAGAGCCCCTTTCTCAAGAATCAAGGTTTTTCTACTGTTGGCTTCTGTGGAAGGGGTTTTTAACAAAAGTAAGGCAGTAATTTCTTTCAAATCATTCTGGCTATATGCATGTTTGCATATATATGCATATACTTATTTTAGTAAGATACACACCACATATAACAACATTATAGTCATACTTAAGCATATAATTCAGAGCATTAAGTGTAGCACAAATAATAAAAACTCAGAGACAGAAATTGGGATTCAACCCGAAAACCAGAAAAGCAAAGCAGTCAAGACATCAGAGAAGTCTTACCTCTACCAAGGCTGGGCAACAGCAGCCTAAGCAGCCTAAGCCACTCTCTCCTCACATTTTATATTCCCTCTAGTGCTGGGACTAAGGGCCTATGACTCCCTAGGACTGGGATTAAAGGTGTAGGGCACCACCACCTGGGTTTGTTTCTGCATTGATCTTGTGTAGCCCAGGGTGGCCTTGAACTCACAGAGTTCCATCTAATTTTGTCTCCCAAATCCTGGGATTAAAGGTGTGTGTCACCATTGTCTGACCTCTAGTGGCTTTATCTTTGCTTCTGGTCTTGAGGCAAGATTTATTTATCAAAATACAAATAATATATACCACTACACTTAAGTATATGCCTACTGTTGTGGGAACCATCATCATTGCTTGAGTCCAGAATTTCCTCCTCCCCAAGTTTATCAATGTATTTATTTTCCTATAATTAAGTAGAAAAAACTAAGCCAGGCAGTGGTGGCGTACACCTTTAATCCAAGCACTTGGGAGGCAGAGGTAGGAGGATCTCTGCAAGTTTGAGACCAGGGCTATTACACAGAGAAAACCTCTCTCAAACAACAACAACAAGAACAACAAAGTAAGAAAATCTACTTTTCCAGGCCTGTCCCTAAGGTGTACACAATCACAATATTTCCCTTAATCCTCATATAATATAGGAAATCCATCTGGTTTCCACAGCAGAGAAGAGGTTGGAGTGGACTTAGGGCACTGGGAACATGGCAGACCATTGGTGGGCTGCTCGGCCAGGATGCTGAAAGAGATGGTACCTAACCACTCAGCTTTGCACCAGTGAGTGCAAACCTCCCTCGAGAGTCACTTGACTAGTCTTCATTTTCCTCATCCCAACCAGGGGTTGACAAACAGCTAAGTTGGCATCAGAGCAAGGAGATGTGAGGGTAGCAGCCACCCCTCCTTGGTTCTTGGTCTAATAGTGTGGGGGTCTTTGTGGTCAGTCTCTCCACTTTCTCTCCCCACTTTCCCTTCCCTGAACCCATTTCCTTGTTACCTCTGGTTCTCACTCGGCCACCTTACTGACAAATTCCCTTCATCTTCCCCAAATTATCCTTTACCCACCCCAGTTGGCTGACCCTGGCTTCTCCTTGGGTCCCTCCATCATCTCTCCTTCACCATCTCCATCGAGGTCATTTCCATATCTGCCTCTCCATAGATGATGGAGGGGTTTGGCCTGCCTGGTGCCTTGTTGTTTCTCTAAAGCAAAGCTCATGTCCGTTTGTCATGTCTCCTCTCACCTCCCTCCCCATGCTTGGTGGCTCAGACCATCTGTCTTATGAGACATCACCTGCCCTTCACCCAGCCAGGCACCTCCTGTTCATTGAACATTTGCAGCTCTCATCCTTTCTCCATCGGCTCAAGGTAGCCAGAATTCCTTTTCTGCCAACAGTCACTTTCCCGTCTCCATCTTCTTCACAGAATCCAATCCAAATACAAATCTAGCCTTCCTTTCTGTGACCACAGCTTGCTCTCCTCTCAACCTCTGCATCCCCATCTTACCCTGCTCTCTAAAAGCTGATGCTCCAACTGCCCTGCCCCCCCATTCCTTCAGCTTCCTCAGAGCCCTCCCACCCCCTCTGATTCTCTTGCTTGGAAAAGCTGCAGCCCCAGGTCCCTTGGTCCTAGCATCTGCTCTAGCAGGGCTGTTGAAACATGCTCTGCTTCTGCTCCTGCAAGTTCACAGCCTCCTCCTTCAGCTGAGCCCTTCGTGTTTCATCAAGTTTTGTCCTTGCTCCATTGGCTCATCCTCTTGTGTTTGGATTTAATCAAGTAATCAGAATCCAGCCTAAATTGTATTAATTTGGAGTCTATGAAATTTAGAGAGATTCTAAATAGTCAACCTTTACCATGATTCCTAAGCTTCCTTTTGGTTTCCTTCCTCACTGGAGGGTGGTACCTCTTAATTCGATGAGAAAACTCTGGCCTTCTTTTCCCGAGCTCCCTCAACTTGCAGATGCATGAAAGGAGATGTTAAAGTGGACATTTGGATCTCAGCATTGTAATTCAATAGACTCCACATGTGCATTGGGGCGACCTTGGGACCTTGCATGTCTCCAAGGGTTTATGATGAAGACTCTCTTAGATGACACTAATACCCACAACATGGACACAAAAGGCTTGGAAAGAAGGATTGGATAGCATTCCTTTGGAGAAAGCTGGGTTGTCAGTATAATTACTCCTGCCTCCCGTAGGAGTCGACAGAGGGCCTTGAGGTTGATCGTAACATATGGCCTCTGAAGCCTGGTGAGTGTGACAGACTGGTGTCTGGCACATACCTGAAGGTTCCAAGGTGAAAGAAAGGTCATGAGGTGGAGAGAGAATCAGCTCTTTAGAAGATGGCCACAATGCCTGAGTGTGCCTAGGTAGGCTAGATGTGGATTCGATGGAGGGACAGTCGGGTTGGAGCTAAGAGGACTGATAGAAGCTGAGGGAAAAAAGCAGGAGAGTGAAAGACACTTGTTTCTTTCAGGCACCGTGGAATGTCACCCAGTTAGGGGGTCTGAAGGACCTAAAGGACTGATCGTAGAGAGGGACTTACCACACCTGCCAGGCCAGGGAACACAATGCTACACCACGAAAGTCCCACAAAATGAGAACTGTCCTGCTCCCTGGCAGCTTCTCGTTCTTCCTGCTTCACTCCAGACAGGACTAGATCCCAGAGCCCCTATCTGATCTAAGAGGTGGGGACTGTGAAGTTTCCCTTGCAGCTGGCCCGGTGTGGGAAGACAGGGAGACCTGGGTTATTGTCTGAGACAGGATGCTGTTACCAACCTGAACTAGACTTGTTTTCAGCTCGTACTTCTTCCATGAAGTTTTGTTCTTAGGTATTTCAAAGCTTGCCAGTTCCCTAACTGCTTGAGGTTGCATCTCCAAGCTTCTCAGATTCTGGATGTCCAAATCACATATGTCTTCCTCTCTGAACAGGGACCTTCCTCTCTGTAGGTGAGTGCAGCTGGAAGTACCTTCTGTCTCCCTCCCTCCTCCTGTCCACACCATACTTCATGGTACTAAGTTTTGGTTCATTTCTCCTGCGGTTTTCTATTTGAACCATTGAAAAACCCAGTTCCAACACAATGACTCAGTTCCGCATCAATGCTTTTCCACTAGAAATACCAAGAGAATGTGGTTCTAACAGCTCCTTCAGGTATTTTTTGGGCTTCATTTGGCACAAAATACCTTTGTTTCAATTTTTACAAATTAAGACAATCTCTGTTCCTTTTTTGATAAAGTAAAGGTTGAAAAAACTTTCTGCTCAGTAGCCTGAGGGCTACTACTCATGCAAGTGGGGCCACTGCAGTCATGGGGTAGACCAGTTGTCAACCATCCTGGATATATATATATATATGTAACTTGATGAAAATTTTTTAATTGTCTATAAAATTTGTAGATCAAAAATTTGATACCTTCAGATCCCTCTGTGACTCTAGGCACATACTGTTCTAAGATTAAACTGAATTCCACCAAGACCTGACTCCTGGCTCCTCTGAGATCCCTGTATCTCTCACATCTCACTGTTTATTTAGTCGAGAACCCACATCTTCTAGGAGCTAGCTCTCTATTCTGGACTTAGTTCGTTCTGATCGCCAAATCTCCACAGTGCATACCTATCGCTGCTTTGGCCCCATTGCACCGTAACTGCCACTATTAGACTGTGGAATCTTCAAAGCAGGGATTCTGTGAGCACTGTATGTGAGACCTAACACAGCATCTGATGCGCAGTTGTTACATTCAGTTGGTTGAATGAATGAATGAACGAACAGTACCTTCCTGTCTTCCAGATCGATTTTGTTCCCAAGCACCACCATGGGATATGATTGCTCCGAGGGGTTGATCTTGGCCAGGACGTCATCCCTCCAGATACCCAGGGCTTCAAAGGACTCTGGATCAGTGACATCGAATGCCAGGATACAGCCATCGGAACCTTTGTAGAATGTTGATACCATGGAGCGGAAGCGCTCTTGACCACCTGTGTCCCAGATCTGGAGGGTAAGAGCAGCACCCCCAGGCTCTGATGAATGACGGAAGGGAAACCCACAAGGCTGTATCCTGCTGAAAGTTTCATTTCTGGATGGTGAATAGGTGGAGGTGTGCACGGCCCTTCCATACCCAGACAGTGCAGCCCCCACCCCCCACCCCCCACAGCTCTTAGCTCTGACTTTTTGTCTAGGTTATCAGGGTGGGGCTTGTTATCCCAGCCCCCAACAGTAAGTATCTTTTGGGTTTGTAGGTCATCTGTCTCTGTTACATTGTTCACCTCTGCTATAGTAAATGATCACGTGGGTGTGGTCTGTGCTCAGTGAAGAGACTGGAGTGGGCTGGGAGTTGTGCTTTACTGACCTGCTCCAGGCCTTCCCAGTTCAAGTACACTTTGTTATGTAAGCGGGCAATTTTTAGGAGTGTGTATTGCAGAGTCGGAGGGGACTGCTCACCTGAAGCTTCAAAGTGGTGTCATCCAGGATTATGATTTTGGAAAGGATGCTGGCCCCCAGTGTAGTCTGGTATTCCTCAAAAAATGTTTTGTGTACATATTGGTGAAGGAGAGAGGTCTTTCCCACACTGAGGAAAAAAATACTTCACATATGTATAGATGCATACAATAAACACACACACACACACACACACACACACACACACACACCTATGCCATTCTCAGGACATTACAATGCCCTTTGCACTGTAGTGAGTCTTTGAGTTAATTTCTTTACTTTTTCTTTTTTTTTTTGAATCAAAGTTTAAGAATGGGCTTTGATATGTGGTGGTTTGAGGTGAGGGAGATGGGGGGCACAGAAAGATCACAGTATACACCCTAGGAGGGGCTCAAGTATCTCAAGAAAGAGTTGCTCAGATTCTGAATTTTTAGTATCTATGGTCTAGAGAGTAGCCTTTGAGGAGCAAAGGACTGGGAGTAGTTTCTAGGAGCTGAAACCAATTAAAATTAGCAGTTGGCTAAGGCTAGGTGTCCCACAACAATGCTCAGATTTTTGTGTGGCAGGCCCAGTGATGCTGAATGGCTGCATAGCCAGTTACTACAGAGCTGGGCTCAAACCAAGAATTTTCTGCTACCTTCTTTTTGGCAGCTAAGCTCCCTTGCTTGAAGCAGGATGCACTTCGCTGCCACCCTCACTCAGAAAGTGTCCCTTGGAGGTGGCAGCACAGCCTGGAGGCCTTACTGCTCTGCAGTAAAGTTGTTTTCCAGCGGGCTTGACTTACCCAAGTGCACCAACAATAATAAGTTTCAAGTCCACTTTCTTTCGGGGATTCATGAGCGGCTTCAGAGCCTGCAGGCAAACAGAAGTCATTATCTCACTAACTAGTCTTGCTTGTGGCCATAGTCACTGAGGCTAACCCTCCCCACCCAGTCACTGCTGCCCTCCGACATGTGTCCCCACGACACCTCCCAAACAGCGTTCAGCATCCTGTGACTCTCACATCTGAACTGCGTTTTCCTCTGGTTTAAGGACTCCAGTGAGGCTGTCCTCCCGACGGACACACGTGACTCAGCACCCCGGACACTTTTGCTTTGCCAAAGTTGCTAGACTGATAGCTCACTCACCCTTCAGTTCTTCAGCGTCCTGCTCTGGGAGGTAGCCCCGAGTGCCAACAGTAGGACAGATCTGAACAGAGACCTCGCACACAGCACCACTTAGAGCCAGGAATGGAGGCCAGGGTGGGAAGAGGGAATGGAGTGGGCAGCACAAGGGGTCCATTGTCGGGACTGCCTGGAGCCTTTGGATGACTGAGCGTCCCTCCCCCAGCAAGTGCACTGCACTTGCAGAATCACAAGGCTCTTTACTGAAGCTGGAAAGGGTGAAATCGGTACATGTTTCTGGAAAGTTACTTGGCAGCACGTGCGGAGAGCCTCAAAATAGTTCTGACCGCCACTTCTAGGAATTTTTCTTAGAGAAATCACCAGAAACTTGAGCAAAGACTTCAAGACTGTTCTTCCAGCATTGCTTATAAACATCCAACAGTGAAGAAGGAGTTGGGCCAGGACACCTGACAAATTACTTAGTAGTTACTGGAATGGAGTATTTGCAATATTTTATTATATCTGGGAAAATATTCATGCTCTATAATTTGAGTGAAAAGTTGTCGCTAAATTATGTGTGCAATATTGGCTAAGAGTCAACTAATATCACAATTGCATTAATGTCTTTGTTGGTGTTGGGGACTGAATCCAGGGCTTTGGGAATGCTGGACAAGCACCATATAACAGCTCCCATGAAATACAGAATGTGTACATTAAAAAATAGTTAAGTCCAATTATACATGCCCTCCTGAATATAAACAAATTACCCCTTCCCTGTGGAGAGAATACATGCAAGCTCTGAACTTGACACTGTGAGCATCTGGGATGAAACACATAGGACTTACTGCAGGAAGCATCAGGGAAGAAGAAACAGGGGCCGAGCAACCCTAGAAAGTCTTCTCAAGACACAGACAAGGTATGGAGTTGACAACATGGTGGACTTGAAGAAGTGAGGCTCAGGGTGTGTGGGGGGCAAAGAATGAAATAGGAAAGTTCTAGGGATAGAGAATGGAAAAGGTGATTGGTTTACTTCAGGGGAGCAAGACTGAGGTGGCCTATCCCATTTCATTCATTCATTCATTCATTCATTCATTCATTCATTCATTCTTATTCTTCTTCTAGCTACTTATTCAAAATCCCCCATCTCCCAGGGATGTAGAGGCAGGGATCTAACGACGCTAACCAGGGCTGACATACCGCGGTAACGCTGCTTACAAAGGTAAGTCGCCAAGAAGTGGCTGTGAAGTCTTTGAAAAGGGCAGGTCTCTGAGCATCAGTTATCTCTTTTCAAGGGGCCTGAGAGCAATGGAGTGCTGTTTCCTAACACTTTGGTACAGTGTATTTTATCTTAAAAGACCAAAAGTTATCTTAAAAAGACTTAGAGCTTCAAATTGGAGGCAGAAAATGGGAAAGCTGCAGCCATGGCTGAGCACCTACAGGAGGTTGTACCGGCCTTTGTGCAGCAGGCTATTGCACCAGCTCAGAAAAGGGTCACTCTACTGGGAATATGGCTCAGTACTACTGCATTGCTGACTCCGCTTGAACAAGGCTTCCATCCCTAGCAAACAAGGTGTGTGATGCGGGGAGGGGACAGGTCACCCATAACTCACTCACATAACTCCACACTGTAGTGATTAGGGCTTGGATGGGAGGCCAGAGAAAGCTTGTTTGTGCCATGAAGTCTTCAGATAACCTGAGCTGGAAACTTTGGTTCTGAGCACATGAACAAAACAGGGGGCACTGGGCTCAGATTGCTGTGCTCAACAAAGCCTTGGGTGTACTGGGAAAAGGCAGCCAGGGGGACGAAGAGGCTCTGTTAGAGCAAGGGGCCTGGGGTGGCTGAACAGGAGCTGTATGTGAGGACCTGCACTTCAGTGGACACGCATCATGCGGAGGTGGAGGGAACAGACCACGCACGTTGCCACAGTATGTCACGCTCTATATGCTGTCATTCATTGTCAGACATTGTGCTGAGGGCCTTGAAAATATGCAAATAAGTAGCACATTGTGCAGGTTAATTGAATTAGTGTGTTATTGTGCTTGATGTGTTGTGGTACATTACCTGACACAAACTGAGGTTTCTTAAGAGTGCCAAGGTCTTAAAGTGTTAGCTATTTTAGTGCACACAAAATATCTGTGGGGTCAGCACTGCTAATATCCCTGTTTTACTAAGAACTAGATGTTTTCTAGAAGCTAATTTAGGAGTTCTTAGCAACACACACCCTATAGTGGGGTAGCCTGGGTTGGAGTTGAGGTTTGGATCCAGGCCCAGTTCTAGAGATTGCCTGGGATAGTTGGTATGGATCACCAGTTTGGGAGACAAACTTCTGTGTACATCTGTGAGTGAGTTTCTAGACTGAGTTAGTTGAGGTGGGAAAATACACTCTCAATATAGATGCACCATTCCATGGTCTAGGATCCTGGAACAAATAGATATACATACTGAATACATACATACATACACACGTACATGCACAATAATACATATATACAGACATACACACAATACATACACGCACACGCACACACACAAACATACATACATACATATGCACATGAATAAACACAATGCAAACTGAGCACTGACATTCATCTGTCTGCTTGCTGACTGCAGATGCAGTGTGAGCAGCTGCCCCATATTCCTGCTGCCATGCCATCCCCATCTATGATGGATTGTTCTGTCAAACTTGAGCCTAAAAAAGCCCTGAATTCTCCAAATTGCTTTGTTGGCATTTTGTCACAACAATGAGACGTACAGTGAGTGCAACTCGGGTACTGATAATCCAGGCTTTTATTTTTTAGTACTAGAAAAAGTGTTGAAGCCAGGAGCCTGCTAGGCAGAGACTCTGTCATAGAGCCCCATCCTCACACCTTTTTGAGGTGGAGTCTCATGTCATTGCCCAGACTGGCCTGAAACCAGCAGTCCTCTGCCTCAGACCCCCAACTATCTACGATTGTAAAGTGTACCACTGTGGCCAGAGACCACACGTGGAGATGAACGAGGCTAACACAGCTTGGCTGCTGAACAACCTGTCAGAGCACATATGTGCTCTACCTGCATGTCTACCAACAGCATGCTTACTTTTTAAAAGAGTAAACCAATTAAAACATTTCATATATGTGTACTGTATTTACACCATCTCGTCCTACCCTTCCCCCTCCCTCCGACCCTTCCCGTGCGTCCAACCCTACCCCATTCACTCCCAAAGTCATGGCCTCTTTTAATAGCAAAATTTCTACACAAATGCCAATCCACGTATATTCTGAAATATAAGATCATTTAAAAAAGGATGAAATGAAGACCTGCACATGTGTACGCACACACGGTAATTTAAGTAGAAAAGAAAAAGCAGCGTGAACGTTTGACAGAGTGTGGTTGAGTCTGACTGTCAGGAATAAGCATCAATGTGTCTCTGTGTTCGATCTCACTCATGTGCATCCTGGAAACACAGAGAGAAGCACACTATCTAAGAAGAGGCGGGAAAGAAGGCAGAAGAGGCTAGGAGTTTTCATTCTGTCTCAAGTGTCCATATTTTTAAAACTTATTCTGCAATCTTAGTTTCTGTAATTTAAGAATATCAGAAGAAGACTTAACCTCTCTCTTTTCCCCCAGTCCCACCCTGACTTAACCTCTCTGTATAAAGCATGTGTGACTGACTGGGTGACTGAATGTGATTTCCTCTTTGGATGAATCACTGTGACTGGGGAGGGGAAGGGACTGCCTCATACCAGGCAATGGCCGTGCCTTTTGGGGCCAGAGAGCTCGGAGTCTCCACTCCCTCCTGGATAAAATAGACACAACTTCTGGCTGTGGCTTCATCTGCAGGTGGCATGTGTGTGTGATGTTATGATAGCATCACAGGATCACAAGGTTGGGAAAGATCCAGGGAACAGTTGAACACCTTTGTGGGGTGGGGTTGGTAGAGGAGGTCCTGAGACTCAATTTGCAGCGGTTGCCATTTTTGATGCTGCACACCTGTCCACCATGGTTGACTTCAAACTACAAGCATGGAGCGCACGTAGGACCAAGAGGTCAAAGTCACTCGGTCTAGTACTGGCAACGCTAGGCTCCTAGGAAGCAGTCAGACATACCCTGAGTGCTTGCTCCTCTCACCAGAGGTAGGTTTCTTCACCCACAAAAATGCTCAAACGCTCGATTCCTCTGCAGCGCCAGGCACTGGGAGGGGCGATGATGGGGTGGGGGTTGGTGTCTTTCCTTTGGGTTTCCCTTGCCTCTTCTGAGCCTTGTGACTTCTCCACCCCTTTCACTGTCCCCATCTTTTTTCCAGATGTGCCCTGGAACTGTGCTGCCACCAAAGACTCCTCTGCCCTGATCCCACAAAGGGTGATCATTTTATGAATCTGACATCTAAAAATAGCCTTGACCTTTGGCTCAGAGAGTGACCGGGGTTGGCCCAGTGCTGAGGTTGGAGAAGTTAATTTGGGGGCAGACAGCAGTGGGGGCTTTTTTGACTACTCCCAAGTTTCACATGGTAGCTGAAGTGTTCTTTACCCCTGGCTGGACTATAGCCACATTGTCCCTTTCAGCCTCTTTCTACTCACTACAGGACCGAGAGCTTCAGAGAGGAAAGCAGGGAATCTCCCCATCAGCAAGGCTGAGTCATCTTCACTGCTACTGAATGGTGAGTAGCAAGCTTGGAATGCAGGACCAGCCCAGCCAGCCCAACCCACACACCACAGGACTCCAGAGGGACCACCTCTTCTCCAGCTCTTGCTCAGCAGCACATCCCAGCCAAAGTAGGGCCCTGCCCATTTGCCTAAGTTTCTCTGCAAAGTCAGGGAGACTGGGTTGCTGCAGTACCTGGGCTTGTGACTCGTTGGCTGGAACTTTTGAGGGTCTCAGCCTTCACCTTTCCACGTCCCTTCCCTCTCTTTCCCACTGGCTCCAAGTAGGACCCAGCACAGCCTCTTGCTTACTTGTCCTGGGTGAGTCCCATGTAAGTTGTTAGGGAGACCAGAGAACAGGGGCAGCTAAAATTCTGCAACAGGCCCAGTTTCCAACCTTCCCCAGCTTCTTGTCTTGCCCGGTAGCTTCTCTTCTCCCTCTGGCACCCCATACTATATTCAATCTAAAAAAAAAAAATTAGTGGGACTTACAGGTTGAGTGTAAAGGCTTCTGTTTAGTGAGATTCCTGGGAACACGAGGCTTTGTTGTCTGCTGGAGTCACTTGAGAGTCTGTCTCACCCACCCAGATCCTTGCAGGTCTAAACCTGCTTTCTCCACAAAGTACACCCACAGAAGACTCAGCGTTCTCATTCTTTAAGATCTTTGGGGAGGTGTTTGTCCTGATTCTCCAAGTAGACTTCCTGAACCCTAGACAGTGCCTCTTACCTCTCTGTCTCCCTGTCCCCAAAGTGTGGTGACTGAAGCTGGGAACATGGAGATTTCTGAATCATGATGCATCCACGCATATGCCATCCATCTATGCATGCATTGAGTCTTTCATCCATTCTCACATTTGCCCATCCACACACCCACATGCCTGCCATGCAAAAAAATAGCACATGTCCAAGTATACTCAGAAACCCATTTCTCCATAGGCTCTTTGTAATGGGGTATTGGTCAATAAGCCCAAAACAATCATTTTTATCAATATACAATGCCTAGCAATTATAGAACACTTGCATTTTACAAAATGTTATTATAGTTCAGTGGATACTTGAATCAAAGACTAGTTGGTGGGCTAGCAAGATGGCTCACAGGTAAAGGTGCTTGTCATGCAAGCCTGGTGACCTGAGCTTGACCTTCAGAACTCATATGAAGGAAGAAGAGAACCAACTCCACAAAGCTGTCTTCTGACCTCCACACATGTGCTGTGGTAAACGTGTGCATCCATCATGCATACAAAACACATCACAGACACAGACACACACACATATACACATGGGGGTGGGGAGGAGGGAGAGGGACGGAGAGAGATGGAGGAAGGGAGGGAGGGAGGGAGAGAGAGAACAACACACTAGATGAGTAGCCCACTTAGAATAGAACCCGGGTCTGTCTAACTCATTGGCTCATGCATTTTAGCTCCTTGCCAGAAGAGAAATACTTATGGATTAGAACAAGAGGGATGTTTTCCTATTTTTGGGAGCTTGTCTTTCTCCGATAGCCCCCACATCGACATCGCAGAAGGCACCCTGTCCATGTGCCAATTTGACGCCAGATGCTTCAGGGTGCAGCCCTCTTGGAAGGCTCCAGTTACTGGCAAACTCTGCAGATCTAGGGGCGTAGCGCTATCCTCCTGTGACTGAGCTGCTGTGTCCTGTCTGCCATTGCCACAGATACCCCGAACTGGGCCCCAGCTCCCCGTGACTGGGAGGGAAGTCCTTTCTCCACCACACCCAGGAACGTTCTCTGTAGAGCAGGGGTCTTTGGGCTGGATTAAAACCCTGCACCTGCTGCATTCTTAGCCTCATCCCTGCACCGTTGTTTCTAATCCTCTTCACCAACACCCAGACAGTTCGGGAGCAGCTGGCACTTGGAAGGACAGAGAGGCTGCCAGGACACTCACCTCACACAGATGGGAGTTCTGGGTCTGGATCTCTCTTCCCCAGAGTGGCAGTTTCAATCTGGCCAGTGTTGAGCTCGTAAAAGGCTTTGGTAAGAGGCCACTTCCCTCTGAGTTTTCCTCCTCTCTCTGCACATACTTGGGAAAGTTGCAAAAGAGGCTGAGCCTGGGTGACCTCAGCTGTGTGGGTGGAGTGGACTGGGAGAGCCAGGCTTCAGAGCTGCCTAGATTTAGGGCACCGGGGTATTTACTTCATAAAGATTCTGGTCCCAGGGGATGAGGAATGGCAGGCTTGAGTTGGGGAACTTTTGAACAGAGGGCCTGCAAGGTGACATGCCCAATTCATGGGCTCCTAGGATCGTCTGCCTCTCTCCATGGGAGTCCCAGGAAAGAAGCCCTTTGTTGTTTTCCATACACTTCATGGGGCAGATTTGGTCCAGCCACCAGGGCACCAGGAAGGTTGGAAAAAGTTCTGACCTTAGGCCTTGCCCTTACCGTGCACACCCCTCACACACACACACACACACACACACACACACACTATTTATACACACCCCTACATCCCTGTGCCACACTTGCTATATATACACAATATGTGCCCCGTTCCTCACCACACACACTTTAAACCGCCCACGCCCCCAACTTCACTCGTGTAGAATAAACTCACCCCATACACCCCACACCACATCAGGCATGTAAGAGGTAAGGCATGTCCTGGCACCCCAAAATCCCACCCTGGGCCCCTCTGGTTAGGTTGTGTGGCCCAAATTGAAGCACCTAGAGGGAGGCAGTAAATTAAAATGCTGTTAGCACATAGTTAATTTTGGCATCTCAGGGGCTGGAGAGATGGCTCAGTGGTTAAGAGCTTTGCCTGCTCTTCCAAAGGTCCTGAGTTCAATTCCCAGCAACCACATGTGCTCACAACCATCTGTAATGAGATTTGATGCCCTCTTCTGGCCTGCAGGGATACATGCAGGCAGAACACTGAATACATAATAAATAAATAAATCTTAAAAAAATAAAAAAAATGGCATCTCATTTCACTGTTGTGGAGCATGTCTTGGGTGAGTATAGTTGGCAGAGGAAAGGCAGACGGAGTGAGTTTAGACATGACTCCCAGATCTCAAAGGGGTCCCCTAGGGTGTATTTGGTGTACTCCGTATCCCTCACAAGTTAGGACTCTGTCTCTTTGTAGACCATTCCTTCGGTTACTGTGCTGTCAGAAAGTTCTTCCTGCTTCCAGTTGCTCCCTATGATAGGGCTTTCCAGCCGCCGTGTGTCTAAACCAGCCATAGAGTCTTGCATTTGGAAAGTGAATGAGTAGCCTTGGATCCCACGCTTGGCCAATTGCTGCCAGCATGGGCCCTACTAAAGAGTTTTTGGTGGAACAAAAATTGAAGCTTATTTTCTTGTATCAACTAGCAAACAGTCTTGGGAGAAGGGACCTAATGATTTCTACACTGAATTCTTTATAGGAAGACTGAGGGGAATTCTAAAGCCTGTTTGCACAGGAAGCCAAGGTTGTTTCCTGATAGCTGCTGGTTTATGGAGGCTGCTGGGCTCTTGGACTGGTGTCCTTTAAAGTCCCTCACCCCACCCCAAGTCTATACCACCCTGAATGAATCCAGTGATATAAGCTCCGTAGAGTTGGCCTGGTTAGAACTTAGATGGGAGAAGCTTCCCCAATATTATTCTACCTTTTCTGAGACTAGATTTTAATTGAAACTTAGCCTGTGTAGTTGTGTGTATGTGTGTTGTCCGAAGATGACTGGGGAGACCTGAAAAAATGTCTGTTCAGATAGGGAGCCAAGTAAGGACGCCACCTTACTGCTTACTGTGAGGGGGTCACAGGAGCAGAAGTGACTCAAAGACAGCTGCATCACCAAAGCTCTCCCAGCATGGGTGACACCTCATGAAAGCTGTAACCTGGGCCCACTGCACAATGCACAAACAGCTCAACAGGTTGGCAGGTGACTCTTCCAGGCAGCTCGGACAGTCTCACCTCTTGGCTGGTCTGCGCTTCTTCTAAGTAGCTCGGCAGTCCTTACTGCTTATTTGTGCTTAGGGAGGGAGGGGTCAGTTGTTTACTTCCTAAGCTCAAAGAAAGCTGGAAAATGGACCATCTCACCTCTTTAGCTTCCCTCTAAGGCGGAAGGTTTTATCTCAGGGGAGATGACTACACAAAAAGGAGTTGGTGATGGAGCATACACCATGGTGATGCAGGGGCACATGGCTTTGCTGTCACAGGGTCTGCCCTGATGAGGACCCTTTGGGGTGTGCCCTGTCTGTGCTGGATTTTACAGCTTCTGAGCAGGGCCCTGAATGTGCTCTTCCAGGTGCTGTTTGCAGAACTGCTTCCTGTGTCTTTTGGAAACTAAGACAGCAGCTCTCAGGCTCCAGCCCCCACTTCCTCCATCCACGTGAATCTGAAGTCAGTAGCTTCCCTTTCGCTCTTCCATCACACTGCCCTGGAGAAGGCTGCTCAGCTTGCGCCCCGCCACACCCCCACACCTGCTGCATTCGTTCAGTAGTCTGAGTAGATCTCTCTCAGGGGACTCAAGTGAATTCTGGAGTTTAGCAGTAGACATAGGGACAGAGACTAGGCAAAGGCATAAGGGAACTCAGAGGAGGAAGATGGTAGTCTAGGTAAGGTGCTCCTAAGGGGAAGAAGAAGAAATTTGAGCTGGAGCTTGAAGGACTGGCAGGCTGTGTGAGTGTTGGGTGAGGGGAGAAGGCGTGCAGGCTCAGTGAAACGGAAATGACCTGGGAGTAGGCAGAGGAGATGCTGACCCTCTGAGTGGCAGAAGAAAGCTGGCACTGGAAAGGAACCCAGTTTGGGCCGATGCCTTGGCTGTGCGTACTTGGCACTGGAAGGTTCCACCTAGGTTTCGCTTATTTGTTTAGAGATGGGTGAGGGATGGTGGTAATGGCATGCTACTATGTAACCCATGCTGGCCTTGAACCTCCTGCTCCTCACCCTCTGAATCCTGGGATTGCAGATGAGGGACCTCTGTGGTCCCTCAGGAAAAGGCTACTCTGAGGAGTCACCCGTGCCCCTGGTGGAAATAGAAGGACTCTTGAGAACAGAATGCACAAGAGAGGACACAGGTGTGTGTGTGTGTGTGTGTGTGTGTGTGTGTGTGTGTGTGTGCAACAGGTTCCGGAGGTTCATATGCATGGAGGAGGGAGTTAAACAGAGGCGAGGTCCTGGAAAATCCTCTCAGCTTGAGTGTCTTTCGGTACCCAGGAGGGACTACAGGGAAGTGGAAATGAGGGAAGGATGGGATTTTCATGACTTTCAGAAATATCAGTCAGACACTGACTGGTATGACGTGGGCACAGGGGTAGTGGTTTGATGTGGGCACAGGGCAATGGTTTGATGGGCACAGGGACACTGGTGTGATGTGGGCACAGGAGCACTGGTGTGACGTGGGCACAAGACACTGGTGTGATGTGGGCACAGGGGCACTGGCATGACATGGGCATAGGGGTACTGGTGTGACGTGGGCGCAGGGACACTGGTTATGACGTGGGCACAGAGGCACTGGCGTGACATGGGCACAGGGGCACTGGTGTGATGTGGACTCAGGGGCATAGTGTGTCATGGGCACAAGACACTGGTGTGATGTGGGCACAAGGGCACAGTGTGACGTGGGCACAGGGGCACTGGTGTGATGTGGGCACAGGGGCACAGTGTGATGTGGGCACAGGGGCACTGGTGTGATGTGGGCATAGGGGCACTGGCATGACATGGGCACGGGGGCACTGGCATGACATGGGCACAGGGGCACTGGCATGACATGGGCACAGAGCACTGGTGTGACGTGGGCACAGGGACACAATGTGATGTGGGCACAGGGCAGTGGTGGTATCAGAGTAGGATGTGCTTGAAGCACCCCTGGGAAAAGGCAGCGTTCAGAAGGATGGGACAAAAGGCCAGGTGGTAGCAGCACTCCTGTGGCAGTGCTAGAGGGACTGCTGTGAAGACAGAGTCACCACTTCATTTGGTCATTTGGCAGAGGCAATAGTATGGCTTATGCATCATGTCCACCCTCCAGACTTCTTCTGCTCTTCTCAGTCTACTGGATGTGCAGCCTGAGGTCATCCCATTCTAATGAACTATAGGGCCGAATTGACCTCAAGGACAGCACCTGTAGGGACGCTGTTCCCAAGCTGGCCTCCACTTGGCTCAGGGATGCTTTGACTGAGAGGGCAAGTTATAAAGTCTTTTGTCTCAGAGGCTTCTGTTTTAACTGCAAGTTTTCCTGATAGGTGAAGGCCTGAACCCTAAGGACCAAGTCCTGCAAGCAAGCTGGCACTTCTACATGCTGAATGGACACTGTCTTAGTACTTTTCTATTGCCGTAACAAAACCCCATGACCAAGGAACTTATGGAAGAAAGAGTTTATTAGGGTCTTTCAGTTTCAGAGGGTCAGAGTCCATGACCATCATGGTGGGGACCATGGCAACAGGCAGGCAGACATGGTACTGGAGCAGTAACTGAGAGCTTACCTCTGATCTATAAGAACGAGGCACAGAGAGGGGGGGGCTAACTAGGAAGAATATGGGCACCTCAAACCTCAGCTCAGTGGCACACCTTCTCCAACAAGGCCACACCCCCAACCCTTCCCAAACAGTTCCACCAACTGGGAACCAAATACTGAAGTCTATGGGGGTCATTCTCCTTCAAACCACCACAGGCACAGTGTCCTCATGTGACTTCACGATGCACTTCCTCTTTCCATGACCATTTCACAGGCGAGCAAACAGGTGTGGAGGTGCTGGTGGTGGGAAGCCCGTCTCGGCTTGTCCGGCTCAGAGTTCACATTGTTAGGCCGCCTACTCTTACACTTTGGTAGCTTGTTTAGAACATCAAGCTGTTCTGACTAAACTTCAAAGGCCGTGAGTTAATAAAGCAAATGAAATGAATAAACTCTATCAAGGGAAAACAGAAAGTATGGGCACGGTGACGATGAGGGGTGGAATGGCAGTGGGAATCAGGCTGACTTGGGGAGTGTTCTTTGACTCCTCCTACCTATAAATGACAGTGTGGGCCTGTCCTAGTGACCCTGCAGGTCTTAAAGTATCACATTTAGTGCCTGACACAAATCAGTCATTGATTGTTTTGGGTTGAACCAAGCCTCGAAGAGCCAAATGAGCTGGGGAAGAAGACGGGATAAACAGACAGCAGATACATATTGGAATGGAGAATTATCTGCGGTGTCAAGAACCACATACGTATTTTTCCTTCTTCCTCCCGCCCTTTCATTTTTCTTTTAAACAGTGTCTTGATGTGCAGTGCATCCTGGCCTTGAACTTCCATATTCCTGCCTGAGTTTCCATATTTTGAAACAAAAGCAGCAATTTAGAGACTATGTGGACCATGATTTCTTTTTGTAGAAAGAAAAACATTGCATACCAATAACTATCCCTGTTAATATGGCCAGAGAAAATAAATAAATAAATATATATTTTTTCAACCCCAGAAGCTTGGCTTCTCCCTGGCACATCCTTCAGGACAGACTGGAGAGTGTTCCTACCTCCTCTTCTGTTTGACTAGCTACCACATGTTCTCATTGACAGTAAACTTATAGGCATGCTTCAAGGAACTCTGGGACAATGGTTGAGGCTGCCTAATAGGGTGGAAGTGTGTAAGATGGGCTGGGGAAATTCACAGGAAGTAACCTAAAATGTCATTGAAATTTGATTATTTAAATAAATGTAATATGCTAGAAAGGGTAAGTTTAAATCCATTACTCTCTGCCATAGCACCCTCTCATTATTTTGACAATTGATAGGTCAAGTGGGGGAGGGGAAGCCTAGGCAGTTGTCTTCTTTTGTATAGGAGATATACTTCACAGTGAGCAGAAGGATGATGAAGGAAGGTGATTTTTATGAAACAAAACAAAAGAAAAATTGGGAAACCCTAACCATCATGAGGGTTCCCTGATGACCATCAGCGGCTGCTGAAAGAGAGGGTTTTGTGTTAGATGGTGGAGGCTGACAAGTGTAAATCCACTCATCCAACTTAACATGAGGCGCCCAGCATTATCCGACCTCCTGATGGGAAGTACCCAGTGCTGTCTATGTAACAGTTGCCATGAATCAAGGCCTCCAAATCTAACTACCGTCTCATAGGAAGGGAGGTCACAGAGACCCATGTCAAATAATACCTCTAGATTTTATCCAGTCAAAAATCTTAATTTTGGTCTTTTTAAGAGAACAAAGTCTTGTCATCTGGTCCTGGCTGGCCTGGAGCTTGCTATGTAGCCCAGGAAGCCTTGAACTTGAAGTGGTCCTCCTGCCTCAGCTTCCAGAGTGCTGAATTATAGGCATGTACAACCATGCCCTGGTTGTGATTAGCAAAATTCTGAAAATGGAAAATTCTGTATAAGAAAAGGGACTTGAGAGACATTTCAAATGAATGCAATTTATGTTTTTTTCCCCCATTTACGGAATCCTGATACAAATAAACCAACTGTAAAAACAGGGACACATTTATGAGCGAGTGAGAGACATTTAAATTTTAACTTTTAAGGATATTAGACATTAGATAAAATGATATGGTGCTTAGAATTCAGATGTGTGGAACCAGAGGGAGAGAAGTCAGAGGTGCCCGACCACATGTGGATGGGCTGTGAAGTGGGGTAGCGGTGCACAGGGTTTATTTTGCCATCACATCTCCTTGCATGTATCTTTGGAGAGTTCATTAATGGAAGGTCAACAGAAAGCAGTGACGACTACAAACAAAACTTCATTTTGCTATCACTGTGGTGGTGGAGGTGGTGGGTGTGTGCAGTGTCGGGGAGGCTGTGTGTGCTCTCAAGCTTTCTTTAGACTGAATACTCTGGGATGGCTGCATCCTGTGGGAACTGACTTTGTATAGGTATAATGAGATCTAACAGGCTAAAAGGGTATCAGGTATCCATATATAGACATACATCTCCATTTAGGGGACCGTGGGGGCCAGCCCCACTTGGTTATTTCCACGATCAAAGACTGCATAAAACTGTCGAATGAAGACATCCCCCAGGATCCAGAGGGGCCCAGCTGGTGGCGGAATGTCAAGTCCTTGAAAGCCGCTGCCGCAGAACTGCATTCCATCCACTAAGTCCTAGGGTCCAAAAGAAGCAATTAGTAGCAGAAAGGGGAAGACAACCGCAGTCCTGGGAGCTATGCCGAGTGGTGGGACTGGCTGGCACCAAATGGCCCGAGACGGCTGGTGAGCAGTTTATAACCGGGAACACAGAGACCTACTGCTAAAAGGTTTGGCATTAGAACTCATTGGTTTAAATCCATTCTTCTTTAGTTTCAAGGAAAACTCAACTTGGTTTTTATAAGGGAGAGAAATGAGTCTGTGACCAGCCATCACCACTTCCTTCTTGGCATCTGAGGAAGAAGCATTTGAGTGGATTTTCTTAGACAAAAGGCAAGCACACATCCGTTGTTCTATGAAGGGAGCCTAATCTCCCCCAATCTTCCTTTTCTTTTAGACACTGTGTAACTCATGTTTTCCAGAACCCACTAGCCCACCTCTGTCTCCTGAGAGCTGGGCTTGTAGGCATGCACCACCACTCCTGGCCCCCAATATTATTTTTCAGTTTAGCAAAGATTTGGTTTCTACCAGGCAGGTGTGGTTTCCCCAACAACCATCTGAAACTCAAAGTTGCTTATGAGGAGGTGGGATAAGTCAAAACTCTGTGAGAGGATGAGGATAAAATTCCAAGCCATTTCAGCATCCTTGATGTACTAAGATGGCCCTGATTGAAATCTGGCAGGAAAGGACCCTAGTACCATGTTGGGTAAAGGCAGGGTATGGGTATAAGCAGAGCCTCTTGTTGGGTAAAAGTAGGGGGGGAAATGTAGGTGCTAGACATCTCCCAGGATCCAGAGGGGTCTAGCTGGAGGATTAATGTCAGGTCCTTGAAAGCCACTACTGCATAACTGCATCCCATCTGCTAAGACTAAGAAAGCCACTGCCACGGAACTTCATTCCATCCACTAAGACTAAGAAAGCCACTGCCACAGAACTGCATCCCATCCACTAAGACTAGGAAAGCCACTGCCACGGAACCACATCTCATCCACTAAGACTAGGAAAGCCACTGCCATGGAACTGCATTCCATTCACTAAGACTAGGAAAGCCACTGCCACGGAACTGCATCCCATTCACTAAGATTAGGAAAGCCACTGCCGCAGAATTGCATCCCATTCACTAAGATTAGGAAAGCCACTGCCATGGAACTGCATTCCATTCACTAAATTCTGGGGTCCAAAAGAAACACTTAGTAACATGGTGATGAGGATGGAAACCGGTGAGCAGGGCTCAGTCTCACTTTGTGGGTTGTTCTCACCATGCTGTCTGCAGAGGCTCTCCCAAGAGCTTTCAAGAATGCCCCAAGAGCCTAGGAGGCTTACCACGGAGCTGTGCTTTGGAGCATAAAGGGAAGGTCATGCTGCCTTAGCACCTTTCTGCTGGCGCAGTCATTGATGGCATGAGTGATTCTAGTTAAAGATCAGCAAATTAAAGTGTGTTTCCTAAGAAGTGCAACATCAAAAACCAGGTCCAGGGGATGTGAAGCAACTATAGGTTTCCAAAACGTCCAGCTTTTCGTTTCTACCTCACCCGCAGAATTGGGAGTTGTTGCAATAAAAGACACATTTTGGCTTGAGAAAGTTAATCAGAATGTTGTCCCTCCAAAACCAGCTCATATATTCTCCTTTTTAAGTCACTCCTTAAATTTTTTTCCCATTTATGTATCTGTGTGTAGTATGTATCTGTGCACACACATGATCAGAAGAGGGCCTTGGATTTCTTGGAGCTGAAGTTCCATGTGGTTTGGGAGCCACACGAAGTGGGTGCAAGCAAGCCAACTGTGGTCCTCTGGAGGAGCAGCCAGTGCTCTTAACTGCTGAGCCATCTCTCCAGACCCAGCAGATATTTCTGAGCCATTTATTGAACTCTGAGAGCCTCAGCATCTTCCCTATAAATCAGGATAATAACATCTCCAGTTGTACGAGGGCGGTGCAAAGGATTAGTGTGTTTGTTGATCAATTCCTCATGGCAACATAAAAGTCTTTCTTAAATGTCTTCTACCTAAATAGCTGCTGCTTCATGGCAGAACTGAGAACTAGAAGCAAGCCCAGGAGTTTCTACCACAGGCAACTTCATCCCTCTCAGAGAAAATGTCACATCAGAACTGCACTAGGTGGGCGGGAACTTGGAGTCGACGTGAAGGGGGAAGTGACAGGCACGTGGGGAGGACACTGTGACTCATAGAATAAGGAAATGGCCCTTACCGGCAGGATATAGGCATCTGGGCTGAGGGTATATGAAACCCCGTTGATGAGGAAGGCGACATTTGGCATCGTGTTGAGGGTGGCACAATTCACAGCATACTAAAACAGAGAAGGACCAACTCAGAGACAGTTCTCTCCCCAGAGAAGGACAGGCTCTCCTTCTCCTACACCAACCCCACCCTGGGTAGACACTTACTTCTCCATCCATGGGTGTGGCCCCAATGGCCTTTTGAAGCTCTTTGATCTCGTGGGAGGGGCCAGTGACAAGGGAGGTTCCTGTGTCTACAATGGCTTGGCAGCCCTCAGAGCAGAACATCACTGTGTCTCCCACCTGGATTCTGAGGACAAAGGGCCCCGTGGTCTCATGATTAGCACCTGATCCTTGGCCATTCCTGCTCCTTGTGGGGCCCTTTGCCACATCATGACACAATAATGGTGTCCCCTTTGGTCTTTTCTACCACAGGAATGTTTTCCAATTAGCGTATTTGTTTGTATGAGACAGGGTCTCTCTGAATAGCCTTGGTTGTTCTGAAACTCAACTCTGTAGACCAGGCTGGCCTTGAATTCAAAGAGATTCACCTGACTCTGCCTCCCAGGTGCTGGAATTAAAGACATGTGCCATCATTCCTAGTCAAATTGCTTCTTTTTAAAGACAGGGTTTTGCTCTGTCCAAACTACTTCCAAACTCATAGCAATCCTCCTGTCACACACACACACACACACACACACACACACACACACGCTGAAATACATTCTTGTATTTTTCTATTGTACTCTGTTCTCATTCAGAAATGCAGATCAGGATTTGTGCATGCTGGGGACAACTGCAGGTAACTCTAGCATGTAGGAGGCTGGGGTGACAAGATCCTGAGCATTCCAGGCCAGCTGGTGCTACATAGCAAGGTCCTGTTTCAAACAACACAAATCAGAAAAACAACAGATTCCTTAAAACGATGTGATGAGCATGAGTAGGTAAATGACTACTGTCTGAAAAGCGTCGGTAGACAGTGAGCACTGGATCTTTTACTTTTTATCCAGAACGTCTTAGGTGCAGAAACTAGATTGCTCTGCCTGAGCTCCTACCTTACCTAGCACGGTGCTGGCCACGTAACAGGGGTGTAACCCTACTTTCCCATTAGCTCCATGCTCATGCGTGGATTTCAAGGCTCCATTTCAGAGCCTGTCTCCACAACCCCTGTACGGACTTCAGACAGAGAAGTCTCACTCCGTTTGCTGGCCAGCCATCCTAGTGACTCTTGGAGCACTGACCACATCCACTCTGTGTGGTGGCAATTTGGGACCATATCTCATCTTCCATGCAGGCTTCAAGAAAGCAAAAACCTGAGTCCAAATCACCCTTGCAATGCCCATGTCACTCAGCCCTTGCCCTGTGCATTGATTAAGGCTGCATGAACACAGGGCAGTTAGCTGCGTGAGTTAGAAGGAGGCCTGCTAAATGGATACAGAAGGAGCCACTTCTCTAGTCCTTCCTGTGTGTTTCCACACCTCCAGTCTAGATGTCAGGTCCCCAGCATCGACTCTAGCGCCTTGTAGTATCACTCAGTTAATCCAGTTTGAGTTGTGGCTGTCGTGAGTTTTTCTGTTCAACCGTGGCTACTACACGGATGATACTCACCCATCCAGCGCAATCTGCCAGTAACCTTGCTTGGTGACTGGAATCCAATTGAGGCTCCCAGAGAAATGAGAGGGGTCAAAGCCTCCAAAAGTCAGCTCACTACCTGAGCCACCTTGTGGGTCACTGCATAGAGAGATAGACAAATTGTCAAAGAAGGGCCACTAGAAACACTGAGCGAAATGGTCAGTGAAGGTCCTCCGTTGCATGTCTGGGCACTCACATTTGGTACCCAGGTAGCAGAAACTCCTAGGCAGACTGAACCTTTGGGGACCAAAGAGAAGAACAACTCTGTCCAATGCTCTGTGAATATTCCCTGCTTCTTGGATAAAAAGTTTAGATAGGGAGCATCAGAACTGCAGATCCAAGGTCAGGACCATCCTGGGTGTGCAGACACTGAGGATGCAACTGAGGGTACCCCAAAATACCCTTCCCACTGGAAGTATCTTCCCTGCTAGAAATGCTGTGGTGTCGGGAGTTCCCATAATGCTCACTCCTCTTTGTTAAGGTGGTGAGGGTAATTTGAAAGCAGTATGTCTTATTAGAACTTGACTTTTGGTTCATTTTCTTTGGTAGTTATTTCTCAAGTTATATGCTGGTATTTAGTAGGCTTCGGGGAAAAGGGGTATTTCTAGAAGGAAAAGGAGAAAGAAGAAAGACACAAAGCCTGGGACACTGAAGGACAGGGTGGTGTGGGGAAGGAGCATATATCTGCAGGAATTTTACATTTAGTGGGAGCTGGGGATGTAACTAAGGGGTAGAACACTTGGATTTCTTGGAGCTGAAGTTCCATGTGGAATTCTCACGTCAACCTCGTGTTTGCTTGAGGAAACGGAGGCCCTGGGACACAAAACAAGGCAAAGGGAGACAGGAGCCCTGAGAGTGTAACTTGATCAAAGTCCTATCCGGACCTGGTCCCAACTGCAGTCTCTCTGGAGACACAACACAGCCCAAGAGAGCAAATTCAGGACTCTTCTTGTGGAAGGGGACAGGGAAAGGGGACTTACATTGGAGCATGGTGAGCTCAGGCTAGGTCAGACTGGAAAAGGTAAGTCTTTCTCTTAGGGAGGAAAGTGAGGTGAGCATCCCAGGAAAGGGTACAGAGACAGTGAGTGTCTTGCTCTTCCCAACTGTAGTGTATGGATTTTACTTGTGGCAATATAGCTCTAAATTAACCATCTTAGCCAGTTTTGAGTGTGTAGTTCAGATTTTCATTACCGTGAAGTCAAGTTCCTGAACATTTTCACCATGCGGAACTGAGTCTCGTTAAAGAGACCCCCATCTCTACCTCCGCCACCCATGACAACCACCACTGTACTTTCTGTCTATGAATTCAATTCTAGGCACCTCTTGTAAGTGGTCTGTCCTTTTTGTGACTTACTTACTTTGTTTAGCCTGAGTCTTGAAGCTTAATCCATGTTCTAGCACATGTCAAAGAATTTTTGTGAGGCTGGGAGACTGAACTCAGGGTCTCAGACTAGCACCATACTGCATCATTTGCTCTTTCCTTTCCAAGGCCAAGCCACATTCTTCTGTATGGTTATACCACACTTCCCTTTCCTAGCCATTAAAGTACAACTTATTTTTGGTATCACCTTACTGGATAATATTCCCCCTGTCTCCCAACCATAGAGACGGTCCTTGTCTCATGTGTTTTGGTGTCTACCATCACATGTGGCAATATAACGGGACCTTATAAATCATTAGCCAATCTCAAGGGTCCACAGATTCAATTCACGGTGACAGTTCACTTCGTTCTTGTCATAACTCCTTTATGAGGCAAACCACATTTCCTCAAACTCCAGAGAGCCTGAGTGTTTTGCTCAAGATCATATATCATAGATCAAGCTAGATATTTGAGAGAGTCATGGGTCTTAGGCTTGTGAAGTCTCATGTACAGGCTATCTGCCTATGGTCTAGTGGGGAGAGGGGTTGACTAGCCTCACCTGCTCAAGTAGACAGAAAATATAGGCAGATCCACGAGGTTCTGAGCCATCATGTTGTCAAACACTGGAGTCACCCCTCCAACAGCCAATGAGGGGTATCCTAGGCCCAGAATCCCATCAAACTCCGCATTAACAAAGGTATGCCCGGGCTCCTTGACACTTTCTCCGAACTGCTGGCCCTCCACAGTCAGTCCTTCCACCTGAAGGGAGAATGACACAACGTTCACGGATGAGGGCCTAGGATTCAAGCTAATTTGTCCTTTCTCAGCTTTCCTTGGCAAATAGGCACAAAAGTTTTGACTATAATCCCACTAATATAATTTCTTCATGTGAATATAAAAAAATGCAGAAAAGATGAGTGTCTACTTTAATAACAGTCCACATACTATGCATGCCCATGTAACCCTCCCTAGACCAGGCAGAGCATTACAAAGACCCAGCCATGCCATTCCTGTACCCTTCCAATCACTGTATCCCTTCTGTAGAGTGACTCCTCTTCAAAGTAACACTGGCTTTGTTAATGCCTTTAATTTTACGTAAATGGAATTATCTACCATGATGCTGCTACCTAGATTCTCTTCCTTAGCGCTGTGCTTGCTGCATGCTCTGACAATGTTTTTATTCTCATTAGCATTTCAGGTATGGATGCTACCATGCCATATGCATGGACATCTGGGCAGCTTCCTTTATTTGATTATCACTAATGGTGCTTTGTGTGTGCTCCCTTTGCTTAACACACGTACGTATTTCCGTTGGAGCAAATCTTTAGATTTCAGGGTTTTAAGTATTCTCTCTGAGCAAAGGCCCTGGAGTCCTCCAAAACTGTGGTACCAATGTTTCCATTACTGGTACTCTGAGAGTCCCAATTGGACCACATTCTCGTTAAAACTTGCTACAGCTTGCCTCTTTCATGTTGGTTTTATAGTAGATATGCAGAGGGTTACACTGAGATTTTAACTGCATTTTACGACAATTAATTGACGATTTGGGTATCTTCTCTTAGGAACGCCTGCTTCTGTTGTTGTTGGCATATTTTTTTTTTTTTGGTTTTTTCGAGACAGGGTATCTCTGTAGCTTTGGAGCCTGTCCTGGAGCTAGCTCTTGTAGACCAGGCTGGTCTCGAACTCACAGAGATCCGCCTGCCTCTGCCTCCCAAGTGCTGGGATTAAAGGCGTGCGCCACCACCGCCCGGCTCTGTTGTTGGCATATTTTGGAGCCAAGCCCTCTGCTGGCAATCACAAGGTTTTCCCCCCGTCAGTGATGCTTTTTGCTGTTTTTGATTAACAAGATATGAATTTGAATGTAGTTAATTTTATTAAATTTGCTCCACTGTTAGTTTTTTTTGTAGCATACTTTAGAGTTTTTCACAGTCATGGAGACATTTTCTCAAGTTTTGTTCTATGCTCTTTATTCTTTTATATCTTGCATTTAGATCTATAATCTACTTAAAGCCTGACAGCATATGTCAAAGCTAAAAGATTAATTTTTTCTGTATATCTAAGTGCCGTATCATTTTTTAAGAACAGTGTTATCTCTACATGCCTCAGTAAAATGTTAAATGTGAGCGAGGTTATTGGTGGGGGGTTTTAGATTTTTTTCATTCATCCTGGTTTATTTGTCTCTTTTTTCTTAGCCTATACCAATACGGCAGTCTGAATTGTGGATTTATAATACATTGGCCGTGTTTTTATTAATCAAGATTATTTTGGTATGTTCCATTACATTCATCTACATGTTAGAACCAACTTCTCAGTTTCTAACACAAATCATTACTGTTTTGATTGGGGTGATACTGGTTCTATAAATCATCTTGGAGATTTTGACTTCTTTATCAAAGTGAGTCTTTCTACAGGCATGACTCTTCTTTCAATTTACATAAATCTTTTAATTTCATACAGTAATGATGTGTTTTTAGGATAGAGATTTCCCATATTTGTTAAAGGTAAGCTGTTTTTGATGATATCATAATGTGGTTTTTAAGACCTGTTTTTCATCTGTCTTCACTGTGACATAGAAACCCAAATGATTTTTGTATATTTACCTCTTCTAGAAATGTGATAGATTTCCTTGTTCATCTCGATATACTGAAGATATTTTTAGATTTCCTACATGTAGAACTTTGTCATGTTGCTATTTGTGATGGCATACACCTTTAATCCCAGCACTCAGAAGGCAGGTGGATCTCTGTGAGTTTGAGGCCACTCTGGCCTACAGAGAGTTCTGGTATTGAAATCCTAGCCAGCTCCTCAGTGCTAGGGAAGGAACAGGTCTCAGAGGAGAACCTACAACTGCCACTTCACTAAAGCAGCAAAGCCCTAACTACATTCTAGGTATTTGTCCTTATACCCCACTGACAATTGTAATCCTCAACCCTCATCAAGGAAACTTCTCTTTAAAACAGACAGAAAGGTTACAACCAATCAAAATTCAGAGATGTGGGACCCAGTTCCAATACAACAATACAACTCCCACACATAAGGCTCAAGGGTCATTGTGAAGAGAAGACCAGACTGTAAGAGCCAGAGGCAGGGGGAGTTTGCTGTGAGATTGTGTCTCTTAAGAAGGTCAGAAGCTACACCCATAAGGCCTCACCAATACAATTGTGTAAACGTGAGTTGAAGAAGGGTGACACCTATAGACATGCTATCATGACTGGGGCTGCAATCCTAGGCAAAGAACTATAGGCAGCAAAGGAAGGTTGAGAATGGGAGAAATAGTCTTTCCCAGGAGAGAGCACACCCATTTGGTTATTCAATACCAAATGGTCATCCCCCAAAACAAGTAACATTGTACAGATAGAGGAGATTGTTATTATGTATCTAGGAATATGTTCATACATACATATGTATGTAACAACATTTAATAAAAAAAAGGTCATGAATTTGAAAGAGAGCTGCGAGGAGTATATGGGAGGGTTTGGAGAAAGAAAAAAGAATAAATAAATTATGTAATTATATTATAATATCAAAAATAAAAGAAATAAAAACAAATAAATAAAGTTAAAAACAAGCTAAGAGGGGCTGGAGAGATGGCTCAGCAGTTAAGAGCATTGCCTGTTCTTCCAAAGGTCCTGAGTTCAATTCCCAGCAACCACATGGTGGCTCACAACCATCTGTAATAAGGTCTGGTGCCCTCTTCTGGCCTGCAGGCATACACACAGACAGAATATTGTATACATTATAGATAAATAAATAAATATTAAAAAAACAAGCTAAGAATCTTTTTATGTGCTAATGTGACAGTGATCTTTCGTCCTTCCAAATCTTAAGCCCTTAGTCTCTTTTTTCTTGTCTTGCTCCATTGGCAATGGTCTTTAGCTCAGTGCTGGACAGAGGGAGTGCTGTGACTACTGCTATCTCGTTCCGAATCTCAGGGAGAACCTCAAAACCCCTCAGAAACTCAGTACCGACTGTAAGCTCTGCTGTGGGCTTCTGAGAGCACAAGTTACCCTCAAGCTTCCGTTCTTCCTCTCCAGCCTCCCACAGGCATCCCCATGACTGGCTTGTGGGCATTCTTTAATAGACTAAGGAAGTTACTTTATTTTCATGGTTTTCTAAGAGTTTATTTTTAAGTTATGTCTACATCTTGAATTTTGCTCATCCAGATGTTTGCATTGATTTTTTTTGTTTTTATTCTCTCTGATGGCAAATTCCTAGTAGGAAACGACTCTTGGTTGGGATTTAGGACCCTCACAAAATTTAATTGGTTCATTTCTTTTGTTTAGGACTTTGGCATCTATTTGGGCATGGTGGCATTTGCCTGAAATCTCAACTCAGCACTCAGCCGGAGGATGACGAGTTCCAGTTAGACCTGGCTCACAGTGAAAGCTGTCTCAGACCTGTCCAACTGCAGAACACAAGAACTTGGACATCCATGGAGAAAGGGTTTAACTCTACTTCATTGTGTTTGATTGTTTTCTTTGAGACAGGATTTCATATATCCCAGACTAGCAGAGCACTTACTATGTAACAGGGGAACTCTTAAACTTCTGATCCTTTTGCCTCTGGCTCCTGAGTGCTGGGATTATATGTGTGTGCCATCTTGTGTAGTTTATGTGGTCTTGGGGATTGAATTCTGGGCTTTGTGTATCCCAGGCAAGCACTCTGCCCACTGACCTATATCCCCAGCCTTTAGTTCTAGCTTTTTGATTGACTGACTGATAGTTGAGACAGGGTCTCAATTTGTCCTACAATTCTCTCTGTAGACCAGACTGAATTGACACTCACAGAGATCTGCCTGCTTCTGCCTCCTGAGCTCAGGGATTAAAGGTCTGTGCCACGATGTCTGGCATGTGCTAGTGATTGTAATCATCTTCTCGAGTTTTGTTATTAAAGCTGTCTGGTTTCATTAGATGAGTTATGAAGTAACTCTATCAATTCTCTGGAAAATGGGCCCAGAGTTTTCTTTGTGGGGAGTTTTTTTTTAATAGCAGAGTAAACATTTAATATTTTCTATTTATTGCATCAGTTTTGATAATTTAAATAAATGATTGTAAGGCTTATTAATATAATACAATTTTGATATCTTGTTTTGAGGTTGACAAGATCTTTAATAGTATCCCTTTTCATTTCTAATGTTGCTAGGTTTCTTTCATTTTTCTGGATTAGTCATGCCAAGGGTTGCCGGTCTGGTTGCACAGTTAATTTGTGCCATTGTTGATCTTGTCTCCAGTGTGGATTTCCTATTTCACGGATGTCCTGTCCTTCTCTGTTTTCTTTCCTTCCCTTTTCTTGGGCTTGGTTTGCTCCTTTTTGTTAATGACTTGTTCTTCTTAGGGTTTGTGACTCAAAACAACAGCTTAGATCACTTTTTTTTTTTCACCTATGTGTTTCAGGCTATAACTGTCCCTTTAAGGATTACATTAACTTCATTAATCTGTATACTTACATATTACATATGTATGTGGTTTTTGATATTTGGCTAAATGAAGTTATAAGAAGTAGTGGGACAAGCGTAAGCTATGGCTGAGCATTCATAATTAATAATAAGTCTCCGTGTCTTTATGTAGGAGCTGGTTGTCGGTGCAAAGAAACTTCCAACTCCAGTGAAGGCTTACACTGAAGCAGGAACAGACAGAGCCAGAAGTGCTGAAGGAGGGGGCCTCTAGAGCTGGGGCTGCTCCCTGTTCTGTCTGAGGGAGCTAACACAGAGGTGGCAAGTTGTGTGTATGTCAGAACCTACCTCCTGGGACCTCAGTCCCTCCCCTGCTTTCCAGAGTTATTACAATGACCAGTTTGGAATGCAGCCTTCTAAGTGCTTATTTATACTATGACATATACATATAATAAATATTTATATCTGCACATATAACTCCAATAGAGAGTTCTGCTTTATCTATATAAAACTTTACATAAAAAGCATTTTCTGATAAGATGTTGCTGATGCTTTTTTTGAGACAGGGTTTCACTAGCCCTGGCTGGCCTGAGACTCTCTATGGAGACCAGGTTGGCCTCAAACTCAGAGATCCATCTGCCTCTGCCTCTGCCTCTGCCTCTGCCTCTGCCTCCTAAGCCCTGGAATCATGTGCGCCACCACAACTGGCTTTATTTAAACATTTTTCTTAAAAAAATTTAGTGATTTAATTTAACTTTATGTACATTGATGGTTTGCCTGCGTGTGTGTCTGTGTAGGGGTGTTGGGTCTCCTGGAACTGGAGTTACAGACAGCTGTGAACTGTCACATGGGTGCTGGGAATTGAACCCTGGTCTTCTAGAAGAACAACCAGTGCTCTTAGCCACTGAACCATTTCTCCAGCCCTCTTAAACATATTTTAAGGAGACTTAGTATCCTAAAGAAAACAATTAAGGCTAGTAATACATTCACTCTGTGTTATCTTACTTGATGACCCGCTCAGTGGAGCATCCAAACCCCACACAATTCATAAGAGTTCAGAGAGATTTTCACCAGGTTTAATGGGGGGAGAAGGGCGGGCAGTGGAAAAAGTGTCTCCTGCTAGTTTATTTTTCATGTTTTTCCACTTAATTGTATGGCTCATGCTCAAATTGTTGAAGGAATGTTGATGAGGACTGGGCTCCACTGACTTTGGGATTATGCTAGAACTGGGGTGATACCATCGGGGTTGGCCAGCCTCTGTTTCTTCCAAGGCCTAAGCCCACACACTTGCATAAAGTATCCAGGCAGGGACAGGACTCCCCTGGTTCTCTGATTCCCACAGATCAGGGACCTGTAGGACTTTTGGTCTGGCTGCGGCGGGGGTGGGGATGTGTGGGGTGGGGGTTTGTGGTGTTCAAGGGATGGCTGCTAGACCTTGGGACTTTGACATCTGCATTCTTTTCTGTGGTTGGGTATCTACCTCATACCTTCCTGTTTCACTGATGGAGCCCCGGCTTGCTCACTGGTTTGCACTTCTCTTTTTTCTTTCAAGATGACAGCCTTCTCTTATCTCCTTAGTGCTCAGGGACTGGTGACCTAGCTCTGACACCAGGCATTGTGCCCTGAAGGCAGCCCCAGGCTGCTCTCTAGGGCTCAGAAGCCAACCTTGTCTATCTACTCCTGAGGCAGATCTGAAATTGTGCCCTTGAGACCTCTGAACCATATGCCGCTACCCTGTGCCTAGTTCCTGGGCAAGAGAGTAACGATGGGGGATTGGCACTCACAGAGACTTGGTCAGCTCCGATGATTCCTGTCAGGCTCCCAGTACCATAGTGGATGGAGAAACGATTCCCTACCTCCTCGTATGTGCTGGACTGGGACGGGTGGAAGACCGGGTGTGTCTCTGGAAAACAAGAATTCTGCTCATTGCTTCGATCCCTGCCCCAGAGAGACAGAGTGGCTCCCCACAGTAAGTGGAAGATGGGAGCTTCTGGAAAGGCCAGCCATGGGTTTTTACTAGTGAGCTACTGTGTCCTCTTTAGCCCAACCAGGTGTGTCCCAACCAGGAACCAAATATTTGTCCCTGGACAAATCTGGTTGCTCACGGTGACCTCATAGACACAGATAAGCCCCGTTTACCTGGCACCAGTCTCTGCCATTAGTTGTGGGGCCAAGCCTGGCCTTCAGAGGGAGCTTGGGGGTGACCAATTTCCCCTCTAGGGAATTATTCCCAACTCTTTGCCCAACTTTGCAGATATCTAGTCTTGGGTTCCAAAGAACTTCTACTCTTAGGATGTGTCTCACACTGAACGAGCCTTCTCTGTGTAGGGCTTCTGTTCCCAGTGTCTCCCTTACGCTACCTCTGGCCAAATGGACACACCCAAGCCACTGTGGGCCACCAGCCACACCTGCATGAGAGCCAGGCCATCAGGGCCTCCTTGAAGTAGGTGTACAGTCTTCCTTAGAACTGAACCGACCTACCTGTTCAGGTACAGACCAAAGGAATCTTTTCCCATGTTCCTTTGGGTGTTCCAAAGGAAGTGAGTCACCAAGTCAAAGATTTATCTTCTAGTGGCTAATTTTCTCTCCATCAATCCTAACTAGTATGAAAGTTATCTTGACTAGCAGTTGCCTTTCATCTCTGACCCCGGCCCAGCCATGCCAAATGAAGAAAGGGGAGAGGAGCAAGTTGGCACGGCAGGAAGGACCAGTGGAGGGAACTGAATCTTTCCACCGCACGAAATACCACCTTAGCCTCCAAGAAGAGTTTCCCACCGTTACAGCCCACTTACTGCATGCTGGGCTGGTGCAGTAAACAGAAGGGACCCAGAGGTTGGAGGAGCCAGTGTCAAAGATGACGGTGAAGTTCTGTGGCGGAGAGCCAATGGAGATCGTGCCGAAGTATTCCATCTACAGAGAAGGGAGAGAAAGAGAGAATGAGAGGAAAGGAGGAAAGGGTTGTTTGTGACTATAGCCCAGAGTACCACAAACTACAGTCTTCCCAAGCTTGAAGAGGCGAGGCTGGGGACACAGGATGGAAGAAACAGAGCAGGGGCTGTGAGGGAGGGCACTGAGGATAGCTCAGGAAACTTGGTTTCCTTTTCTTATTATCCTGATTCTCCTGATGTCATTGTGAGCAAGGCAGGGGAGACAGGAGTGCCTCCATTTTAGGGAACTGGGGATGCAGGGAATCAAGTACTGTCTTTGTCCAAAGACATAACTAGCTAAATGTCCAGCTGAGCACACAGTAGGGACTTTCCCCTTGGAGCACATGTTATCCTTATCTCTTTCTTCTTAAAGAAAGTCATGCACACTGGGCCATACTGAGGGCTGCTTTACAGAGTTCACAGAGACTAGGGGATTACTCATCTGAGTCATCTAAGCAAAGAGACCCATGCCTGAGCCCTTGACGTCACCTATGTAGCACTGGTTCCTGCTAGAGGCCCAGCCTTCCTCCCTACTCCCAGTGTCCCCAGGCTTCAACTCAAGACATCTTACATCCAGGTAGTTGATGAGGGGCTCATTGGTACTCTGGTCCATTTTACAGGACTCGCTAAACTGGATCATGTCCAAGTTCTGGGACTTCCAGAAGTCTGAGAGCAGGCCTTGGGCCCGCAGCTTCTTCCGGATGGACTGATGCCTTCTGAGGGGCACCCTGGAGAAAAAGTGCGGCGTGAGGGGGAAGTTCTGCTTCCACCCCTGATTCCCGTGTATCGGTTCAGCAAGGCCCAGGAGAGGACCTTCAAGACCAGGGTGTGGCCAGAAGCAGTCCTTCTCTGTCTTATGGACTCAGAACCTGGGTAGAAATGGTCCTCCCTCCTGGGCACTTGCCCTTTCAGATCTTCTTGGGAATTGGAGCCAGGACACAGTCTGCAGTTATATCTGACCCCAGAAAGGGTTGACATAAAGGGACGGAGGACTCTGTGGATAGTAGCGTTCAGTCCCCCTTGAGAAAGAATTTGAAGGCTTGGGGTTACAAACCACAGCTCTGGGGCATACTTTCAAGCAACAGAGGGGAGCCCCTTGAGCTGAGGCAGGCACCTCCACTAGAAGGAGAGGCCTGGCATTGCCTGGGGAACACTAGGGATTCCCGTATGACCCCAATTTCTTCTTTCTATTTCTTCATTTGTTTTCCTCCCCCAGGATGCCTAAGTTGAACTCAGTGCTGGGGGCAGTGCCTTACCTGTGCACAGCCCCATGAACCAGTCCCAGGTCCAGGAGCAGCAGCAGGAGTACGAGGAGGGATTTCATTGTGGTCCAGGCAGCAGTTTCCCTCTCGCTCTGCTTCTCTCTTCCCTCTTCTTTTCTTCTGGAGCACAGGGCAGGGGCACCAGCTCTTCCTGGTGCCCAGACCTGCCCTGCCCAGTCTGAGGGCCCAATGATAAGGTCTGGAGTCAATAGCCATGCCCAGAGTAAACAGTGTGTGTAATAGGACGTCCCTTCTCTGCCTCTTTTTGCTTTGGGAGCTAAGAGTAAAATATACATGTGTGTGTACGTGTGTGTGTGTGTGTGTGTGTGTGTGTGTGTGTGTGTGCCCTCTGAAAATGAGGGGAATTCCTGTCTCAGCTTCTCCCAGGGTCTTTGGACACCCCACACTGGCTTTAAGTAATCCCGTGTTCATTGTCTAAGGATGCAAATGTCGCAGGATGAGGGTCCCACCCTGTTGAACTGCTACTATGAGTGTGAGCCTCAAGCTGAAGACCCCTGAAGGGCAGAAACTGAAATGCCCTGTATGGGTCTGACTGTATCTCAGAACATTAGCCAGGTTTTGTCCCAATATTTTTCTTTTCACTTCATTTCTTTAGAGGCTCCCTAGGCAATTTGTCCTTCTCAGAGCAAAACTAGGACTCCCCATAAGCTCTGAAATGGAAAAGTTTGGCTTCGGATTTCTGGGGTGAGATTGTTTTTTGGTTTCAAGCACTTGATGAGTCTGGGGCTGTGGTCTGTATAAAAGGGAGTGCATAGGCAGCCATGGAGGGGCAGTGGCTGGACAAAGCCTATGTTGGCACACCAGGGCTGCCGTAGCAGCGTGTCACAACCCAGGGGCTTAAGCAACATTTATTTTCTTGTGATCCTTGAGGTTGTAAACTCAAATTTTCTGCCAGCCACTCCTGTGGGGGCCCCTTTCTAGAATGTAGGGCTAGCTTTCCTGACTTAAGAGAGGTGGGGGTGGTGGAAAGAAAAAGCCTTTGTAGCTGGACGTCCAGCTGATGGCCTCTGAGCTGGACGGGAACGGCCATCACTACCATCGCATGTGCTGGCTTCTCCAGGGAGCACTGGTCAGGAAGCAGGAGTTAGCGTGCCTGGGTTAGGTTAGCTCTGCTCTTACCACCCGATGTTCTGGCGAAGTACCAGGACCTTGTCTTTCAGCTTTCCAAAACGTTGAAGAGACATCCAAAAAAGAGGAGGAACAAGAACAGAAACAGAAGCAACTGGCCCACGACCCTAAAGCAACCGTGCCTCTCCGGCATTTACTCCTTTCCTGGGAGCCTGTCTTCTGACCTCTCACAGGGAGGGGTGCCTGTCTGTCCCCCAAAGAGCAGCAGGCTGCAGGAGGGCTAGGAGTCCAGGTCTCTCCTCCCGGAACTAAGCTCTGTCATGATTGCCCACAGTTGCCTGACCAGACACCTCAGTGTCGTCTTCTGGGTTTTGGGAGTTAGGTGCATAAAACAATACACATGGATGCACTGAAAACAGCTTTAATACACCCTGTGGGCAGGATCTGGGCACAGCAGAAGCCTTGCACTGGGAGATTTCTTCCAGGTCCTCAAGGCTGACTCACTTGCACCGCAAATGAGAACATGGTCCCAGAGAACACAGTTCTTGAGGGCAGAGCTAGGGCCCTTGACTACTAGTCCAGGGCTCCTTCTGTATGCTGTCACTGAGCTATTGATGCTGGCATCTCCAGACCTCTCCCCATCTGGTGACCAAATGTAGAGGGTAAGGCTGGCCCACGTCTAAATGAGACCCGGGTAACTATGGATTACCTGACCCCGAGGTAGAATACTCAGGCTACCTGTTGTAGGGCTTGTTGAGTTTGAGAAAGTCTGACAAAGACTGGGAAGAAGCTTGTGGGGGATGTTTGTCAGAGCCGATGGGCCTCTGTCCTGTCTATGGAAACATCAGGAACTGCATGCCATTCTCCTTGCTGTGTGTCACTGGCTCTTCTCAGGCTGAAATGGAAAGTCACTGTGGACCTTTGTTAAGGACAGTGTGAACCCTCTCTGGGAACAAAAGCCCCTGGACGCATGGGTGGCTATGTGTGTGATCTCTGGGGAAAGGCAGAGGAAGAGCGGCGTGAGGGCAGAGGCCATAGCATGGGCAACAATCTGTTCTCTCAGCGCTGGCAAAGGGGCTGTGGTGGTTTGAAAGAAAATGGCCCCCAGAGGGAGTGACACTATTTGGAGGTGTGGCCTTATTGGAAGAAGTGTGTCACTGTAGGGGTGGACTTTGAAGTCTCTTTTGCTCAGATTCCTTTAGTGTGACAGTCAGTTGACTTCCTGTTGCCTGTGAGACTAGCACTCTCAGCTCCAGCACCACATCTGCCTGCATGCTGCCATGCTCCCCATCCTGATGGTAATGAAGTAAACCCCCCGAAACTGTAAGTGAGCCACCACAATGAAATGTTTTCTCTATAAGAGCTGCCGTGGTCATGGTGTCTCTTCACAGCAATAGTAACCCCGTCTAAGGCAGGGGCCTTGAAAAGAGGGCTCTCCAGGAATGTGGGGAGGAGCCTGGCTGGACGCAAAGGTTTGACACTTTCCAGAACGTGGGAAAACTGTCAGTGATGACACTCCCTAATTAGCTTCTTTTTCTACATCTTCAGATTGCAGAAGATAAAATAATGACAGTGGCAGCTGCACAGTGCTGTGTGGAAGTTAGCTCCAAGCACAAGGTACACAGCCAGTGTGGGATAAGAACCGGCTCTTGATGGCAGGGAGCTGCACTCCAGGATGTGCCGTCCCTGGCTCTGGTGATAGCATCAGCTCAAAATGACCCTGACAACTCATTGGGAAAATGTCCCAACCTCTTTCTGCTCAGAGTTGAGTAATGAAGAAAAATCCACTGTGCTACATGTGGCCAGGCAAGGAGAAACTGGATCCCCTTGGTTTTGCCTTAACTGGCTGTCTGACCATAGAAGTCACTTCTCGTCTACAAGATGAAGAGGCTGGGCTGAATGATGACAGAAAGGACACCGGGGAGGGCGTAGCTGTGTCTCGGACACTGTATTAAAGGGCTTCGACGTATTTCTTCACACCTCACACCAGTCCTTCAAGAATATTTAAAGCCATGTCACATATAAGGAGACAGAGACACAGGGAGGGTCCTATGTAGCGCTGTAACTAGGATCCAAACCCAGGTTTGCCTGACTTTAAAGCTGAGATTCCTGGACCCTGTACTGAATCATCTACAGGGTCTTATGCTCTAGAACTTCTTCCTGAAAGAAGGAAGTGGAGTGGCTAAAGAGGGGGAGGGACTTCCTTTTGTCATGGCAGACAAGATTGTCTAGGCTTGGAAGAACAAAAGGTTCATGGTGAGGCAATGAATGTTCTCAGGGCATATTCATAGAAGTTTGTTTGTTCTTTGCATGTTTTTCTGTCTTGTTTTCAATGAGCCGCTTATTACTGTGCTGCGGGTAGGTACAAAAATGACACCTGCTCTCTGACTAAATTATGAAAAGTAAAACTTCTATTCCATCAAAACATCTGCTTAATGCAGAAGGAATTTTGCACCACTTATTTTTCCACCCAGCTTGGTTATCTTTGCTTTTTTTTTTAAAGCCTCCTAGTCTCATGCCACTGGAAATTGGAAGACTCTGACACCCCCCAGAATTTCACCATGTCACCAACTCCGTCAGTTTGAGCTATTTTTACAACCATCACCAGTTGGCTTCTACACCAGAAATTGCACAGCATTGCCAGCAGAGGGCGCAGGCACCGTGGTAGTGACCTGATACAAGCTTATATGCTTGAATGCAGGCAAAGCAGGGTTTGAGTCCTACCACACGGCTTGTGATACCATGGATATGTTTTCAGTTTCAGATTCTTCAACTGTAAAAGAGAAAGTCTGTGGGAGGGGGCATGGAGGGGCACACCTGCATAATATCAATGCTGGGGAGGCAGAGACCAGAGGTCCACTATGAGTTTGAGACCAGCCTGGTCTACAAAGGGAGTTCCAGGCCAGCCAGATCAAACAGGAAGGGGGAGGGGGCAATCCATAGGAAGAAATCACACACAAAAAACCAGTTAAGATTATGTCTATTCCAAGACACTGAGTCACATATCTGATTAGATTCAAAACTTCCCTGTGGAAAAACCTCCAAATGGAGGTCTTGGCAGGCTTCAGTTATTTATTCACAGATTGGGGTGCACAGTCTCGATATAATTCCAGAAAAATGAGCACCAAGGCCCCAAGAGATCTCTTCCTCAGTAGGCGTAATTCACGTGGAAGAACCTCAGGGGTGTCTGACTAGACGTAAACACTGTGGCAGTTTGAAGGAGAATGGCCCCCACAGGCTCATGTATCTAGATGTCTGGTCCCTAGTTGATGGATTATTTAGGAAGGGTTAGGTGTGGACTGATGTAGGATGCCCCCTGTATGCTGTGAATGTTTTATTGCCATTGGTTAATCATGAAGCTTCCATGGCCTATGGCAGAACAGAATATAGCCAGACAGGAAATCCAAGCAGAAAGTCAGATACAGAGGGGCGGAGTTGGGAGAGATGCCGGCAGCTGCAGGAGGAGTAAAATGCCTGAGCATTACCGGTAAGCCACAGGGCACATGGTGATATGCAGATTATTAGAAATGGGTTAATTTATATAAAGAGCTAGCCAGTAAAAAGCCTGAGGCATTGGCCAAAGAGTTTGTAATTAATATGAAGCCTCAGAGTGGTTATTTGGGAACTGGCAGCAGGAGAGAAATGTCTGGATACAGTAGACTTGTTGGAGGAGATATGTCACTGGGGGAGTGACTTTTCCCTAAAAAGTCAAATCAGTCATGTGTGATGAGGCAAACTGCCCTCAGAATAAACTCTTAAAGACAATAGCCTATGCTAGGTCCAGCCTTGCTCTCTCTCTGTCTGAGGCCTGTGGAGCAAGGTGTAAATTCTCAGCTACCGCCTCAGCACCATGCCTGCCTGCCTGCCACCATGCTTCCCATCATGATGGTCATGAACTCCCCCTCCAAAACTGTAAGCAAGCCCCCAACTAAATGATTTTCTTTTTTAAATTGACTTGGTCATGGTGTCTCTTCACAGCAATAAAACAGTGACTCAGACAAGTACGGTCATGCGTATGTCATGTGAGAGACGACAGTAGCTAGGAATGGAGTGCACATGGCAGACCAGGACAGAAGCAGGATGCAGAGAGTTGATTTGTAGCTCGAGCCCAAAGGATGAACCATGGATTAGAAGGGATGAAGGAGACTAGGATTGGGAGGACCCCTACAGTTTGTCTTACTGATGCCCAGCACTGCGCCTCAAAAGCGCTGCAAGTTCAAGGTTGTGTACACAGGAGCGTTTATGATCGAGAGCTTAGAAACTTCGGGTAGTAAGAGATGGTTCAGTGATATTTCTGAATGAAATGCTTTGGGACCGTAATGAAACGGCTCTGGGAGGAAACCTCTTGGATACACTGCTCAGTTGAAAAAGTGAAACAGAAGGTGAGTAGGTTAGTATTTATATAAAATAAAAGATGAAAAATACATTGAAATGTAGTAACCCCCCCCCACACACACACACAAGGGTCCTGAGGCAGGAAAGCATAGGGAATAGCTTAACAACTTGGAACTCCGCTTGGCTTAGACTATATGCACATTCCTCTTCTAACAATGCACCTTAGGACCCCCCGCCTGCATTAAACTACAAGTACACCCCACTCAGAACAATGCAATAAGCTTGTTTTCATTCTAGAGTATTCCAGTATATGAATGGCAGAGACTGATCTGGTCTGGACTGATTTGAGGTTCACGTAGGAGAAGGCAAATTGGGCCCTCTGAGTGAACTTTCAGGGAAACATTATTTACCTCCTTGTATTTATGCATAATTGGACATGCATATAATTAAAATCAGATGCATTATGGAAAGAGACAGCACAATGAGCAAAGGCTTTATGTAACTGAAGTTGTCAATCAAAATTATGTCATACTCCTTAGTAACTAGACTCCTCCTTCTAGACCCCATAAAGGAAGGCCCCCAACAGTAACCTGGAGTACTCACTTGGTCACCTAGATAGCTTGTTGTTATTCTTTTAATTAATTAATGTGTGTGTGTGTGTGTGTACACATGCGTGCGTGCATACCATTGCATGTTGGTAGAGGTCTGAGGACAGCTTGAGGGAGTTGTTTTTCTCCTTTCACTATGTGGGTACCAAGGATCAAATTGAAGTCATCAGTCAGGCTTGGCAGCAAGTGCCTTTACCCCGTAATTCTAGTATTTGGGAGGGGAGTTATCTTGGATAGAATGTCTAGGCTACCAAAGTGTCTGTGTGAAGTTTTGATAGTTAGATATATTTTCATAGTAGCCCTGTACAATAAGCGTTGTTTCCTCTACTTTTCCAAATGAAGAAATCGAGGTACAAAAATCCCAATAGCCGCACCACTTTGTGAACAGTACAGGGCCCAAACTCAAATCTAAGCTCTCCTCTTACTATAGAGTACATGGCTTCGTTTTTGCATTTGAGTCTGCACTGCCTTCCCTCATTGGTCCATCCTACTATGACTGCGTCTGGAATGAGAAGGAGACCCTCAAAGTATTGCAGACTTTGGGACTGTGTCGGAAGCAGTTAGGGTCTGAGAGCAGTGGGTCATCTTCTAGTCCTAGCATTACCCCTAATTTACAAAGCAGCCTGGGACAAGGAACTTTCCACCTCTAAAAGACAAAGAAACCCTTTACAATTCATGGCCCTACTATTGGGGGGTGTCGCATTTCGTTAGTTTGGAAGCTTAGACCTTATTTTCTTACCGCTAGAGTTAGAGGAAGTTTTTCTAAATAAGAATTTGTTAAACAGCAACAAAAAGAATGTGGTAGGGATTCTGAGGTAGCTCAATAGGTAAAAGTGGTTGCTGCTTAGCCTGGGAACCTAAGTTCAGTTCCCGGGTCCCACATCATATAAGGAAAGGACTGACTCCCTCATATTACCCTCTGACCTCCACACAAGCACTGTGGCGTGAGTGTGCACTGCCCCCATCACACACACACACACACACACACACACATACACACACACACACACACACACACACACACTACGTTTTATAAGCTACAACAACCTGGTGCTGCAAGCTGGTAATCCAACTTTCTGAAGATCTGAGACAGGAATATGAAAAGATAAGGCCTATTGGTGACTTAATCAGACCCTGTATCCAAACAGAAAATGAAAAAGCAGCCTAGGAATCCAGCTCAGTGGCCGAGTGCTTACCAATTATGCCCAGTGTCCTAGGTTCAATCCCTAATCCCTAAACAGTAGTTTGAAAATCTACTGTTTCCTCACGTCCCTAATTTCATAGAATGTACTGGGCACTATATTCTGACAGCATGGTCTATGCTGCATGGTGGGCAGAAAACCTCACGTTCATTTTCATGGTGGCTGCTCACTCAGGAGGTGGCTTGCGGGGTAGATTCTTGCTGGGTTGTCCTTGACAACTGGATAACAACTCTAACTGGAGAGCCCTGATATCCGCTGAGAAGATTGGCAAAGAGTCCCTTGTCTTTCGGTAACCCAGCAGCCTGCTTACTGAGCCTGCCTGAAAGCTGCTCATCAAAGCTGGGTGGCCCTCAGAGCCCCTCTTTACGGCTCTGATATCTTGTTTCCTCTCCAAAGCACACCAAGCCTGCAGGACATTTCTCAGTCCAGGCCGTTAGGTCAAAGGCTACCGTATCCCATACCCATATTTCTTTGTTAAGTGTCTGTTGGTGGCTACTATGAAGGCCCATAAGATAAATTTTCCAAATGTGTTAGAATTTCTTGTTCCAGCTCTCTGGAGGCTAAATTTAAACACCCTGAAGTCATTATTTCTTCTTAATGAGTTTTATGTCAAATAAAGATGATTCTGTTCAACTAGGATGAGACACAAATTAATTCATTACTGATCTTTCGGGCTTGGAAGTTTAAAACAAATGTACCCGGCCTATGTATGAGTTCCAGGACAGCCCGGGCTTTGTAGTGTGACCTTATTTAAAAAACAAGTGAATAAATAATAAAAATAAAACGGGATCAGGAACACATGCTTTATGCACCTCCCTTTGACATTTGGTTCTGGGACCCTGAGGTGGGGCAGGGAATGGAACAGAATCACCATTTGCAAGGCTCTGATTTGTAACATTTCTAATAGTAGCCAGTGCTAGCCTGCTATTCAGTGTCTCCCCAAAGTCAGTCAAGAGCCTTGTCTAGACCATACGGCTGAGGCTGAAGAGCTGACCCAGCAGCAGAGAACATAGAGGACTCCAATTCAGCTCCCAGCACCTATGTGCAGTAACTTACAACTGCCTGGAACTCCCGTTCCAAGAACCAGTGCCTTCTTCTGACCTTCACAGGCACTGGGCAGGACACACACACACACACACACACACACAC
>JAQHUG010000098.1:5817439-5837052 GCA_028555095.1 Dicrostonyx torquatus
AGAGAGAGAGAGAGAGAGAGAGAGAGAGAGAGAGAGAGAGAGAGAGAGAGAGAGAGTAGCAGGGGAGGTCTAACCCCTTTATCTCAGACCTAGAGATTCATGGAACATGACCAGAGTCTGTGACTGGGTAGCAAACACCTCAGAAACCACTGCTCAACCCTCCTGACTTACAGAATAAAAAAAACAGGATTAAAAAAAAAATGTGATAGCCTTAGCCTGGAACCCTTGTGAGGTTCGTAAGCCAGCGCTTTTTGCTTTGGGGCTTGCTGTCTTTGTCCCTGCTGATCCCGGTGACTTCTCTGTCCCCAAGATCTATCCAGCAGTGGTGTGCTACTGTACCTCCCCCTTCCTCCTTTCTTCCCTCCCTCCTCCTCATCTCTCTTCTCTCCGCCACCCCTACCCCTTCTTCTACTTCTTAAGACAAGGTCTCATTGTGTAGGCCAAGTTGATGTCTAATCTCAAATTCATGATCCTCCTGACTCGGCCTCTTTAGCTTGGGATAAGAGGAGTGTCCGGCCATGCCCAGCTCCTGTATGCTTTTCACTAATTTTAGATGTCCCTGGATGGAGATGCAGTGCCTGGACCCTTGGTCAGATTTTCCCCATTGTTGGAAGCTCTGCCACCCACCACCCTTTCTCTTTATCTCTTTTTTTTTCTCTTCTGCCACCTCTGTTTTTGTCTCAGTCTCTGTCCACTCTCACCATCTCTGCCTGCTTTAGAAGAGGAACTGTCCCCATATCTCCCTAGATGACAGCAACACAAACACATATAGCTTGGACGGCCACCTCCTACCTGCCAGGGAACCCCTCCATCCTGGTGATCTTACTCTCTATTTGATGATGATCAGGGTCCCTGATGCGGAACATGAAAGTTAAGCCATCCCAGTGATGTGTGTGTGAGCAAAACCAGGAAGGCACAGGGCATTTTAACAGCACTTTGTGTAAGGTGAAGCCCGTATATTCATGCATCAGACACAAATGCAGCGAAACCCCCTCACACATAAAATAAGCAGAAAATGCATATTTTTAAAATCTAGAATTTAAAGTTGAGTTAGATGGCTCAACAGTAAGGTGCTTGCTGCCAGACTTGATGACCTGAGTTCAATCCCTGGGACCCGCATGGTGGAAGAGAGAATAAACTCCTGGAAGATGTTCTTTCACCTACACACACCTACACACACACACACACACACACACACACACACACACACACACACACACCCTGCATGAAATCCCAGCAAATAATATTAAACATCCAGACTTCATACAACCTCTTGAGTGGAGAGAGCAGGGTTCACCGCAGCCCAGAAACTGGACTCGTGGCCTTTTGGATTGTTACTGCATAACTGATGACATCCTTCATATTCACACAATTCAGGACAAAATCATTGTTCTGTCATCTGGTGACTGGAAAGACCACTTGTGAATATTTCACACCCCTGGCGGCCTAAGAGACAATGAGATGTGTGGACTTCTGTCCTATTTGGGGGTAGGCAAGAACCCAGGGCTGAATCTGTGCTTCAAGAGGCTCACTAAAGGTCTGGTGGAAAGGGACAATGGCCAAGAGCTTTATTCTATTTACCAGCCCGGACTCAGCTTAAAGGCAAGCAGGTGAGAGGTGATGAATATGACACATCAGATTCAATCCAAGTGAGGTCAGGACCCAGGGGACATCCTGGCTAGGTGCCTGGAGTTGGGAAGAAGCTAGTTTCCTTCCCATCTTTAGTGCTTTGCTGAGACCTGCTTGTCCCTTAGGCCCCCAGGGGTGTGTTGTGTCTTCCTCAGTAGATGTATTTCACTGAGTAATCCTGCCTTGCTCCCAGATTTTCAAATAGTTCTTTTAGAAAGCCTTCCATCAGCTGGCCTTTGAGCAGGTTTTGGTTTCTCGATACAAAGTTTCTCCACGTAGTCCTGGCTGTCTTTGAACTGGCTTTGTAGACCAGGCTGGCCTCAAACTTAGAGATCCACCTGCCTCTGCCTCCCGAGCTCTGGGATTAAAGGTGTGTGCACCAGGCCTGGGTTTTTGTTGTTATTGTTAGAATTTATTGATTTTTATAAACAGAAAATGACCAATTGAATCCTAGTTGCTACCACCAATATCACAACTGGTTTGTTCAGGAAAAAAATTTACAAAATTTAATTCAATAAAATTTAATATCTATCTCTTTTGTTTTATTTGGACCCATAAAATAGAAAATATAAAATACTTTTCTTGACTTGAGTAAAAAATTGCTTATTTGAGATTGATGTTTACGTAATATTTAACTGACAGGTCCTAGATACGGCCCCACCTCAGAATGCTCAGCCGGCTGATTCCTTTGTTATCCACAATGACTTTGGATCAGCAGTGTTCAACCCGTGGGGCTTGACCCCTCTGGTAAACTTCTGTCTACAAAAATATTTACACTATGATTCACAACACTAGCAAAATTATGGTTATGAAGGGTTTTTTTTTTTTTTTTTTTTTTTTTTGGTTTTTCGAGACAGGGTTTCTCTGTGGCTTTGGAGCCTGTCCTGGAACTAGCTCTTGAAGATCCGCCTGCCTCTGCCTCCTGAGTGCTGGGATTAAAGGTGTGCGCCACCACCGCCCGGCCTGGTTATGAAGTATTAATGAGATAATTTTATGGTTGGGGGTCCCCACAACATGAGGAACTGTGTTGGGTCACAGCGCTAGGAAGGTTGAGAACCCCTGCCTTAGAGGCTCTGACCAGTGCCAGCCATGTCCATTGATGGGGCTAAGGTGAAATAAAGTGGAGACCATTGTGGGCAAACAGTGAGACCCTGTCTTAATATCAAAAAATAAAAGCGTAAATAACATGCATAAATGCTCTAACCAGTGGAAAGGCCAACTCTCACTAGAAAATCTAAGCACTTAGTTTAAAGTTTGTTTAAGTTGAGCTGGGGCTTAGCCCAGCAGTCAGGTGCTTGTCTAAATGTGAAGCTCTGAGTTCAATCCTCAAGTCTTAGAAGAAAAAAATGGAAATTTGGGGCTGGGAAGATGCTTCAGTTGGTAAGAATATACAAGCAAATTCCAGCATGGAGCTGAATGCCTGTAACCCCAGAACTCTGGAAAGGACCCTGGGTGGGGCTTGCTGGCATCAGTCTAGCCAATCAGTGAGCTCCGGTTCAGAGAGCAGTCCTGCATCTATAGTAATAATAAAAGATGGAGGGGCTAGGGAGATGGCTCAGTCAGTAAGGTGCTTGCCACACACCTACAAGGACCTGTGCTCAGATACACAGTGTATGTAACCCGTAAAAACTGGCCAGGCAGTGTGCCTGCAGCGCTAGTGTTTGGTGGGATGGAGAATACAGGCACACTGACCAACCATCCTAGCCAACTGGTGAACTCCAAAAGTAAGGTGGACAGTGATTGAAAAAGATACCCAACTTCAACCTCGGGCCTCTACATGCACAATACATGTTCATGTGTACCTGCATATGGGTGGACACATACCACACAAACTCATATAGACATAAACAAAAAATTAGAGAGCAATCAAGCCTCCACATGCACATATGTATACATACAATACACGCACAAAAATGCACACACATGAACATGTATGCACATATATTCACACACAAAAATATTAAAAAATAAAATGGGGCAGGTGAGAAGATTCAGCAGGTTAAAGGTGCCAATGATGGATGATATCAATGACAAAATGAAACAAGAATAATAAAGTTGGTATCTCTTCTTTGGTGCATGAGACCCTGTGATAGTCAATGCTACAACCAGAGTAGTTCCTAAGTGATTGATGAATGGTTAACACATGGGATTGGCTGGGGATTTGCTGGACAAAGATTCATGTCAGAGGCAGGAGGGAGCAGAACAGTACAAGATTGCACCACACCGTTGAAAATGGTGTGCAGTTTTAAATGTATGGTTTCTTTCCAGGCTATTTGGGTTCATGTTTTCAGCTCCAGTTGACTGTAGCTGAAACAGAGGGAAGTGAGGTTGTAGATGACAGAGAACGGCTGTAGTCCTCAGTCACACCCTCAGTCACACGCCACTCCACCAGCAATCAAGGAGCTTGAGTTTGTGACAGTTCTGTGAACTGAGAAGATTGGCTGCCCACATCTGCAGAAGTAACCACCCTTCGAGGAGTGTAGTCTCCTGCTCAAGGAATATTGCCTCAGGGAACCCTCATGCTGTTCCTCTTGGATCCTCGGTTGGGGAGGCACTGGATAAGTTTCCCCAGCTTGTGTGGTAATAAGGTGCAGAGATATTGATTTGCTTTAGCAGCCAGTCGACGACTGTGTGGCTACAAGCTGGAAATAGGGACCACAACCAAGAGAACCTGCCTCGTGAATTCTTGTTCTCAAGGAGCAGGCATCCAATCGCCTCTGCGGAGCTGCAGCAGAATTCCACGACCATCTCTTTGGTGAACTGGACCCACCGGGGTGAGAGGTATTTTAGACTTAATGCCGGCGAGGATTTGCGAACATGGATTTCTGGGCTCAGCAAGATCAGAACTCAGCAGCAAAAAGACACTGCTTTTTCAGCTTTTTTTTTGTTGTTGTTGTTGTTTTTGTTTTTTTTTTCCCCTGTTTGTTTTTGGTTTTGTTCTTGTTTTGAGGTATCCTACTCCTTCAAACAGTCCTACGGATGGCTTTATCAGATGCACCCTCCAGGACCTTAGATAGAAGGAAGCCCAGAGTCTGGTGTCTCAAGAGAACCTGGGCAAATGAGGGGCCAACACTCTCAAGGTTGGCTCTTCCAGTCTGCTCCTGGGGCTCATTGTTGCCTCAGGCTGTCCCTACGCGGTAGGGTGCAGGGTGTGTGTGTGTGTGTGTGTGTGTGTGTGTGTGTGTGTGTGTGTGTGTGTGTATACACTGGATCTCAGTAATGTTTGCCTAGAGAAGGGGCTTCAACTAGATTGTTAAGGCAAAAGGGCTGCCCAGTCCAACTCAGGGCCACAGAACCTGCGCCTTCAGCTCCACACTGCCACCTTGTGGTTGCAGATGCAGTTTCCTCTCCACCCCCAACTCTCATGCTGCTTGCTCAATAAATCAGGTTTTAATTTTATCTTGTGAAGTCCATTATCACTATTTTAAAGAATAAACAAGCACGGGATTTTGCTGGATATTAAGAAGTTGTATTGGTTAATTTCAACCTGGTCTTTGGAGCTCTGGACCCAGAAGGGAACCGCTGCAGGTCTGGCCACTTTAGACCAGACCTGTTTACACACAAAACACAGGCATAGCTCCCTGGGAAATCAGTTACCAAGTAACTTAAAAATCCATCCTGAGGAATTCCTACAATTAAGTGGTCAGCCTCCCACACACCGATATCATCTCTGTCCTGCCCTGGTGTCCTATTCCTACATGGTTGTTTCCGATTAGGTTGGTTGGTTGGTTTTTCGAGACAGGGTTTCTCTGTATAGCCCTGGCTGTCCTGGAACTCACTCAGTAAACCAGGCTAGCCTTGAGATTCTCCTGCCTCTACCTCCTGAGTGCTGGGATTGAAAGTGTGCGCCACCACCACCTGGCTCTGGTTTTGTTTTATGAGACAGAGTCTCACTATGTAGGCCAGATTGGCTTTGAATTCTCAATCCTGCCTCCACCTCCTGAGTGCTGGGATAACAGATGTGCACCACTATGCCCAGTGCCTATGTAAATTTGGGTTTTTTTTTTATTTTGTTTTTGCAATACTAGGGTCAGAGGGTTAAACCTAGGGCCTGTTGCTTGCTAAAGAATTGCTCTGCCACTGAGCTATGCCCCCAGCTATTTTTACTTTGATTTCAGAACAGGGTCTTGCTAAAACATCCAGCCTGGCCCTGCACTGCATTTGCTCTGTAACCCAGGCAGTTCTTGAATTTACAATCCTCCAGCCTCCTGTAGAGCTGGGGTTACAGCCTGTGGATGCAGGCCCAGATGTCCTCTGTAGATTTTTTTTTTTTTTGGTTTTTCGAGACAGGGTTTCTCTGTGGCTTTGGAGCCTGTCCTGGAACTAGCTCTTGTAGACCAGGCTGGTCTCGAACTCACAGAGATCTGCCTGCCTCTGCCTCCCGAGTGCTGGATTAAAGGCGTGCGCCACCACCGCCCGGGCTCCTCTGTAGATTTTAAGGGGTTGAAGTTCCGGGATCCACAACACACTGGGTGACATGATCTGTATAGCCATGTGCCCAAGACAGAAGCAGCGTTACTCATTTTATCCCGGTGTTAGGGTTCAGAAGGATTCAGGCTCGTTCCCCGCAGGGTCCACCTGCTTGTATTCCACCCTAGGCTCTCTCACTGATGCACAGTGTCTATGAGAACTCCCCACAGGAGCTACACAGGCTGTCACTCATGGCCTTAGGCCAGATTCACCTTCGGTCCAGGAACATCATACAGTGGGCTCCCAAGGTCCCAGGCTCAGTGCGTGGTCACTTCACATTGGTCTTGTTGTAGAACCTGCTTTCTGGAAAAGATACAGGGCAGTCTTCCCATGGGAGAAACTGTTGGGGGTCCCAAAGCCACCCAAAAGTAAATTTTCCTTGTGCAATTCACAGAGAAAGTACAGGAGTGGGCCACGGGGACTCCTGGAGACAAAGAGTAGGTAGAATGGGGTGTTAGCCAACCTGGGTCCTGGGTCCTTTTCCTTCTTCCCAAATTATAGACTCTCCAGGCCCAAGGCCTTGGGAGCCACCTCTAGCTGTAGCCTAAGACAGACTGTCATTTCCTACTGTGACATTAGGAGAGACTTCTTTAAAAATCTCTCCCAACAAAGTGGCATTGTCATTTCTAGTTCATAAATAAAGGCAATACTGTAGGAAGAAATTGGTGACTTGCTGAATTCATACAGGAAAAAAGAGCAAGACACGAACCCAGATTTTTGGGATGCACACTGGGATTCCTTCCAAGTCCCAGTCATACAGCGAAGGGATTCATTAGTACCTGCTCTGCTATAGGGAGCGGAGCCAGGGACTGCAGTCAGAAGATGGGGTGTTGGGTAGCGAGGTGCAGAAGATTACATGAGCAGGGAAAGGATTGTCTTCAACTGCTCTGACTGGCTGGATGCGGTGTGCATCCCAAGCCCAGATCCACACGATAGATGGGCAGAGAAGAAGCAGTTAGAAGTCAACAGAAGCCTCAGGACAGAGAGAGCGTGGGTGACTCCCTACCTTGCACACCTTTGACATCCCCTTCCCCTTTGTGTGCATTTGCTGCTCTCCAGTTTTCTGTACCAAAGGGTTGGATGCTCTGCTCAGTCATAGCATCTTTAGGAGGCTTCTTAGGGCGAAGTGGCTGTGAGACACACCATGACCAAAAGCAACTCAGGGAGGAATGTGTTTATTTCAGCTTATAGCTCCCAGGTCACTGATATGCTAGTGGGGGATGGGGGGTCAGGACAGGAACTCAAGGCAGGAGCCTGGAGGCAGGAACTCAAGCACAGGTCATGGAGGGGGGCTGCTTACTGGCTTGCTTTCTCTCTTATTTTTATTTTTTTTGGGGGGGGTTCGAGACAGGGTTTCTTTGTGGCTTTGGAGCCTGTCCTGGAACTAGCTCTTGTAGACCAGGCTGGCCTTGAACTCAAGAGATCCGCCTGCTTCTGCCTCCCTAGTGCTGGGATTAAAGGAGTGTGCCACTACCACCTGGCTTATTTTTAATCTTTAATTTCTTTTATTTTTTGAGATTATAATATGTCATTTCCCCTTCCCTTTCCTTCCTCCAAATTCTCCCATATACCCTTCTCTTCTCTCTTTCAAATTCATATCCCCTTTTATATTAATTGTTGTTACACGCATATATGTACATACATATATATTCCCTAAATAAATAAATAAATATAAACTGCTCAGTCTGTATGATGTTACTTGAATGTATGTCTTCAGCTCAGTCTTCTTTCTGTATAGCCCATAACCACTTTCCCAAGGGTGGCACCACCCACAATGGGCTGAGCCCTCTCACATCAATCATCAGCCAAGAAAATGTCCACAGACCAGGCTGCTGAAGGCAATTCCTCAACTGGGGTTCCCTCCTCCAAGATGAGCACAGTTTGTGTCAAGTTGACACAGGAGAAGTGTCTTTACAGAGCCACAATCATTCTTCAAATATTGCCAAGGCATGGAGGAGTGAGCCTGTCCCTTAGAGTTTTCCTCAAAAGCTTGTAGGTTAGTCGTGATTGCAAATTACATTTTGTCTGACTTTCATAACTGAGCTAGCCAGGCTCAGCATGCTACTGACTGTAGTCACTGCTAGGCCAGGACCAGGCCCCAGCCCCTCTGGCCTGCTGTGGGCTGGTCCTTTTTGTATAATCTTGGCTGTCCCTGAGAACCAGAAGGGAGGCAGGGAAGTTCCTCTAAGATTTTAGCTCCCCTGGAAATAATCAGGAAAAGTGGGGCCAGGCCCGAGGTTTCACCTTTCTTTGCTATCTCTTCTTCCTATCTCAGGAGGATTCAGCAATACAGAACTGAGGTCAAAGGGACCAGCTCTGGTGTGGCGCGGCCTACCAGAACTAAAAGTAAAGGTGTATATGCAATTATTATGAAAATGGGGCAATTCTAGAGCCTGCTGGTTAGAATGCCCTTTGTGGGTTTGTGCTATTACCCAGTTCCGGTCTTGCAAAGTCATAGACAGCTAGAGCTGAGAAAGACCTTAGAGGCCATCTCACTATAGGTGAGGAATCTGAGACCTGGAAAGTGGAGGTGGCTTCCCAGGGCAGAGCAGAGACCTTGATCCAACTTCTCTTAGAACCTCAGTGATCTCTAGAGCCAGGACCATGCCAGCTGTTTTCAGAAAGGAAGTCTATTCCACACAGTCTGGAGGAGATGAGGAGGAAGATCCTAGGCCTGTGGCCTCTCAGCTTTATTCCTTCTCCTGATTTTATTGTTTTTTGTTTGTTTGTTTGTTTGTGTGGTTTTTTGTTTTGTTTTGTTTTTTGTTTTTCAAGACAGGGTTTCTCTGTGGCTTTGGAGCCTGTCCTGGAACTAGCTCTTGTAGTCCAGGCTGGCCTCGAACTCATAGAGATCTACCTGTCTCTGCCTCCTGAGTGCTGGAATTAAAGGCGGGAGCCACCACTGCCCAGCTCCTGATTTTATTGTGACCATTTTTATTCTGCCTTCCCTCTCCTCTTTCTCCCTGTCTCAGCACCAGTGAGCCATACCACTGAGAATGCATGATGTGTCCCCCAGGCCACTCATCTAGTGGCAGGAGAAGAGCTAGCATTTACTTCGTTCCTACTTGGTATCAGTTCCAAATCATCACCATCGGATATGAGGCCCCACGTCACCATCAGACTGCCTCATTTCTGTAGACAGATGGGTTTAGCTGGAAGTCCCACACACCTGTTCTAATAATCTCTTCTCTCCTCTCCTGGTTGCACTGAGATGTACCAATCAGGTTAGAATGGGGACAGTTAGCCAAGTCATGAGGCAAGCCTCTGAGCTGATAGCGCCATCCAGAACTCTATATCCATTGGGTATGTTTGTGGGTGCCCTTATGAATGTGGAAGGAACAGGGAATTTGACCCGCCTGGTTTTCAGCAATCTAAAACTGAGAGAGAATGGCCAGTGCTCACACTAGAGGCTGCCATGACACCTAGGGTAGTGGCAGCCATTCTAGCCTCTTTAGACTACTTCAAACTAGTTCCTTTCCTTCCTTATTCCCAATGCCTGAGATGTGCAGAGCCAGGTTCCAGGGAGTCCTCTCTAAAAGATGCTGGTCTCCACGATGGCTTCTCCATCCCTCTGCTCTAACTCCTTCAGTGACTCCGCAGGCCTGGGCTTTGCAGGGAGGCTGAGGTTAAGGCTGAGACGGAGAGTAGAGGGACCACCGGAGTGGGTCAGCAGTGTTGTGCGGCGGCTAGCAAGGCTGCTGTTGGAGAGCTGCCTGTGCACCCGGGGCTGGGAACCTCTGCAGCAGACACGGTGACTCAGGGAACGTGGCAGCAGGTGGCTGTTGAAGCCCATGTAGATCCAGGGGTTGCAGCAGCTGCTGAGGTTGCCCAGAAGCATTGAGATGGTGAAAGCCACATTGGTGGAATCTGCAGAGAGAAGCACAAAATGTCTTAGAATGACAGCTCAAGGGTCGGGGGCACAGGACAGAAGCTCAGTCTCCACGAGGACAGAAGCTGGGTCTCCACAGAGCGGATGAAAGCATGGAGTCCCAGACGGGGGAAAAGGTTCACTTCGGGTTCTATAGCCAGAGAGTGCAGTTCAGGCTTGACCTTTAGCTCCCAAGTCCCAGTTTCACTGGCCCGGTTTTGGTTGATTTGTAACCATAGTGATAAGGTTTGGTTCAAGTTCAATTTAGAAGAGTAAACACTGCCTGGGTAGGATGGGTCCAAACAGAAGAAAAAGGTCTTGCTTTAGAATCTGGACCACAAATCTCTAATTTGAGCCTTCTCTTCTTCCTTTTCTTTTGATCCAGGCTCACTCTGTAGCTTGGTTCAGCCTCAAACTGAACGCAGGCCTTTTGAAACTTTCTCTGTGGTCCCTTTTCTCCCAAGAAAAATGTATGCTTCCTAGGATATACAGGTAGACAAATGGAATATTTACTGATCTAAATCATTGTATTTTTCTCTTTGATATGAAGAATTCTTTCAGCGTATACTGTAGCCTGGAGGGCATGGACTCCTTTAGTTTTCATAATGGAAATTTTTCTTTCTGCTTTGAGGATGGTGGACTCTAGGCTGTGACAACTGTTGTCTTTCGGAGCTTGAAACCTCTTGCCCTAAGCCCTCCTGTTGCTCTGACGGGCTTGTCTTTCTGTGTGACTTGGTGTTTTTCTCTTGCTGCTGCCAAGGTACCCTATAATACAATGTGGGGAAGATCTTTTCTGGTCTTATTTGGTGTCTTAAATTCTCCCCTTACCTGGGTGGGCAACTTCCTCAGAGAGGTGAGTTTTGAAGTTTTGGCTTTATTGGAAATGTTTTCTATGCCTTTTAGCATGAATTTTTCTCTCTTCCTTTTATACCCATGGTTTGTAGATTAGGTCAGGGGATCCCTTAGATCTCAAATGTTTTGTTCACACTTCCTTACTAATTAACTTTTGTCATTGGTTGCTCCAGCTCCTCTATCTTGTCTCCAGACTCTGATACCTTGTTCTTCTCATGATCTGCCCTTTGGCTGAGAGGCCAAACAGACTTTTCTGTTGACTTACTAGAATTCGGTTTACTTTTTTTTTTTTTTCCAATGTTTTGGTCTCTTTCACATCTTGTATTGTTTTCCTTCAGCTCTTTGTGTTCTCTTGAAACACACTTGGGAGTTTGTGTTCTCTAGGATTAAAATAATTCTTTCAAATCTTTTACATGGGATTTTTGTTTAATTCAGTCTCATTGGAGGCCATTACTGTTAGACTAGTAATTTTTGAAGGAGTCATTCTTCCTTAGCTTTTCATGTTTCTTATGCTTTGCGGATGGGACTTGCGCTTCTGGGGTTAGGTTGTTGGTTGGATTTTAAAAAATTCACTCTTATTCTTTCAGTAGAAGTATTTACAGTGTTCAGAGAAGATGTGTGATAGTGGGGTTGAGGCATTGTTTTCCTCTATTAGACTTCAGGGCACCAGGAGCCATCTCCCCTGAGAGTGGAATGGCAGCTATAAAGACAATCGCTATCTAGGAATAGGCCCACTATGAAAATATAGTCTTAGTTAAACAACAATCTCTTCCTAGGTACCAATAATTTTAGATAATAAAGAATTGATAGTACTATACGCATGAATTTATTAGTGTGGGTATGGGTAGGAAAGAAAAACAGAAAGACTAGTGCTGGGTGGGTGAAGAAAGTAGAGGAGGGAAATGTAAATAGGAGGGGCAGTAGGGACAAAGGTGTGGGGTCGGGGTGGGGAGTCGTTTTCGGCTAAAGTTGGAACCGAAAGAGAAAGGTAAGGAAATGCAGCTAACCAGGAACCACCCCAGCTCTCAGAGGATGGAGACACAGAAGCCCTCCCACCCTGGGCAGCCTGTGTGCTTAGAGAAAGAGGAGCGGGTAGGGCGAGAACAAGAGCAGAACAGGGTGCAGCTGGCCTGGTATGCTGGCATTGGTTATTAATACAGGATGCGAAAGGGAGCAAGCTGGGTGGGGGCGCAGAGTACGAATGCAGGCTGGCCTGTTTGCTCGTTCCTGTCTCAAGCCTCTTGGCAACCCTTCCCTGACTCCCAGAAGCCTGGAACCCCTCACAAATTGCGTAAGGTCACAGCCGCTGGGGGATGCTTCAGGGATACTTCAGGGTCGAGCTCTGTTTTGTGAATGCTGTTCTCAGCTTTGGGAGCTCTTTGGATGATCAGGTTACTGACTCTTGTTCAGTCAGTATGTGGCTCTTGGCTGGCTGCATCTCAGATACTGGTCATCCTTGGGGAGTCGCTTCAGGAGTGCAGTCGCAAACACTGGTCCCATACCAGGCTTGAATGGGCCCCACTCCCAATGCTTGAAGCGCTGCTTAGAGCTAAGGTTTATGTCCCCTGCAGATTCTAGCTCTGGCTAGGTTTCCACATCACTGACCACGAACACCGTGGCTTTTGATTTAGTTTCTCTCTCACAGTCTGGCGGTATTCTGTTGACTTGGTTCAGCGTATAGACTCCCGGCCCCTGCTCTGAATTTCCTGAGCGTGTAGTTCACAGAGGATCTTAGGTCACCGAGCCATGGAAACAGCAGGGGTCTCTAAAATGTTATCTTACGGCTGCCAAGAAGAGGGGGTCTTCCCAGCATCTCTCCTTTCTCTGTAACTGCTATGAATTTTCTTGGGGGGTCTGGTTTCCCCACATTCTTTGCTCTTTGAAATAAATGTCTGTCACTGAAATTACAGTGCAAATTTTCTGGGCTTCTCTTCCCTAAGTCATAGCTCCTGTTCTCTGTGGTTCAAGAAATTTATTTTGAAACAATTTTTGCTCTACATTTATTAAAGACAAAACCGAATTTTCATGCACAATGGGATGGATGTGCTTGTTAATTTTCATATAAGCAGATCTTAGCCAAGTATTTGATATTGAAGAACACAAAGCATTTTCAATGTTTTCCAGAGTTGATTACTATTTCAAATTTATAATAGTCAATGCTGAGACTGTCACTTTGTAAGAATATGTAGCATAAAATGGCAGAAGAATATATAGGGCCAGTCCAGATTTTGTTGGAAATTCTATTCTAATAATCCCAGGCCAAAATTTATTCAACAATATAAATAATTATTTAATGTGTTTTTGATACATGTATGTGTGGTATATATGTGTGTGCATATGTGTATACAGGTGTACATGTTTGTATATGCATGTGTGAAGGTCAGAGGTTCATGTGAGGTGTCTTCCTCTAGCACTATCTACCTACTTTTTATTTAATTTAATTTTTTGAGACTGGACGTCTGAGTTCAGAGCTCACTTATTGGCTAGACTTGGACGCAAGCCTTCAGGCCCTTCCTGTTCCAGCACTGGCTCCCACTACCACACTAGGCTTTTTACATGGATGCTGGAGGTCCAAATTCAGCTCCTCAGGTTTGCATGCAAACACTTTACCCCCTGAGCCACCTCCCCAACCGATGTGGGATTCCCCTCTGTATGCTGTGAATATGTTTTATTACAATTGGTTAATACAGAATAAAGCCAGGAGGGAAATCCAAACAGAGATATATAGAGAGAGTAGGCGGAGTCAAAGAGATGCTTTGTAGCTACTGAAGGAGAAAGATGCTGGAATGCCTGAACCTTACCAGGTGACCACAGATTAACAGAAATCTGTTAATGTAAGATGTAAGAGTTAGTTAATAAGAAGCCTGAGCTAACAGGCCAAGCAGTGTTGCAATTAATGCAGTTTCTGCATGATTATTTGGGTCTGGGCAGCCTGGAATGAACAAGCATTCTCCACCTACACCCAACCCTGATTATTTTCAGTATGAAACTCAAGTCAGTAACTCAAACAAAAAATTTTAAAAACCAAACATTCCAATACAATGAAATCCAAAGATTTAACTAATTTGATGCATGCTGAGCTGCAATAGTAGGAAAGTATTAGGAGTGGGTTTGAAGCCAGGAATGGTGGTGCACATCTTTGACCCCACGCACTTGGGAGGCAGGGGCAGGTGGATCTCTGAGTCTGAGGCCAGCCTGGTCTACAGAGTGAGTTCCAGGACCGCCAGGGCTGCTACACAAAGAAACATTGTCTCGAAAAACCCAAACAACAACAACAACGAATGGTTTGGGTCTTTCTGTTTCCTAGAGAGCATTCTATGCTCTGGTCACCATATTCTCCTTCGCCTCGGGTCTAGACCAGTAGACCTTGGGATAAAACTTCTAAAGCTTCACTATGTGGAGAAGCCAACTGCCATGCTACAAGCCGGCCTGTGGAAAGGCCTCCTTCATGGCAAGGAACCAATGCATGTGACCAGCCTACACACTGAGGCCTGCCAGCCAACTCACACACCAGCACACTTGAAAGGGGATTTTCTCCCAGGTGAGCCTTCAGATGACGATAGGCCTGCTGACACCGTGACTGCTTCCCTGTGAGAGACTCTGAGTCACAGGACCCAACAAAATGGCGTGTAAATTCCTGATCCACAGAAATGGTAAGGTAAAACGTATCATTCCAAAGACAGTCAGCTCTCTCCTGGGTAACTTCAGCTTTTTTTTTTTTTTTTTGGTTTTTTGAGACAGGGTTTCTCTATGGCTTTGGAGCCTGTGCTGGAACTAGCTCTTGTAGACCAGGCTGGTCTCAAACTCACAAAGATCCGCCTGCCTCTGCCTCCCAAGTGCTGGGATTAAAGGTGTGCGGCACCACCGACTGGCAACTTCAGCCATCTTTATCTGCTTGTCAGGCAAACAATCTCCATCTAGTTCAGCAGTGCTCTGACCCTTTAATATAGTCCCTCATGTCGTGGTGACCCCCAACCATAAATTTACTTTCATTGTTGCTTCATACCTGTCATGTTGCTGTTGTTATTTGTAATGAAAACACCTGTGTTTTCTGACGGTCTAAGGCGACCACCATCTCCAAGTCCAGCAGGGACAGCTGCTAGGCACAGAGCATCTGCTTGCATCTGGGTCTTGTTCTCAGATTGCCTCTCGGAATCTACTCCCTCATGGGGGAAGAGTTTCTTAGTCAGGCAAAATGGACATGTGAAAAATTCCACTAAGTTCTCTTCCACATACAAATTTCTTTTTTTAAAATATTTATTTATTATGTGTACAATATTCTGTCTGTGTGTATGTCTGTAGGCCAGAAGAGGGCATCAAACCTCATTACAGATGGTTATGAGCCACCATGTGGTTGCTGGGAATTGAACTCAGGACCTTTGGAAGAGCAGGCAATGCTCTTAACTACTGAGCCATCTCTCCAGCCCCCCACATACAAATTTCTTCCTAGAGATTTGGTGAAACACTTCTCACGAAGAGGAATACGGATCCGATGGCCCTGGCCTCCTGCCAGACACATCTGTGTGGTGGCGGCACAGCTGGCCCACTAGCAGCTTCTTCACAGAGGTTGAAGAATCTCTGAAAACAAGGCCAGGCCTGGGAGGAAGCTCACAAGCAGACTTTCCAGTTCTTTTGGCACAGTCAACAAGAATCGTTGCTCCATCCTTCTGTCTCTAAAATAGAGATCCCGGACCCCACCAGAGCTTCCGCCACTAACCAACCTCTATGGTCTAGCTCGTGTGTTTACCTGCAGTCCGTAACAAAAACCTCTGACAATCAGGACTAACTCCCTCAGGTGTGCATAGGGTAGGGACATTTAATAAAAGACACAAGTCCTAGGGACAGAAGCCAAAGCCATTTGGCTTAGGTGTACATATTCCAGACCTTAGGAAGCATGTTTTGGTCTGGTCCATCTGAGCTGGGCACAGTGTAGGGGCTGGGAATGTGCCTTGGAGAAGCATCAGACTCCATGGAGGCTCTGCTTCTCAGCCATTGCTGGAAGATTTCCCACACCCAGTCCAGGCAGAATATAGCCCACAGGGACAAGAAGACAGGCTTTACCCAAGGAACCTTGGGGGGATGGGGTGTACTGAACACATAACTCTCAGGCAGGGATCAGAGCCCATGGAGTTTTTATTTCTCTGAGAGTGCCTTGTAAGACACTGCTTTGTCCCTGCACTGGTTCAGAGAGGCCCTCGGCCACCAGAAATCACTCTCTATGCACATAATGTACTGGGGACAGGCTCACAATAATGGTGGGTGCTGCAGGAAAACAGGAAAAAAAAACACACTACCTAATGGAGAAAACAGAATTCATCCTCCCACACATCCTTCAAACAAAGAAAATAACTACTTCATCCTTGTTGTCAGTGGCCAGACTGTAATTGTTGGGAGAAAAGTTATGTAAGAGATAAAGCTGGCCCTTAAAACCCCTGAATCAAGTCCTGGCTCCATCACCTAATAACAGTGGCATTTTAGACTGGTATCTTTAAGGCTTCTCTGAGTTCGGAGTTGTAGAGAAAGCCACTCCGAAACACCATGCAGGTTCACAGACTTGGTACCAAGAAGCCCTTTCTTCTAGTCTATCCTTGGCTAGAACAGGAGGAGCCTTCATAATAAGTTGGGTTTAATAATGCTCATTGCTTACAGAAAGACTTACAAACACCTTTGTGTCCAGACTAACGTCCAGGGGACAGTCAAGAAGGGAAACAGAACCAAGCATGGTGTTACAATCTGCAATCCCAACACTCAGGAGATAGGGGCAGGAGGATCAAAAGTTCAGCCTGGGTTACACAGTGAGTCCCAAGGTCAGCCTGAGCCACCTGCAGCATTTGAAGCTTGGGAGGTTGACACCATTCCCTGTCACCATGTAGAGCTGTCTTCTTGGAGAGTCTCATTTTGTTTTTCAGGTTCTACAGGATAGAGAAAGCTACTCCATAACACCATGCATGTTCGCATGTAGAGCCAGGTGAAGAACCAGGGTTGTAGGCAAGCAATGGGTTAAAAGAAAAAGACAAAGAGCTGGAAGACTGGGCTCTCCTCTTTACAAGTCACAGACTCTTTCTTTCTGAGCCTTCCTTTCCTCAGTGACATATGAAGAGATGAACCTGGGTTACACAGTGAGTCCCAAGGTCAGCCTGAGCAATTGAGATCCTCAGGCTGTCATATTCCAGCCTTAACTCTTTGGAAGTGGCTACTGAGAAAGGCCACAGAGCTATGTCCAGACGCAGAAGGGAAGTGCACTAAGAGAGAAGACAATCCCGTATGTTGCCATCCTGGACCAGATTATTTCAAACTCCCTTTCAGCTCTGGTAAGTCTCTAATCCTTAAGCTCATGTAGCGATCAGAAGTTGGCTGAACAAATATACCAAAACATCTCCTCCCCACAGAGGCCACACTGATTTCTGCCTTGTTCCAGAACAAAGGCTATCTTTCACTAGCATCACATAGTATTTTTAAATTGTTAAATAAGTAACCAAAATTAAAAAATCAAGAAATTCCACATAATTGATACTTACTCACACAGCCTGGGTGGGCTGGAAGGGACCACATGAGGCAGGACTGGTTTGAATGTCTGCCCCCAGAATTCATGTCTTAGAAACAGAGCCCTCAAAGTCACATGCCAAAATATTTTGAGGTGAGACTTTTGGAAATGGATCAGACTATAGGGGCTTGCAGATTAATTAATGGATTTTCAAGAAAAAAAAATGTTTGTTACCATAAGAGTATGTTCATGAGAAAAGCCGGGTTGGTCACTTTTAGGGGATGTTCTTCACTTCCCTGGAAATCTTCAGAGTCCCCACTTATAAGAAGAGCCCTCCCAATCTTTCCAGCTTCTAGGACAGTGAGAAATAAGTCTCTTTGTTGTAAATGTTAGGTAGGCATGCAGAGCATGCTCTAAGACAAACAAGCATCAACTTTCTTAGTTACTCCGTTCATCTGTGACCTGCCTGGCCCTGGGAGGGACTGTGGTCCTTATCCTAACCCCATAGTCCTCCCTCACCACCTCACATAAGCCGCATACTTGCCTTCATTAGGAGCATCCTCATCCCACACAGACCACATCTGGACACTGAAGAAGGGTGCCCAGCAAGCGATGTAGGCCAGCACAATGACAAAGGTCATCTTCACAGTTCGGATCTTTGCCCTGGAGATGGTGCTGATGCTGCTGACCCGGGACGGCAGCCTTCTAGGTGATGCAGTAGGGGCAGAAGATGAGGACTTGTCCCAAATCCTCCAGCCCTTTCTTTTCTCCCCGCCAGCCTGTGTCTTTACTTTAAGGTTCCTGTAGATTTCACAGCAAATGAGGCTATAACAGGCTGTGAGCATGGCCACAGGTAGCACAAAGATGGCCATGGTGGTCCAGGTGATGTAGGCCCGAGGCCCCCAAGAAAAGTAGAAATCTGCCCAGCAGTCCAACACCCCTGAGCCCTGGATCACCTCTTGCAGAGAAAAAATGAAAATTTGAGGGAGGCTGAGGATGGCAGCCAGCAGCCAGGGGGCAGCAATGAGAGGGTAGGTGGAATGGCTGGGTTGCTGGAGGCTGCGAAGCGGGTGACAGACAGCCAGGTACCGGTCCAGTGTCATGGCCAGCAGCATGTAAGTGGAAGCAAACATGCTGAGCACCTGCAGATACTTGACGGCCCGGCAGAGGATGTCAGAGCCCTGGAAGCGGTAGGTGATATCCCAGAGCAACTGAGGCAGTACCTGGAAAAGTGCCACGCCCAGGTCAGTCAGGGCCAAATGAAGCACAAACAGGTGCATGCGGGAACGCTTGCGGCCCTGGCAGCCCAGAGTCAGTAGTACAGCCAGGTTGCCCCCTGTGGCCAGAACCAGGACAGTAGCTAGGATACCAATCTCCACCTTGGCTAGCTCTTCATCCCTGCCCAGCCAGGGTATGGTAGCATTGGGGACAGACAGAGTGCCCCTGGGGGAGGGAGTGACAGTCCAAGAAGCCTCAGAATCCATGGTCAGGATTTGAGGGAGAGAAGTTTAGGAAGGTGGAGGGAGAAACCATGTGGATGCAAGTAAGAAGCTGGATAGATGAAATGGAGTGGGAGAAAAAGCTGTAGAGGTGGCGAGAAAGGGAAGGGAGAATGGTGGGGTGCGCGCTTGGAAATGGGTGAAGTTCAGTAGATAGGAATAGGGAGGAGAATGAAACCAGCAGAGAACAGAACTGGCATCCCCGACCCCACCGAGGTCAGGGGATCACGGAAAGAAAAGGAGGGTCTGGGTGTCAGTGCGGCAAGGATGGAGGGGGTTGGAGGTGGGGGCTTCTGAAAGGTGGCACAGAGAAAGGAAGCAGAGGGCGCCGCTGCCATCTCCCAAATCCAATCCAAATTCACTTTGTCCAAACTTTTCTGAAAGTGGAAAGAGTGGATGTCCTCGAAGGCGCACTCCAGAACCATGGGCGTTGCCTGCAGGAACTGGAAACCCCAGCTAAGCCGCGCGCCGCCGGTGCTCTGACTATCACCGTAGGAGCGCAAGCACCAGCACCCAGATGCCGCAGTCCAGAGCGGGTTTTTTACGTGCTTGAATTCCTAGTCCAGAACTGCCTCTTGCCGGTTGGCTCCTGCAGAGGAGGGTGGAGTGAGACTCAGTGGCACTCTTCAGACAGAGGTACTGAGGGGAGGGGCTGAGGAGCTGGGTGGGACTGGCGGAGGAGGATCAGGAAACAGAGAGTAGAAGGGAGAAGCAAGCTCTCACCTGCTGCCAGGATCCGTTGAGCAGCAAAGAAACCCATCTACGTTGGCATCTTGGTTCTTCGACTCTCTCCAGACAGCTGCACGCTCGA
>JAQHUG010000098.1:5851775-5862197 GCA_028555095.1 Dicrostonyx torquatus
GCAGGTGGATCTCTGTGAGTTCGAGGCCAGCCTGATCTACAAGAGCTAGTTCCAGGACAGGCTCCAAAGCTACAGAGAAACCCTGTCTCGAAAAATAAAAAACAAACAAACAAACAAAAAAAGACAGAAAGAAGAAAAACTTCTTGCAATAGAAAGTTAACAGCAGAACTGACAATAGTAGAGAACATTGTAATATATTTTAAATGAGGGTTGGATTAAATATAAAGTATTTTATGTAAGAGACTTAAATTTACATACCAATTTAAAACATGAGACTTAATGCTTTGTAGTCTGGAATGAGACACAATGAACAGACAATTATAACACTTAAGAGAAAGCATAGGTGTATTTAAGTTACATGTAGGCACACGCACATGGTGAACAGGAATTGGGTGAAGTGGATGTTCTTGGTGGGCCCTACCAAAGGTATGCCACTGTGCAAAACACATATGTAACAGAGTCAGCACCAGGGAACCAGGCAGGGAATACCTCAGTGCACATGGCAGAACTTGGTCACCTGACCTGGCTCTCGGTTAAAATGGTGGTGAAGTCACCCGACCTCAGTTAAGATGGCTGTAAGGTCACCTGACCTCAGTCAAAATGGCAGCAGTCACATGTTGTATGGAAAAGTCACAAGTTTTGACCTGTGGAGTTTTAAACATAATAACAAGAGAGACTTAGAGGCATGATCTGCCCTGTTGCCGAGCTGCTGTACCACAAGCCACAGCAGGGAGCAAAGGCTGAAGTTGAAAACAGCTGCCTCATGGATCCAACCAATCCGTGGGACCAGCAGTAGTGGTGGAAAGGACAGCTTGAGGAAAGTGGAGCCGGCGGGACACTGACAGAGCATTTACAGGCAGGTGGCTGATAGTTTGAGGATTTATACCACAGCTGACAATGCGAAAACACTGCAGGGCTTATAGAGAGCATCCTCTCTCTATAGGCGGGGTGTGAAATGGCGGTGAACACAACAGGGCCTGTAGAAGAGCGTCCTCTCTCTACAGGTGGGGTGTTAAAGCCTGACTGGCTCTGGTCCGGATGACTCCAAAGCCAGAGAGGCTAGAGGCCACTCTGAGTGGTCTCTTACAGCGGGGACCACTTATGAGTGATCTAAAAGAAAAGAAAAGAAAAGAAAAGAAAAAAAGAAGGGCAAAAGAAAAATCCAGGGGACCCTGGGCCCCAAATCGAATGCCCAACACAGCATGTGCAATGCTAACATGGGAGGACCAACCCTGGGTTGTCTGGTCACATTTTTAGCTATGGAAAGCAACCAAAGATTAATGTTAGCAAAGGGCTCAACCATAGCTGTGAAGGTTGAGGTTAGGGGCTGGGAGGGGAAAACTCACCATTGAAGCTGCTGGTGAGCATAGAGGTCAGCGTTCAGGCAGATAGAATGCAGAGCTGTTGTAAAGAAACCTGGTTCTCGAGCCCAGGGTTCCACGTGTCCTTAGCCGGCCCGCCTGTGGGCAGGAAGGAACATGGAGAGCCTGGCTGAGTCATAAGCACCAATGTTATGGTAATAATAAAACAATGCTGTTCCCCAAGTGGCTGTAGTGGGCAGCGGGCCATGATACCACAGTGGGCCACAAAGGCAATCAGGTCCCAGGCAGAAAGCTGTGTGGCAGGTGAGAGACTGAGAAGAATAGGCACACACCATGCAGAGTGAGGTTGGATATTTATTTAGTGGGTTGTGGAGGGGAAAGGGGAAGGGGAGAAGGCAGAAGAGCAGAGAGAGAGAAAGAAATGGAGATGGGGAAGGGGAGAAGTGGAGAGAAGGGAGAGAGGCAGAAGCTGCCTTTTTGGGAGAGAGATGGAAAAAGGAAGGACTCAGGCAGGAAGCTGAAGATCAGTTTGCCTTGGTAGGGTGGGGGGAGGGAGTGATGGGGCTTGTCTCTTAAAGGGACAGAAAAGAGCATTACAGTGAGTATGTGCATGTTCACACTTGCAGAAGCCAGAACAGGGCATTGGATCCCCAGAAGTTACAGGTGTTTTGTGAGCCTCCTGGTGTGGGTGCTGAGAATCAAACTCAAGTCTTGTGGAAGGAAGTGCTCTTAGCCACTGGGCTGCCTCTCTGGTAGGTTTGCCTGTTCACTTTACCTAAAACTTCAAAGCTTCTCATTTTTATAATTCTGGACAGTAGAGAAGTCTCCTTTCAACATCATGGCACATGAGAACTTGGTTTTGAGAATATGGACATTTTAAACTTTCCACAACCCCTAAACAGATATAAGTGGGATATTTGATAACTTGAAAGCCAAAGTAAGTGATGGCCATGTGTCCTTGGCTTTTTGAGACAGACTGAATTTTCAAAAGTCTTACTGTAAAAGTATATCATGCATCAGTTTGGGGTTCAGAAAACACAGACTCTATGCCAACACTGCTGTTGCAAAATATATGTGGCAAAGATGCCACACGGTAGAGCTGTTACAAATTTGGGCTGGTGGCCTAGAAGATGTGTTAGCTTCAAACTTTCCTAAGAATTAATGACTAGATCCACTGATGGCTGTTTCCCCGGGCTCAGAAGATAAGATTCTGGATATCAGCGGCCTCCTTCCAATCTCCCAGACAGTGTCCCAGAAGAAAAAGAAGCTTGTCAAGAAAGGAAAGGGTGAAACCACTCTGTGTATCTCAAATTGGGATAGTTTGTTGATGCCCGGATTCTCTTCTAGCACAGATCTAGGGCCAAATGGACTAGGTTCTTTAGGAGGGTAACAGCAGTAAGCTGGAAGATGCTGCCACCAGAAGTGTGGAAGGGCACAGATCAGATGCCCCTGTGACCAGAGACCTCATAATGGATCCTATCATAATGGATCCTAGCAGGGTGGCTTTAAAAGCCCAATGGAGATATGAACATCTTCCCAGCAGGGGGAAGCTTCCCTGCTACATAGCAAAAGAAGCTTTCCTCTGACAGGAGAAACTTCCATCAGGGAGACAATTGGTGATCATTGAAAACTATAAAGAAATAACCTCAGAAGGGGTCCAGAAGGGCAACACAGGTTCACAACACATATAAAAGGGTCACCTTGAGTGAGAAGGAACTTTAGTCCCTGCTGGTACAGTCTGAGCCAAAGAGGGCCTAGTCCCCACCTTCTCCCTGCATGACTGTTATAGTTTGTTTTTTAGAGACAAGATCTCTTGTAGCTAAGGTTGGCCTCAAACTCACAATGAGTCAAAAGATGACCTCAAATGTCTATTCTTCCCACGTCTACCTCTGAAATGCTAGGGTTACAGGTGTGCATCACAACTTGTGGCTTGAGAGTGGGAGAGGATTTATTTTCAACTGGATGACTGAATGCAGTCAGTGCCCAAGAAAATGTCAATTGCTTGTAGCAGCTTATCTTAGGCAGAGGATGAGCGGAACAGACATCAGGGTCTCCAAGCACTTCAAGGCTTAGTTAAATGTTGCTGGCTGTTTGTTTTGTTTTGTTTTTACTCTTTTCACTCTTTGGAGGTACTGCCACCGAGCTTCCAAATAAACACATGCATTCTTACTTAAGAATGCCTGATCCTAGCTTGAGTTGTTTCTAGCCAGCTTTTCTTAAATTATTCTGTCTACCTTTTGCCTTTGGGCTTTTTCCTTTTTTTACTTCTATGAATCTTACTTTCACTCTTACTCCATGGCTGGCTGTGTGGCTGGGTGGCTGACCCCTTCTTTTCTTGCTCCTTGATCTTTTCTTGCTCCTTCCTCTTTCCCTCCAGATTTTGCCTCTATTTATTCTTTCTGCCTGCCAGCCCCACCTATCCTGGCCCCTGCCTTGCTATTGGCCATTCAGCTCTTTACTAGACCATCAGGTGTTTTAGACAGGCAAAGTAACACAGCTTCACTGGGTTAAACAAATGCAACAGAAAAGAATGCAACATATCTTTGCATCATTAAACAAATGTTCCACAGCATAAACAAATGCGATACATCTTAAAATAATATTCTACAACAGTTGAAGGTGTTTATTTCTAAATGACAAGTCTTCCGCAAGCACTTGGGCACAGAAGGATAATTCCTACTTATTTAGGAAGATCCTTCTGTTTAAACTTCCCCTTATCTCTTAAGTGCATTCTTCTGGAGTTGTTCAGATGCAAGTGCTGAGGTGTTGGCGTTAGTTATCTTTTCGTTGTCCTACCCTCTTGCTTGAGTCATTGTGATGTAATGGAAAGAGGGAGACTGTTTCTTTATCTATAAAATGGGGACATTTAATACCTACCCTCAGGTCACTGAAGAGATTATGTGTATTTTGTGTCTAATGGGAGATAGGACATAGCAAGTGCTCAGTGAGGTGCATAACATCACTGCCTCAGCTGGTCTCTGCAGTGTCTCCTGTCACTGGCTCCACTTTCTGTTTAAAAAGTGAGTATCACATAGGAAATTAGTACTTAAAATTATTTCTATTGTTTGTACTATCTTTTGGGTATTCTGTACTGGATGCTAAGTGAGGCAGAAGCCTAAATATTTTCATTAAACTCCACTGACTATATAATTTGCCTTCAAATTTGCTCCTTGACAATCTCCAGGTGTCCAGTGCTGTCTGTTTAGAAGCACCCGAAGTGGTGCTCTCAATTGAGAAAGTGCGGGCTGGAGAGATGGTTCAGTGGTTAAGAGCATTGCCTGCTCTTCCAAAGGTCCTGAGTTCAATTCCCAGCAACCACATGGTGGCTCACAACCATCTATAATGAGGTCTGGTGCCCTCTTCTGGCCTGCAGACATACACATAGGCAGAATATTGTATGCATAATAAAAAAATAAATATTAAAAAAAAGAGAGAGAAAGTGCCCCCACCAGATTGGCTTGTAGATAAGATGGAGGGGTATTTTCTTGATTGATTTTTGATATGGAAGGGCCCAGCTGCCTGCTATAAGAAAGCAAACTGAGCAAGCCATGGGGAGCAAGCCAGGAAGCAGCATACCTCCATGGTCTCTACTTCAGCTCCTGCATCCAGGTTCCTGCTTTGAGTTCCTCCCCTGACTTCCCTTCATGGCATAATATGATCAATTGGGATGTAAGCCAAATAAACCATACCCCTTCTAAGTTGCTTTCAGTCATGGTCTTCACCATTGCAATAGAGATATAACCAAGACCAATGCATTAACTTCAGAACAAAATTACCTACCAGTTACTTATGAGAAGAATGGGGAGTATAATCTCAGAAAAGACAAAATACAGATGAGTTAATGTAAGAACAACCCAAATCTTTCACTTATTAGGTCCTGATAACATTAAAATATTCTACTTGTGCCAAGAATCACACCTGCGATCCTACCAACGAAGAAATGGAGACAGGAAGATCAGGGGTTCCACATCAGCCTTGGCAGTGTTAGACCCTGTCTCTAAAACAAAACAAAACCAACACAACAGCAATGCAAAACAATAACAACAAAGGCCGGGCGGTGGTGGTGTATGCCTTTAATCCCAGCACTCGGGAGGCAGAGGCAGGTGGATCTTTGTGAGTTCGAGACCAGCCTGGTCTACAAGAGCTAGTTTCAGCACAGGCTCCAAAGACACAGAGAAACCCTATCTCGAAAAACCAAAAAAAAAAAAAAAAACCACATGAGAAAACCAAAAACATGCCGAGACCAAATCCAGTAGGCAACCTCTTTCAAATGCATAAAAGAATCTCATGATTAAATGTTTTGTTGGTTCATTTATTTTTTTTAAAGAAAAAAACAAAAACCACTGGTTTCAAAACAGCACGGTAGAGATATCTCAGTGGTAGAGTACTTTCCTGGTATTCAAAAGGCCCTGAGATTGAACTCGAGGGAGAAAGAGAGAGTCAATTCGAGGTTTGTGTGTTTGACTCTTCAACATAGCTCACCTACATCATGTACAGCAGGTATCTCTCAGGAACCCTATCTGAAGACGCTTGTGCATCTGCGCATATTTATTTCCTGTTGGCTCTTTTCTTTCTCTTTAACCCTAGATTTTTTTTTCCCCTTCAACCCAAATCAAGGAACCTCCTGTGAAGTCTCAGGTGGGACACTCTGGCAGAGATAGCCTGTCTTTGCTCTGGAAGAACAGCTGCTTTTCTTGCCCAGGTTGCTTACCTGATTCCAGCAGTCTGGACTGCGTTGACTGGCCAGGAGCTACCTGCCTCTGGCTGCTCTCAGCCTCCTCTGCAGCATCTGCCCTCCCGAGTTTCACTTCTGTTCATTGTTGGGTTTGTAATCTGGCTCAAAATTCACCACCCGCACCCCTCTCACAGCCCTGACTTCTACCCTGAGCTCTGACTCCCTGCCAGGTACAGACTGTCCTATGAGAAGATGACATCCATGTATAGGATTCAGCAAAGCAGAGGAACCAAGGACAAGAGAAGACAGCACCAGCAAAGGTAGCTGCAATTAGAAAATCTAGAAAACCCTTGAAATTTCAGCATTCATTTAGTTCTTGGTATGATCATATTTTGAATTATATTCAGGGAAAACAGATCATCACTCCTCTGGAGCTTGGGGCCTCTGCTGGGATCAGGGAGATAGTTTGTTTGGATTACATTCTTTTGACTCATCTACTACCTTTAGGCGCTGTCTTAGTTTTATTTCTGTTACTGTGATAAAAATCTTGACATAAAACAAGTTAGGGGTAAATAGCTTATTTCAACTCACAGTTCCAGGCTATCATCCACCACTGCGGGCAAGTCCCAGCAGCAGGAGCCGAAGACGCTGGTCACATCACATCAAGAGTAGAGAAAAACAAATGCATGCATGCTTGCTTGCTTGCCTATGCTCAGCTTGTTTTCTCTACTTACAGTCCAGGACCCTCTGTTTAGGGAATGGTACCACCTATGGTAGGCTGGTCTTCCCACAGCAATTTATTTGATTGACACAACTATCTACAAACAGTCAACCTAATGTAGCATCCCTCACGGAAACTTTCCTGGGGCGATTCTAGGTTGTGTCAATTTGACAATTAAAGCTTACCATCACAGAGTCCATGTTCTAGAGATGTTGACTGTCATAAGAACCATGTCTATGATGTGGATGGACACGTGGCATTTGCTCTCCTTGCTAGTACCTTCAGCCTTTATCTCACTCCAGGCCCACAGCTTGGATAGATCTGCTTCCCACGCCTTTCTCAAGTCTGTCCTCCTGCAATGTGCCTCCAGAATGACTTCTCAGAACCTCACAGCATCTTGTCAGTTTCCTATCTTTGAGACATGGTGTTACTATGTAAACCAGGCTGGCTTTCCTCCTGCCCCTGGCTCTTGAGTGCTAGGATTAAAGGTGTGCTCCTCCATGCCCAAAAGTTTCCTATCTTTTTCTTTTTTTTTAAATTGGTCTCTACCTACATTTTAAGCTTTCTAGAGACATGAACTAGATGTATTTTTATATTTCCTAGGTCTCAATGATACTCAAACTTTGATACAAAGATTCGAAATGTAACTCTGGCTTTCACCTCAAATACACCCTAGAGACGTGGGGCAGGGCTAAGGCCCAGGCATTTGCCTTTTGCATCCCCAAAACACAGTCCACAGAAAAGGGTGGTGCTATTGGTATATAGATCACAGATTGAAAAATTCCACATACACACACCTTTTAGCTTACGTGTGCAAGTAAACTAAAAAGGGTCCAGGCCTGTCTATAACTCACTGTGTAGCCCAGTGTGGTCTCAAACTGCTGCTTCAGCCTCCCAAGACCTGGGATTACAGTTAAGGCAGGATTTCTGGCTTCCCAAGATGTTTGTTTTGGTCTCATTTAGAGGAACATTTTTTAAATTTTTTTTGTGTTGATTGCCAACATTCAAACAGCAGGTTCTTTATCCTGATTACCAACTTCTCCTGGATAACAACAGAAACCAGATCTACTAACTTCAGATTAGTAAATCCCTTCCCCAAGGACACGGTCCGCTGAAGGTGCTCAGTCTTGACTCTGTGAGGGATGTCATCTCCCAAGCACCCCAAAGTCCACAGAACGCACTCTCATCTTCTTGCCCCACTGAGCAGCCATTGCTGTTTGCCCTCTAGTTGCTATGGAGATGACTCATTTAGGCATTCAGCTTCACTCATTATCGCTATGGACATGGGCCCTGAGCTGCACTGGAGTTTGTAAGCCCTGTGACAACACATTTGCCACCACACAGCGCCAGGCAAGGAGCTGCCAAACTGTGTTCCCCACTACCACCACCCGTAGCCTTGGCATAGCAATGCCAGAATACCCTGGGGCACCATTAAGTCACACAGCCTCCCCAAGAATTTTGTGATTGCCTCTGGAAAGTGGAAAGATGACTAATACAAAGAAAAGGACATTCTTTTGGAATGATGTTATATGGCTGTCAGAGGAGGCATGTCAAGAAGAGTTCACTCGGATACCAGGGGACAGTGTCCTGGTGTAAAAGGATCTGAGGGAGGCCTTTCCACAGACACCAGTCCCTCCCTTTGGCTGATTACATGCTTACCAAACAACCTCCTGGTTATGCATTCCATTCCAGGAGGCGGGTGTCTTGGGAAGCAATGATGACAATTCTGGTCACTGGACAGCTATGACCGTTCATGGCCCACTTGTACAGTGGCTTCCTGACATGCGTGTTTCTTATTCAGTGATGCTAGTGCAGGCCCCATGGAGCCTGAACTATAGTAAAATGGAGCTCCTGACCTTGCAGCATTGAATACTTGAGCAAGACTTGAAGAGTGACGTTCTCACCAAGAGACAACCTTCTGCTGACCAGGGATTGGGCCTGCCCCAGTCCCAGAATGCTGTAGCTTCCAACTCCAGCCATGGTCTGCACTCAGAGACTGGTGAGTCTTGGTTTTACTCAGAGTCTGCCTATCCCTGAGAGACGTCACTGTACTCTGTGCTGCACCTTGGAAATGTGAAGGGTCTCAAGTGGAAACGCTGAAGCAGAGGCCAGGTGACCAGCCATCACCCCTGCCCTGGTGAAAACCTATGCCTCTTCATTTCGACAGACAGTCCTTTTCCTTTCCCTGTGCCATGTCTAGATTCCTGAGGCTGCCAGAGAGAACTGGCGAAAGCAAGAAGAGACCAGTTTGGCCTTCAGCCAGCGAGCAATCCCTGAAGAGAGAACCACTGTCACTGCCCATCATGCTTCTGTCATCTTCCTGGTGGCTCAGAGGCGCTCTTCTAAGAGCCCTGGTTACCAGGAGACTCGAGACGTGCCGAAAACGTCAGCGCTGCCCCGATGTTAATGGGTTACACAGTCGTTAACCAACTGGGTCAAGTAAAGGAGTTCCATGAGGGGAGAGTTTTCGGTTCTCAGCAGCCTTGCATGGCAAGAGAGCAGACGCCTCTCTGTTACTTCTGCACAGCCCCCTCTCTCCTGACAGCCAGCTCTCAGATCCACCTAGTCCTCTCTGAGGCCACAGCAAGGTCCCCAAGTTTACGCTGGTTTTTACTTCTCACAGAGACTATCAAAAGGAATCCTGTACACCCGCCACCTAGAGTGAACCTTGTTTCCATTCTCCCATATTAACTCTGTTTTAGCTCAGGCGCCATGAAATTCAAAGCTATAAACAATAAGGGGATTTTGTCATCTTACCTAATGCCATTTTTTTTTCTTATAAAACCCCAAACTACTGTCACACCTAAGACTCAATCAATGTTCAGTTTTACCTAATGTCCTAACAATGAGTTTGTAGGCCTGGTCAGTGTGTTGCAAAGCTTTTTCTTTTTATATTTTCCTCCTGAGACAGCAGCTCACTGTATAGTGCTGGCTAGCTTCAAACTCTTGATACCCCTGCCTTGGCCTCTCATTTGCTAGGGTTACAGGTGTGTTATCACCACACCTGACTTTCTGTAGAAGCCTGAGGCTGAGGGGAGGGCTCAGAATAGAAAGTTGTTTTTTGTTAAATTTATTTGAAACTTCTTTCCATGAGATAAGATTTCTCTCGTATTTTGAAAGAGAATATATATGTGCCCCTAAGTCCAAGGGATAAATCTGTTAGTGGTGGGGGGATGGGAGAGAGAATAAAGGACTTCAGAGAGAATGGGACAGCTATATAACAGGACAAATATTATTCCCGAATGGCATGAGCCTAGACTCACAAAGCAGACTTTCCCAAGCACTTTGCACCGGACAGTTTTTCTCCCAAGGCTGACATATCTAATGTGCTGTTCCCCCTTGTAGGTCCCTAGATCCCAATCTATGGAGCCCCAGAGTTCTTCCTCATTCATGAACCAGCTGGGGCATGATGAGCCCATTGATTCTGAGCCCCTCCCCTGCTGGGTTTTCCAGTCTGCTTTCTCAAGTTGGCTCCGACCTGAGGGAAGTGGTCTTCCAAGACCCTCCTCATTACAGGTTAGCTTTGACAAATTAGGTATTAGCCAGGAGCAGCAACCATAGGGCCTATCTGCAACAAAGCAAGACTTCTATCCCTGGTGTAACACGTCAGCTGTCAGCAATTGTTATCCAGCCTGAAAAAAAGAAAAGCGTGGATAGAAAAAGATTCTAGGAAATTCTGACCTCATGTGTGTGTTAGGGGGAGG
>JAQHUG010000098.1:5865493-5877516 GCA_028555095.1 Dicrostonyx torquatus
TTCAGGTGAGCATTGTTTAATTTCCATGTGTTTCTGGGCTTTCTAGAATTAGTATTGCTGCTGAATTCTAATTTTAAGCCATGGTAATCTGACAAGATACATGGGGTTATTCTAATTTTTCTTTTCTGTTTCTGTTGAGGTTTGTTTTGTTACCTAGTATGTTGTCAATTTTTGAAAAGGTTCCATGAGGTGCTGAGAAGATATATTCTTTTATGTTTAGACAAAATGTTCTTTAGATGTCTGTTAAGTCCATTCGGGTCATAACATCTGTTAGTTCTCTTATTTCTCTGTTAATTTTTTGTCTGACAAACCTGTCCAGTGGAGAGAGTGGAGTGTTGAAGTCTCCCACTTTTTGTGTGTGGAGTTTAATGTGTGATTTAAGCTTTAGAAGTGTTTCTTTTACATATGAGAGTGCTCCTATATTCAGGGCATAGATGTTCAGTATTGCAATTTCATCTTGATGGATTTTTCCTGTGACTAATATGAAATGCCCTTCTTTGTCTATTTTGATTGATTTTAGTTTGAAGTCTGTTTTGTTAGATATTAGGATAGCTACACCAGCTTGTTTCTTAGGTTCATTTGATTGGAAATTTTTTTTCCAACCCTTTACTCTGAGACACTGTCTGTCTTTGAGGTTGTTCTTGTATGCAGAAGAAGGATGGATTTTTGTCTTTGTATCCAATCTGTTAGCTTGTGTCTCTTTATAGGTGAGTTGAGTTCATTTATATTAAGGGATATTAATGACCAGTGATTGCTTTCCCCTGTTATTTTAGTTTTTGTTGTTGGTGATGTTATTTTGTGTGTGTTTTCCCTTCTTTGGGAATTGCTGCTGTAAGATCATCTACTGTCTGTGTTTTTGTAGATGTGACCAACTTCCTTGGGTTAGAGTTTTCCTTCTAGCACCTTGTGTAGTGCTGGGTTTGTGCTAGGTATTGGTTAAACCTGGTTCTGTCATGGAATATCTTGTTTTGTCCTTCTGTGGTGAGTGAAAGTTTTGCTGGCTATAGTAGTCTGGGCTGGTATCTGTGGTTTCTTATTGTCTGCATAACACTTGACCAGGACCTTCTGGCTTTCATTGTTTCCATTGAGAAGTTAGGTGTTATTCTGATAGGTCTTGGTCTTTTTCCTTCACAGCTCTTAATATTCTTTCTTTATTCTGTATGTTTAGTGTTTTGATTATTATGTGGTGAGGGGACTTTTTGTTTTTTTTATCCAGTCTATTTGGTGTTCTGTAAGCTTCTTGTATCTTCATAGGTATATTTTTTGTTTAGGTTGGGAAAGTTTTCTTCTATGATTTTGTTAAAAATGTTTTCTGCGCTTTTGAGTTGTACTTCTCATTCTTCTATATCTATTACTCTTAGGTTTGGTCTTTTCATGGTGTCCTGGATATTTTGTGTTAAGCTTTTGCTAGATTTAATGTTTTTTTTGACCAATGAGTCTATTTCCTATATTGTATCTTCAACGCTTGAGATTCTCTCATCTATCTCTTGTATTCTGCTGTTTATGCCTGCATTTATGGTTCCTGGTCATTTTCTCATGATTTATGTTTCTACATTCCCTCGGCTTATATTTTCTTTATTGTCTCTAGTTCAGTTTTCAAGTCTTGAATAGTTTCTTTCATACTTTTGATTGCTTTTTCTTGGTTATCTTTAAGGGATTTGCTGATGTCTTCCAATTTTGTTTGTGTTTTCCTCCATTTCTTTGAGAGAGTTTTTCATTTCCTCTTTAAGGGCCTCAAACATTCTCCTAAAGTTATTTTTCACGTCATTTTTTTCTGTTTCATCTTTATTTGGTTGTTCAAGTCTTGCTGTTGGAGGGCCACTAGTTTTTACTGGTGTTGTGTTGCTCTTTGTGGTGTTATGTGTGTTCTTACCTTGTCCACCCATCTTTTTCTCTGGTGTAGTTGGGGCTGTCTGTGACTCTAGTGATCAGTCTTCCAGGTGCCAGTGGATAGAAGGCTCAGATTGTTGCTTCTCATGGTTTAGTCAGGGCCACGGTTCCTATCACCTCATTGGTCACCCAGTGTTCATTCCTGGAGGTCGCTCGGCACTCCCGGGGTTCACTCTGCAACACCAGGGGTCATTCAGGCCTGCTTCCATGGAGATTGCGTTTTGAAGGTTCTTTTTACTGAGGTTGCTGCCTTGGGCATGCTCCGGCAGAGCTCCTGGCACCCAGGCATACACTCTTGGAGATTCCAGATTCACTCCTGGACCTGCAGAGGTCCCAGACTTGTGCCTGGACCCGCAGAGGTCCTGGCTCAGGCCTATTCCCTCAGCAGTTGCTCCCTTGTACCTGCTCCTGTGGAGTTCACTGTCTCAGGCCTGCTTTGGCCTAGATCGCTGGCTCAGACCTGTTTTCATAGATGTCCCTGGTCTGGGCCCTCTCCCACAGAGGTCCTTGGCTTGGGCTCTGTCCTGCAAAAGTCTCTGGCTCCAGTCTACTCTCTTGGAAGTCCTAGACTTTCACCCAGACCCACAGGGGTCCTAGCTCAGGCCTCAATTCACAACTTTCAATAATGGCTTGGGAACATTATCCTCCTTCAGGAAACACACCAAGATTAAACCACCAAAATCCTCACTGAGCTCTTAAGACATTCGAAGTTATTTGCAGCTATCTAGTTTTCCTGTTAAAATGCAGACTCAGAAGCTCTGTAAAGATGGTGACAGCAACCATCTTACATACATACAACATGTGCCTGTAAACCATCAGCTAACACAATTGTCCACTGACATGCAGAGCCCACAATGATCAGTGAATCACTTGGGGGGTATTTCAAATGAGAACTCCATCCTTGTCTAACAACTATTTTTTTCATCAAGCTTCATTCAGTCTTCCACCTAGCTAATATGTACTCAATGCATAAGATTGGGCCCTTTACCTAGGATGTTTGCAGTACAGTTGGTGACACCAGTGTACACACAAGAATCATATTATGCATGAAAGTATATGTTTTCCTCAGTCTAGCTCAGCATAAGATCCCAGTCACACATTCCAACACTAAGTACCCATCACATATTTATTCATGTACCTAACTAGCCTTTCCTGAACAGAGACTAAATGCCCAGTGCAATTCTAAAAACCACAGACAGAGAAGGGAGACAGCCATGGTTCCTATGCCAGCACTTAACAAGCCAACCGCCTGGAAGAGTTTTTTCTAACATGCCCTCCTCTGTGAACTCCAGGAGGAGCTCCCAGCAATGACCAACTCCTACACTGCTGTCATCCCCTCACTCACTGACATTTGACCTCAGAACAGGGTTGTATGAAACTTTCAGTGAATGTGAAATGCTGTAAACCAATAACAAATTTTTCAAGGCTGGGTTTCATGTAGCCCAGGTTAGCCTTAGACTTGATCCCACTGTTTCCACCTCCCAAACCTGGGGTTACAGATGTGTACCTACCATAATCAGCTTTGTGGGGTGCTTGGGATTGAATCTAGAGACTTCATGCATGCTAGGCAAGTGAAATGCCTAATGTTCCAACCATTGTAGATAGTCTCACCTGCCAGCACACACTCATCAGGACACACCTTCCAACTGAGCTATATCCTTAGGCTCATCATAATGAAAATTAAACACAGAACTTAAGACATTAATAACTTTTGCTCACTCTTCAAAATACAGCTCAAATGCCATGATGTCTTCATCATTACTCAAACAGGGTTAGTCTCTTTCTTATCTCCAAGTCTACCTATATCACTTGGTGAAGACCAGTTGATTAAAAACAGTTATATTAATTCCTGGTTTTACCTTAGACAACTAGTTGAATGTTTGGGGAAGAGGAGAGAGGGTCTCATGGCCTATCCAGAAAGAGAGTTCCTCTCTTTTTCTTGGATGTAGAGAGGATTGAAACTACAGATGTCCAGTAGGATTTCTTCTGATAGAACTACAGATATGCAAGTGACTGTAGGAGCCAGCCATGATAAGCTAAATATGAACAGATCACCCAAAGGAAGTTCTTCACTTCCAACCATTATCACCTGCCAGTATAGGACTCAGGCCATCGATAAGTTTAATGGAGGCCTGAGTCTCAGCAGTTTACCCTGAGGCAATACCTGGTTGCCTCATAAACTAAGATTACCATAAACTAAGATTACCTGAGCACCACTCAAGAACAGACTATCCAAAGGAAATGCCTAATGTTCCAACCATTGTAGATAGTCTCACCTGCCAGCACACACTCACCAGGACACACCTAGACAAATGTCAACCAATCAAGGGCCCTTGAACCTCAGAAACCCCTTACCCCCACCTCTACTACTATAAAAACCCAACTCTAACTGAGCTCGGGGCTCTCTGTTTATTCCAATACGTTGGACATGTGGAGAGACCGAGTTTGCAAACTTGCATAAAATAAAGGCTCTTTGCTTTTACATATGGGACTCGGTCTCCTTGTTGGCTTTTGGGGGACTTTGCAGATTTAGGCATAATAGTGACATTTACAAATTATACCTCCATGTAAATCCTTGAGTGTCCTCCTACCCTCTTGTTCTGTAGGATGTAAGAATAAAGTGTTCTGGGCCTTTGGGAAAGGGACATGGTCTAACCGGAGACCACTGAAGTCTTGATGGTCAGGAATACCCATCATAGTGAAGTTAGAGGACTCACAGGCTGTCCTTGCTCAGCACTATCCAAGATGAGGGGACTGGCAGTAGTTGACAGGATCAGCTCTCAGGCATTAGGACAGCTACACCTCAAAGGAATCCAGTAGTGGGGTTAGAGGGATAAAGAACAGGGAGCTAAGTATCTGGGGGGAAAGGATGGTGATGGCGGGGGTGGGGCGTTATGACTATGAGTTGAGAAGTACAGGTTGTAATCCTCCAAGTCAAGGACACACCAGTGTTTGGAAGGAGAAACAGCAGGACCCCACTCTTGGGATTGGCATTACCAGACAACCCAGGCAGGAATCCAGTCTTGAGAGATAAGGAGGAGGCTCAGGCATTGCGACTGCAGAGGAGGACTTGACATGACAGTGGTCTTAGAGTCTGGACTCCATAGAAAAATGGGACAAGGCTCAAATCTCAGTTAGACAGGCACACAACCCATCCAAGCCTTACCCACACCCTACAGACGAAGCTGTTGGATGAGGCTGCTTAAAGGAACACATGAGATTATACACGGAAGAGTTTAGGACAGCCTGATGCACAGCAGCCTCTGAGATGGTTGTTTCCATAGTGATGGTAACTGGAGGGGTAAGCAGAATAATGTCATCATTGTGTTGCCTTCAGAACTGAACGGAAAATTTCATCTTCATTTTCTTTCTAGCTATTTGTGTGGCAAGGATGGTGGTAGGGAAAGGCTCCAAAATTACTCATTTGTTTGTTCATTTAATTTTGGTGTTTTGAGACAGAGTCTCTCTATATAGCCCTTCCTGTCCTGGAATGTAAGGCCGGCCTGGAACTCACAGAGATCTGCCTGCCTCTGTTTCCTAAGTGCTAGAATTAAAAGCATGCAGCATCATTCCCAGGATTTAAAATTTTATTTATTTATTTTATGTGTGTGGATGTTTTGCCTGCATGTATGCCTGTGTGCACTACATTCATGCCTGGGGCCTGTAGAGGTCGGGAGAAGAGCATCAGATCCCCTGAACTAAAGTCACAGATGTGGGGACTGGGATTGAACTAGGGAGTTCTAAGGAGCTAGAGCTCTTAACTGCTGAGCCATCTCTTCGGTCCCATCTAAAATTATTTTTAAACTGCTGAGTTTGAAATGCTCCTTTGAGAAGCACATTCTGGCTGCCCGCCTACAGCATTAACTGTGGGCCTTAGCAGGGAACCACACTGTTTGTTTTATGCAGATATCTGAACTAGAAGCCACCAGAGGTGCATCTACTGGCTACATCTCTATGTCCCAGGATCTAGGCTAGCCATCACGAAGATACTGAACCAAATTAACATTTTATAACCCAGCAAAGCACGTTCCTAACTTTAATTCAACTTTTCTGGTGTAGCTGGTATTTGAGCTGAAAAGCTTTAAAGAGCTGGCACCAACTGTCCTGGTTGCTGGGGATTTCCAGAGATGTGGGTGTTTCAATTAAAGCAGAACCATGTGCACGAACTGTGACCGTATTCATCCTACCACACAGCATCCTATTTTCCTATTGTTGGTGTCAGCAAAATGTGACCAAGTGAAGGGACAGGACAGCGCACGCCCTTCTATCAAACCTCAGCCTGCCCTGGGGTCTCTGGAGGGCTCGCTAAAGTGCTTTGGCTCCACCTCGAGCTTATGATTCAGCAAACTTGGGTAGCAGTTGAGATGTAGCACATCTCGACATCAGATTGATGGGGCTGGACCAAAGACTATGTTTAAGAACTATTGCCTTAGGTTAGGAGTTCAAAGTAATTCACAAATTTGAGGCAATCTGGGCTACACAAGATGTGTACTTTTATCAAGTAAAAGAAAAAAAACAAACAACAACAACAAAAACCCCACTGCTCTCAGTTAACTAAATTGGATTAAAAATACCCAGACATACATGTATATGGGTATTTAGAGGGGATGAAGCATTTGTTAAGAGTAGTGGCTGCTCTTCCAGGGGGCCCAGGTACAAGTCCAAGCAACCACATGGCAGCTTACTAGAACAGACTGAATGCACAGGTATCACGTGTGCTTCCCCGTCTCTGAAAGTTAGGCATACTTCAAAATTCTGTTTCAATTACCTTGTGAGTTTTTAAGCTTCCCCAGGTGATTCTAATGCACAGCAAAGTCTGAGACCACTGCTCTATATTTCTGCTCCCATTGTATTTGGAAAGTGAGCTGAACAATGTGAGTTTGTTAAATTCCTATATGCCTTGCACTATGCTTGCTAAAAGACATATGAAATTATGAGATCTCTCTCTCTCTCCCTCCCTCTCTCTCTCCACCTCTCTCTCAGAGCTTATTGAGTAGTGAAAACAACATAAATAATAAAAACTAAAGGAATTTACCATTAAAAACTGTTGAGTCTTGTATGATGGCTTATAAGTATAATCCCAGTACCAAGGATACAGGGGCAGAAGGATTGGCAGTTGGAGGGCAGCCTGAGCTCTACAGTGTGCCTGCCTGTGTATCAATAGGTAAATAAATAACAACAGCTCTGGAGGAAAAGATCAAGCAGCCAGGGATCAAAGAGAACATCTAGCAGAGAAGGGGTGGGGGGGGAGGTAAAAGGGCTGGGGACTGAGGGGCAGGCACTTAGCTATTTTTGGCAGAGAAGTCACTGAGGGTGTCTTAATGGTGACATTTAATGACAGTTGAAAAATTTGTTGTCAGCCGCACTGAATGGAGAAAAACACATTGAGGAATAGAGGTTCTAAGAACCATAGCAAAAGAGATGTTCCTGGAGGACCAAAGAGAGAGCAGGTGGCCTGAGGGAAGGTCAGTGGGGGAGGGCTTCCTGGGCTAGGGAACTAGCTGGGGTGTTAGTTGTTTTCTAAAAGCAAAGCAAGCACAGCATTTCTGTTTATGCTCCTGTTTCTTTTAGATTGACATTCCAGCTTGTATTTATGGGGTGCAGTGTGATATTCTGATGTATGAATACACGCCATGATCTTATTAGGACAACAAGCATTCCCAGTATCTCTAACACTTCTCATTTATTTGTGTTAGGAGCTCTCAAAACCCTCTATTGTAACCACCTTGAAGCATACAGTAACTTGGTTTTTGTTTGTTTGTTTGTTTTTTGTTTTTTGAGACAGGGTTTCTCTGTAGCTTTGGAGCCTATCCTTGAACTCACAGAGATCTGCCTGCCTCTGCCTCCCAAGTGCTGGGATTAAAGGCGTGCGCCACCACTGCCTGGCCAGTAACTTGATTTTTTAGCTGCAGTCATCCTGCTATGGAGACCTGGAACTTGTGCTATTTATATTTAGTAGTCATTGTCCGCCCTCCCTTTGCCCTCCCCAGCTTCTGATAGCCTTTGTTCTACCTTCTCCTTCTATGAGATTAAAACCCTTAGCCAGGCGGTGGGGGTGGCACCTTTAATTCCAGCACTCTGGAGGCAGAGGCTGGCGGATCTCTGTGAGTTCAAGGCCAGCCTACAGAGCAAGTTCCAGGACAGACTCCAAAGCTACACGGAGAAACCCTGGCTCAAAAAACAAAAGCAAGCAAACAAACAAACAAAAAAATCTTAGCTTTCTTTGTAAATACTGAAAATAGAAACATTAACCCTGCCACAAAAGGGAAAGGAGACGGCAAAACGGTTACCCCAAGACTGCCAGAGTGAGACCATCCTCCCAGTGGGCTTCTGAGAATGGCTTCTGAGGGGATACTGTGTGCAGCCAGAGCTATGAGTACCACTCACTGGGGCTGGATGCTGCAGTGGCTGTGGTTGCAACTCTTTTGTGCAAACTCACCAGATATCAGGTTCCATACAAGAGTTTTAACACCTGCCCCTCTTTGAGGGGTGGACATGAGCTGGGGGCTGTTCTGATGAGGAGCAGGCTTTGCAGTTCTCTGCTAGATGAGCTGCAAGTGCCAAGGCTAGCAGCCAAGCAGGGAAGTCTGCAGCCAGGCTCTGGGGCCCAGGGACTTGGGAGTCCCAGGTGCACAGCCATCTGCAGTGAATCTATTGCCCAGATGGAGGGTCAGATTAAACGAGTGAGTGACCAGAACTTGAGGTGGGAGGGTGACAGTGAGGACAATCTGTGGGAAAGCCTCTTTAGTAGGCAGGTGCGAACTCTGTTAGGGCAGGAGAACTTCTTGTTACTGAGAAACATTGCAGAATACATTTGGACAGAAAATTTGGAGAGCACAGCCTAGGGTTCTCACCTTGTCCTGAACTACCCTGTGGGAGAGGAAGAGGAGGGGTTTTTGACACATAGTTCCATAGGAACACAGAAGCCCAGAGGAGGGACAGGACTGCCTCCAGTGTAGAATGAAGTTATCTGATCAGACACCCGGGGGCTTCTGTTTACCCAAGACACTGCCCCCTTAAAGACAGCACCCCAAGAAAACTGCTAGGCCAGAGAGAGTATCTCAGGAGACCTTGTCTGGAACCTGAGGGGACAAAATGGAAAAGGAAATGAATGAGGCTAGTCTGGAAAAAATGGGTCCAATAATCATGTTCTCGGTACCAGCTGTGTATGCCAAGTACTCGGATAGGTGTTGAGAACAAAAAGTATCCTGGCCCAGGGAAGAGAAGGGCATTGGATCTCCTGGAACGAGAGTTGCAGGCAGTTGTGGTGTGGGTCATAGACACAAACTCAGGTCCTCTGGAAGATAGTAATGCACTCCTCCCCGATCCACCTCTCCAGCCCCAAGAAATGACTTACTTCATGGATTCACTGAAGGAGTCCTGGCTGCTGTCACTGCATGCTCCTTGATCTAAGTTTCTCCCAAGATGACTGTGAAGCAGACCCTAGTGAGGCGACAGAAGCTCGGGGAGGAAGAAGTAAGGTGAGGATCATGGCAAATCATAGAAAGAGAGAGACACAGCCCATTTACACCCCCAGATGCCATAGTCTGTGCCAGCGCAGGCAGAATTTACACTCGGAGAGATAGTTCGCGTCTGGAAAGTCAGGATGATGTTCCATGTTCAGAGGATGGAGCTCCAAGCCCCCACACCTACGTGAAGGTTAGTAGAATACAAATCCAAAGTGAATTCAGGAGTATCAGGTTTCATACTTGGAAACTGAGATTCCTTTCATGGATTTCCAGCCAGTTTCAAGCCTTGGAGAATAGGTTCTATATCTTGAGGGGCTTCTTTGTTTTGTTTTGTTTTTAAATATCTCTTTCCAGGTGCTGGAGAGATGGCTCAGTGGCTGAGAGCACTTCCTGCTTTCGCTGAGGACCCAGGTTTGGTTCCCAGCACTCATATGGCACTTCCCCATACTCTGATTTCAGTTCTGGGGGATCTGGTATCCTCTTCTGTCTCCATGGGCACCAGGCATGCATATGGTGCATATACATTCACGCAGTCAAACATGCATACCCATGAAATAAAAAATATTTTAAAAGAATCTATTTCTAATTTCCTAAGCCCCCCAAAGCACACCTTCTTAAAAACAAATTTGTCTTATTGCCTGTTTGTAGGTCCTCCTCCACAATGTCAGTCCTCCATGTCACTAAACACAGTAAACAGATGGACGGGTGACACAGGTGTAGCATACTGAGTGGAGGGAACGATGAAGCATTTCACTAGAATGTAACAACCTTCTGAGTACTAATGGACCGTTCAGTGTGCTATAGTTACAGAACCTCCCTTATCTAAGATGCTGAATCCTCACCAGGGCTGATGGGTCTCTTCTGTCTTCTCTATATTCCTTATAAGGTTCACACATAGAAAGGACATTGTTTGGGGATGCCCCGAGGTCGTCTCTCCTGAGGAGCAAAGTGATAGGTGGGATGGCAAGTTTGGCTTAATGAACGTCCACTATCTAACTTTCATCAGAGTGTACGCGACTCTGGGGGGAGGAAGGGTTCTGAGAGAGAAGAGAATCAGGGTGAAACAGCGAATTCAGCAGAACTCGTTTTTCATCAGGTGACAAAATGGCCTCTGCCTCTTTCTGCCCTTCCCTTTATCCTTTTTCTTCTTTACCCATCCATATTTCTTAAATAAAGACGTTAACATTCTGTCCATTAAAAGAGAAAATATGCTAACAAAACAAAACAAAGCAAACAACTAGCTGTATGCCATAACCCTTCATCTGTGCTTACTCCTGTCCTGGTTGAATATTCACACTGTCTCAAAGAGAAGATGGGAAGTCCTCCATTTACCTCCAATATACCAGCACTATATCTCCATGTTAGGAAAATCTTCTGAAAATAGGTAGCAGTTCCTGATAGCCCTGAAAAGGCTCATTCAGACTTGTAGAAGGAACATTTTCATTAAATTCAGCTAATAGGATTTATTTTTATGGTACCGAGGTGGATCCCAGGACCTTATTCCTGCTGGAAAAGCACTCTCCCATTACGCCATCTCCCCATCCTCTTAAACATCACAGAGACCATAAGATCATTTTGGTTTTTTATGCGGATATACCCTCCTGCTTTTCCTAACAACATTTTCTCATTCCACGTCCTCTTTAGGAGACTGGCCTTATAGACGAGTATGGTGGCTCAACTGCAAAGTGGGCACTTAATAATTACTGTATCTTTTGTGAGCACCACCCTTGCCGGTGTCTCACTACTTCCGTCTTTCATTGCTTCCATAGGTAGATTAAATCTCCCTATTAACAGTGGAGTATTTGCTTATGCAGAACAAAGTGTTCCTAAATTAAATCTAACATGCGATGACTTTGACACTTTAGAAAACGAACCTTGTTAATTTTGTTTGGAGAGTACATATACATAGTGTTATAAATATGGCAACTCACACCTATAATGGCAGCACCTGAGGAAGGCAGAAGGTTGGAGGATAGAGCTCCAGGTCAGCCTGGGCTACACAGCAAGACTCCATTTTTTAAGAAAGAGAAAAACAATTAACTACTGTATAAAAGTATATGAGGTCATTTGAATAATTGCTCAGAGAGAAGCAGAGCAGCAAGCTTGGAGAGCGCAAAGTTCTTGTGACTGGATGTACACACAAGGACGCCATGTCAAACCTGTCTCTGGTGGAGGCCAGAGGCCCCTTTGTCTCTGCTCTGTCCGGGGCTTCATGACCATGTCTTCCACACTGAAACCAGACCAGAAGCACAGTTTGGAGGAGTCAAGGGCAGCAGGGAGAAACCGATTTCTCTTTTCAAAAGGCAGACTCACTAGATGGGTGAGTCCCAGTTATAGAGAAATATCCAAACGAGAATGATACACACGACACAAAGTACTGAAGCATGATATTAAATATGGATTGTTTAACTCAACACATGATCAAAAATTATACTAAAATGTTAATTTTGCTATGCTTTACTATAACATTGAATGAGTTTTATGTTTTCTCCATTTAACAAATAATATATGGTTCTTTATTTTAAACCAGTTGCATAAAAAGATGATCAGTTAATAAATAAATCTTAAATAAATGTACTCTATAGTGTTGTGGGTTGGCATATTAATAAGCTTATGAAAATTTATGGCACAATATGAAAAAAGTATTTCTTTTTTAAAATTTTT
>JAQHUG010000098.1:5888395-5898432 GCA_028555095.1 Dicrostonyx torquatus
AAAAAAAAACTCTTATATACTGTTAGTAGGAATGAAAATTGGTGAAGTTCCTATGGAAATCAGTATGGAGGTTCTTTGAAAATCTATACTGGGCATATACATGACAGAAATGAAATCAGCATAGCAAAGAGATCTTTGAGCACCCGTGTTTATTGCCGCAGTATTCACAAAAGTCAGATATGGAATCAGACAATGTGCCTAAGCACAGAGAACAGATGAACGAACACACACACTCACACTAGTGATGGAAAGTTTTAATTAACCATGACTCGTAAGCACAGTGAGATGCTATCCCAAGTAAAGAGATGTGGTATGAAAGGGTCTTCAAGATATATTTTAAGTCAATGTAAGTATTGGTCCGGACTACAACTCCCAGCCTGCCTAGAGCTGACCCCTCCCACAGGGTATTTAGTCACCGTCTATTAAACTCGGGCATTTAATTTGGCTTTATTGGAATTCTTTGTGCTGGTGGAGAGGCCTTGTTAGAAAATATTAACACTAAGTGTTTTACATTAAATATCTTCACAGTCCCTCACAAGTCTAGCATATGGAAATAATAAAATTTAAAATTTCTAGGCTGGGTGTAGTGATGCACACCTTTAATCCCAGCACTCAGGAGGCAGAGGCAGGTGGATCTTTGCAAGTTCAAGGCCAGCCTGATCTACATAAAGATACTCTGTTTCAAAAATGTTCTTTTTTTTTTTTTTAAAAAAAAAAGGCCGGTAGAAGGGGAGAGGGAAGAGCTGAAGGAAGGGAATCTATGAGTTCCCTCTCCACCTGGTGTCACATTAAAGCAGAGGAGAGAGGTTGGGGCTGGGAGTCCAAAATCTGGGGGACTGACCTTGATGCACTCTACCCCTGCTAACGCCTTAGTGGGAACACTTAGGCCATAACTTCACAGAATCAGACTTTGGAGGTGGAAAACACTAAAGTGTAGCTATAAAGAGTAAAGCTAACTGAGTTTGAGACAAGCTTTGTTTATAGAGCAAGTTCCAGGACAGCTACACAGAGAAACCTCGTCTTAAAAACCATACCAAACCAAACCAAAAATCCTAAAAATAAAAGCTACCTGAAGTTAGCATATTATCAAAAAATTATTCAAAACTCTCTTTCCCACAACATAGGGCAATAACAGGCAACCAAATCCCACTGAGAGCCCAACATCACAGAAACCAGAGGCCTCAAGCCAGACCAATGACTCTTTGCAATGAACACTTGCAAGTAAAGATGTGGTATGAAAGGGTCTTCAAGATATATTTTAAGTTGAAAAATAAAAAGAACAATATTGCAAAATGATACCCAATTTTTTCATAGAAAGATATTAATATATTGAAACATTTATGTATTGAAATGTTTTGAAACATTTATGGTAGCCCATTGGAATACATAATTCTACATGTGGGCAAAAACAAATTTAAATAAATATTGTATATTATTACTGCAGCAATAAACACGGGTGCTCAAAGATCTCTTTGCTATGCTGATTTCATTTCTGTCATGTATATGGACAAAGGGGTTTGCTGCGTGACTCACTATGTCAAACTACAGCTTCCATGATGAGATTGATTTTTCCTTTTTTTTTTTTTGTCTTTTTCTCTTGAATTTTATTTTATTTTGTTTTGTGGGAAGGTTGCAAGGGCAGAGGGCAGATGCAAGGGGACTGGAAAATGAATGGACTCGAGATGCCTGACATGAAAGATGCAAAGAATAAATAAAAAGAAAGTTGAAAGAAAGAAAGAAAGAAAGAAAGAAAGAAAGAAAGAAAGAAAGAAAGAAAGAAAGTAGAGCATGCAGCTGTTATTACCAGGACCAAAACCGTTCTCAACCAGAAGAATCTGGCCGAAGAACGGCAGGTGGCAGTAGAATCAAGCCTGAGTTTGTAGGGCTGCCAGAGAAGCAGCTTTTGAGTAATACATTCCAACTGAAAAAAAAAAAAAAAAAAAAAAAACTTAACACAAGAATAAAAATAGAACAATGAGGAGCTGGTGCCAGGAGCTCCAGCCACCGCAGATCCTGATGTCATTCACTGTCTGCCATCTGCAGAGCCTTGTCCTTCAGGAAGAAAGGACGGTCCCAGGCTCTATGTGTCCCCATCCTAGCTTTGCTCAGGTCACAGAAGGAAGTGGATTCGCCAGGAAAGAGGCTCTGGGCAAGGTGGGGCAGGATGAAGGAGAGGTTTTCAGGAGACATTGTAGGCAATAAAAAGAAATGAAATGCTGATACAGAAACCTCAAAATGCCATGTGAGAATCAAAGAAAGTCGGCGCAGGAGACCACAAAATGCATGGCACCATTAAAAGAAATGTTCAGAATAGGCAAAACCAGAGACAGCATGGGATTAGCGGTTGTCTAGGGTAGAGATGATAGTGACTGTGCCCGAACTTCTAAGGAATACAGTTTCTTGAGAGGATGAAAAGATCCTAAAATTTTACTATGTTAGTGATTGTAAAATTCTGTGAATATGCTAAAACCCATGAGTTTTACATTTGAAATGGTTGCAGTTTATAGTATATAAATTATTATACATTGTATAATGTGTAAATAATGTATTATTATACAATTTATGGTATATAAATTATTTAAATGAAGATAGATAGATCATAGACATGGCTTCAAATCTCACTTCTACTAATATGGACCCTCAGTTTCCTTTCTATACCCACATCTCAAAATTAAGTCGGAACGATTTAACAAGGGCTATGGAAATGCCAGCCTATAGTGAACATGGCATTTGTGCCATTATGTTTTCCTAGTATACATGTCCTTACAAGCAAGGTGACATTTTTATCTTTAAGCCTAGCTGTGTTATGTTTTGCTTTTGGTACAACTATCATTGTCTCCACTGCTCTCTATTCCCACCCCAAATCTATTTTCAATCAATAACCTTGCTTCTTACACAGCACTGGGCAGTCCCTAAGAACAGGAAGTTAATAGCACTGTTGTGTTGGGAAGAATCTGAGTAGGAGGGAATTCCCTCCATTCGGGTACCAGCACGGGGCAGAGTCACCGACACATCCCTGAAGTACAAGCATGTACAACCATTGTGCAATGAGAGCACAGGCCCCACTAGGGGTGTGATCATCAAAAACATTCTCAGAAACTGGAATATTAGAAGAAAAAGCCAACACTCACTGTACAACATTGCTTCTTTAAGTTCATGTGAATTTCTGTGCTACGCCTGTGAACCATTGAAAGACATTGAAGTTGGGCTGGAAGAGGGCTCTGCAGTTAAGAGCACTGACTGCTCATCCAGAGGACCTGGGTTTGACATCCAGCACTCACAGGTGGCTCACAACAGTCTGTAATTCCAAGTCCAGGAATCTTCCTCTGGTTTCAAAGGCATGCAAGTGGTCCACAGACATACAGGCAAAATACCATACCCGGGTCCTCTGTCTGGAAGAGCCATCAGTGCTGTAACATGACAGCAAGCTCCTCTCAGGTGCGGATGTTGGATCTTGAGCCTCTTGGCACCAGAATAAACCTCTGCCCTTATAAAACTTGGTCTTCGGTATTTTGTTATAGCCAAGAGTAGATTAAGGAGGCTGGAGAGATGGCTCAGTGGTTTAGAGCACTGACTGCTTCTTCCAGAGGACCCAGGTTCATTTCCCAACACCCACATGGCAGCTCATAATTGTCTGTAACTCCAGTTCCAGGGGATCTGACACCTTCATACCAACACACATAAAATAAAGTTAAATAAATTATTAAAAAAGAAGAGTGGACTAAGATCTTGCTGATGGAAAGACTCCTGTCCTGCACTGTGGTGAGAAGCTTGCCTTGGGGAAGCCTCACCACTCTCGGCTTAGACTCTGGCATCTGTACAATACTCACCTGGAAAAGGGTCTCTGAAATACTCAGTTCTGCCCATCAAATGGTTGGGATAACTATTTACCTAGGAGAACGACACATGTAAGTGTGCTCGAACTGAAGGTGTTAGGTTCAGCATCCTAAACATCCTGATTTAATTTTTGAATCAAAGACTATGCCTTAAATTAGGATCTGGCTTCCTAGTTAACAATGTTTCCTTCCTGGAAAAGAAGTAGCGTGGGCAGACAGAACAGCTCCTTCTCATCAGTTCCACTTCCCTCTTCCTTGGCTTATTGCTGGCCCACTGTGCAGGCCTTTGGAGCCACCGCCCTTCCAGGTAGCAGCCCAGAGAATAGAGTCTATGGCTTCCCAAGGGTTCTTTAGATATGGCTGACATCTGACTGATCTATTATGATTTCACTATTCTTTTATCTTCTCAGAAGAACTGTAGCAAGTACCAGAGTACAAAATCAGCATTTAAAAATTATTCAGACAGTCTGTAAAATTAGATTGCTGCTTCTCTCACCACTGAAAGCTTTGCTGAGTGTCTCAGATAAAAAGGGATTATCCAAGCTCTTCTTATCTCAGACTCTCTAAAGCAATGACAGCATCCAGTGATGTGGTCACAGAAGCATCTTAGTTTCAGCCTGTGTTCCCTGGGGACTGTGCTAAAGGAAACAATGCCCTTCTCCTGATGACTTCCTGGTGCAGACTTAGGAATTCAGAGTACAGTACACCATGGAGCTGCCAACAACTTTGTGATGGCAGATGTTTTTGCTAGAGATGAGACTAAAAGGATCCTTATATAACTGGCAGGTAGATTCCCTTCACTTTGGAGGAGTCTACTTTAAGGAAGACTGTTATAAAAAAGGAAACATAAATGAAATTTTAAAATATAAAAATGTGTTCAATCTCATGCTTAGGATAAATGCAAATTTAACAAATCATAAAAAGATACTCAGTACATTGACAATTTTAAAAGTGGTGGTGGCGCACGCCTTTAATCCCAGCCCTTGGGAGGCAGAGGCAGGAAGATCTCTGTGAGTTCGAGTCCAGCCTCGTCTACAAGAGCTAGTTCCAGGACAGGCTCCAAAGCCACAGAGAAACCCTGTCTCAAAAAACCAAAAAAAAAAAAAAAAAAGAAAAAGAAAAAAAATGTTAGTAACCCTTCTGTTGATATTTTTACATAAAGGTGGTGGGAGTTTACTTTGATATAAACCTCTCGGTGACTTGATAACAGCTATCAAATTTTATAGTACAAAAGGTTTTTGAGCTGGGCAGTGGTGGCACACACCTTAAATCCCAGCACTCAATAGAAAGACCTAGGTGGGTCTCTTGAGTTCAAGGTCAACCTGATCTACACAGTGAGTTCTGGGCTGCACAGAGAAACCCTGTCCTGACAAACAAAGCTAAACAAAGAAAATTTCAGTAATTCCACACGTTTAAAGACATACTAGAAAAGTTCCCATCTCTCTGTTATTTATAAGGGGCAAAAGAATAGACACCTGGGTGACAGAGTGGCATGCACCTGTCTGTGTTTGGGAGATGGAAGCAGAAACAGGAGGACCAGGTGCTCAAGGGCAGCCTCAGCTACATAGTGAGTTTGAACTTTGGTGTCTGGTCCTAGGGTTTCCATGGCACCAAAGCCAAGAAGGGGACCCACAAGTCATTATTTCACCATAGATGAAAAACAGCCTCCTCCTCTTCCTCTTCCTCTTCTTCTTGAGACACAGTCTCACTATGTAGCCCTGACCAACCTAGAACTCATTATGTAGGCCAGGCTGGCCTCAAACTCACGGGGATCTGCTTGCCTCTGAGTGCTGGGATGAAAGCCGTGTGCCCCACCCCACTCAGTGATGATAAACTTCTTTATGTTCATGGGAAATTTTTCCTTTCCCGTCCCTTCTGATTTCAAAGCCATGGATACCATCCCCTTCGGTGAGTTAGGATTTTATCTAAAGATGGCATAATCTTTCTTCAAGAAGTACTTTAAGGAGAGAAATTACTACACACTTACCTAACATGCTTAGATCAAAGAGGAAGGGACAAGATGGGATGAAGCAAAGTAATTAATATTTCAATAAATTTTTCCACTATAGAGACAGAAATGAAGGTGAGTTATTTCCACAGTAGAGCTCCCCGCTGTCACCAAATTTCTCTCTGTGAGTATTAAGACTCTTGAGCTATGGAATGTTGGTAGCAGATTTGGATGAAGACAGTTAAAATCTGCAATCTCAATGCAGGGGCCAAAAGAGGCCACTGACGGGGGGGGGGCAGGATAGGGAGGAGGGCATGGGTAGCCTCTCTCTGCACAGTAACAGGCTTCACGTAGAATCAGCCAAGTTCCTGGCCAGTTCAGCTAACTAACCCTTAAGCACAGAAAGGAACGCAACCAAGGAAGGAAGTGTTCCAAGGGCCTGGAATCAAAGAAAACACATTGAAATAGAAACCAGGTTGCTACCAGCACTTGGGCATGGGTAGAGCAGGCAAAGAACGGATGATGGGTGATCCAAGCATAGGATTTCTTAGCTGTAGGAGCTTGGTAAGAGTTCTGCCCCTAAATTCCATCTGTCACCAATGGAAAACAGAAAGAAAATCTGTAATGAGAGCCAGGGAGTGGGTGGGTGCTAGATGGGTGTGCCTCTTGTATACCTGATACTTGTGGCCTGCTCAGCAAATTTGTGTTTCTCTATTCCTTGAGCTACTGTTTATTTTAGCAACTATGAAACATTTGATCTCAAGTGGTTCAGAAACTGGGTTTAGAGGAAAGGAATCGCTGTGCTGGGCGGTTTGCTAGTAGATGCTCTTGGTCAGCAATTCCTGGTTCTTTGCTCCACCTAGTGGATTTCCAGGCTAGGAGAGTCTCTAAGAGACCCGTGATGAGAGAAATGTCCTTTTGTTGGAAACTCTAGTCAGTTTCTTTATTGGCAATACTCAATTCCATCTCCAGTCTGTTCTTATTCACATTGATTAAATTTTCACAGAAGCTAAACGTGTACCTGTGAGTCAGCAGAGTTTTTTTGTTTGTTTGTTTGTTTTTGTAGACCTGGCTGACCTGGAACTAGCTTTGTAGACCAGGCTGACCTTGAACCCACAGAAACCACCTGCCTCTGCTTCCTAAGTGCTGGGACCAAAAGTGTGTGCCACCACTACCCAGCTATGAGCAGAATCTAATGTACTCTTTTTTTTTCTTAATATAGAAATAGCATCATATAATTAGAAGCTCCATGTTAGCACAGAAAAGCATATTTGACTCATAATTATATTCTCTGATGCCAAACCCAATCAAAGTTCCATAGGGTCATTTAATTGAATAATGGTCTACAAAATTAGTACTTCAGTGGCTCCCTTTGAAGAAAAATTGGTCAAATAGTCATAGGTCTACTGCTCAAGAGGGTTCACACTTGGCTATAAGTACAGATGAGAAAACATAGAGATGTAAGGCGAAGCTAAGAATTTCAGGTTCAGAAGGATTCTGAACAGCTGACTCACAGACCTAAATATGGAGGTCAAAATTTTATCAGTGTGGGCTTAGGACATTAGTGCCTACAATATAAATCCGGCAGCCTGTACTTAGTCACTGAACTACCATGCATCTGTCACCAGCGTCATCATAGCTATTTGAGTCATCATTCTTTATGTTCTGTTTACATCACATACTTGAACTTTATTATGGGCTGAATTTTATTGTTGTTGTTTGAGACAAGGCCTCATATAGCCCAGGTTGGCCTCATTATGTAGCTAAGGATAGCTCTGAAATCCTGATTCTTCTGCCCTCACCTCTTGAGCACTGAGATTACAGGTGAGCCTCCCCGTGTCTGGCTTCTGGGTTTAATTTTGTCCCCATTTCCATACATACGTTAAAGTCTTAATTCTCAGTATTTCAGAATGTGGCCTTGTTTGGAGAGAAATGCTAGTGTCCTTATTTTAAAAAGTGGGGGGGGGGGTTGGAGAGATGGCTCTGAGGTTAAGAGCACTGGCTGCTCTTCCGGAGGTCCTGAGTTCAATTCCCAGCAACCACATGGTGGCTCACAACCATCTGTTGAGATCTGTTGCCCTCTACAAGCCAAGGAGAGAAGCCAGGAACAGACTCCTCTGGCAAGGCTATCAGAAAGCCCCAGCTTGCCAACATCCTGAGCTTGTCCTTCAGCCCCTAGACCTCCGAGACCACACATTTCTGCTGTTTAAGTCCCCTCGCTTGTGCTGCTTTGTCACAGCAGCCCTTGCAGACGGATACCATTAACTTCGGCAGATGAAGTTCTCTGCAAAAAATTAAATGAATCTATGGAATGCTAGAGCTGGGAAGCATCTCAGAAAACACATTGCTTAATGCCTTTGTTTTGAAATAATGTCCAAGGCCACACAGTGATTAGGGCTTAGTCCCCTTTCAGCTCAGCCTTCTGTCTATCAGCGTTCCATTACACTTTACCAACCAACTCGAAGATCTGTCAATAATGGTGATTACATCCAGGATTTGTTGGCATCTTCTGGGAGGAACAGTACATAAGTCTTTGACCCTCCTAAGTACTTGCAAATAGAAACATTTTCTACGTAGGAGGATTAATTGCTAGCTGGTTGCCAGACAGAAGATTAATGTGCAGTAGAACAGCAAAAACAGGTAACTTTACCTCCGGCTGGGCCCACACCATCATCAGGTGAGGATTTGGCTCTAGTGGGAAGACTGCCCCTCTCCCACTGAGGATGATTCAGCAGAGCAACTTATCACCGAAGAGTCAGAAGCTCAGGTTCATATGAACAGAGTAGGGGCAAAAGGATGTGGAGTCTGAGTAATGTTTTATAATGGGTGTGGACGCTCGTTAGACTAGTAAGCATGCTCTTGATTAAAGCACATGACACAAGTAATTGCTAGAGATTCCAAACCAGCTATCATCTGGGATCACAGAGTTCTAATATCAGACAAAGACCCAGCTTCAGCTCTGTAGCAGAGGCCTTTAAAAAGTCTCAGGGATAATTGGCACTAAACCGAGGAACTGCCAAAAGGAAAAATGCATTGGTATAGTTCGACCATCAATTACACTTGATTCATAGTCCCAGACTGGGTAGGAATGGAAATATCTACACACACGCTTGAGATACAGCTTTTCTGTCACCAAAAATTCAGTTTTGAATGAATACTGGTATAGGCAGTGATGGATTTTTTTTCCCTTTTATTGAGGCCTAAGCAATACTAATTTGGGCAGAGAAGAAACTCTACGGCAGGCTCTTAAGCAATTGTTTTGCATTTAATCTTCTAGCCCCTCACTGAAACACTGACTGCTCTCTTTCTGGGATATGGAATGTGCACCCACAGTTTATAGTGAAGACAAAGAAGTGCTGACCACTGTTTTACTTCATAAAGTGTCACCATTGTCATCTCTCTGGGTGTTTAAGAAGAATATACCTGTCTCCGAGAGTCTGAATTGCTTGTAAGTGTTTATGTCCCTGCTTTTCCCAGCAGGAAGGGTCTCTTGTTCCATAAGGGCAAAGGACTAAATATAGTTGTGGTAGACAGATGCTGCAATAATCCCTCTAGCACCATGTGACTTTTGGCAATAAGACTTAGCCACAACTCCCATAAAGAGAGGGCATCTATTTTTTCTTCCCCTTGAATCAAGGCTATCCTTATGATTGACTTTGACCAACAGATGAGGCAAAAGTGATGCTATGTGGCTTGCAGATGTAGCTCACATTTTTAACCTCTTAGAAGGCAGCGACTACATAAAAACCAAACCAAACCAAACCCTCAAGCTAGATTACTAAACTGCTGGGAAGGTGAACATAGGAGAAAGGTCTCCGCAATTTAGGGCATCCCACTTTGTGAGCGAAATCGTCTAGGGCCTGCTAGCCCAGCACATCTGAGAGCTGAATACAACCACATACATGAGGCCAGGCAAGATCAACAGGACCACTCAACCTAATTAAGAAACACAGCAATTGATAACAGAAAGGTCAGTGAATGTAAAGCTTGCAAATTATGAAGGGGCAAGTACTAGGCATGTCCTCTAGAAATAAGAAGCCTTCCACCACTTAAAAAAAGATTTCTCTATCATTTATTTTATTTATGTGTATTTGCTTACATGAGTTAAGGTTTACCGCATGCATGAGATCTTACAGGCCATTATGAGCCTCTGTGTGACTTAAACTTGGGTCCTCTGAAAGAGAAGTAATTTCTCTTTTATTATTATTACTTTTTAATTGTTTTTATTGAGCTATATATTTTTCTCCACTCCC
>JAQHUG010000098.1:5907799-5927062 GCA_028555095.1 Dicrostonyx torquatus
AACTACTGACAAAATACATAGTATCTGGAAATGGATAAGCAGAACTGTCAAATCCTGCCAAGACAGGGTAAGATGGTTTTGAAAAATTTCTTGCTTTTAAAAATAATCTGTCAGTTATTTTAGGCCTTAGCCAAAGTTGGTTGCTTCAATGCCACAAATGTGACTTTGGGTGATTGCCCAGGTAGCCAGTTGTCTCTGTGATTTGTTCCATATTTTGGAAGTTGTTTGACTGCACTTCCTAATTACTCAGGTAATGTTATTTCCCTTCTCAGATCTTCGATTGGGTTGAAGACTAGATAAATGTAGTTAGTTACTTTCCTCTCATGACTTGGCCAAGTTATTTATTATACAAGACTTAAGTTAATTAAGAATAGGATATCTATTTTTACTGTATATAATTTTGTAGTAGGTTTAGAACTTTCTTACTTAAACAAAAGGGGGAGGTGCTGTGGGAGCTCTCTTGCCTTCAGCCAATGGCTTTTGAGATACCAGCCCATTGGGGCGTGGTTTTATTTTTAAAAAGTGGCGGCAGCACTCCACTTGCTCTCTTGCTTCCGGCTCCCGTTCTGACTACTAGACTCTGCTTCTTGTTTGCGACCAGAGTACTGTGGTTTGGGACATTGATCTGTAAGTTTTATCCCCTTCAATAAATGACCCCCTTTTTAATCAAACTAGTGTAGGGTTGTTTTGCGTCATTAAATATTCTTATCCAGGAATATAAAATCACATTATCTGGCATCAAGTTGTAGAAAACTCCATTTGGAAGGTAGCTGAGTGACTTGTGAAACTTCCTATTTGAAGTCAAGAATATACCAAACCTGGGCAGAGGGACAGGGGAGAAGAAGCAGCTTTTTTAGAAGAACTGGCTTAAGTTAAATTGAAGTAATTAATTTGAAATCACAAATAAAATAGAAGATCCATTTTTAAAAAAACATTTGCAAATCTTTATTAGCAATGTTAAAATTGACCAATTAAATATTTTAAATAGAAAAAACTATAAAACATTACACATAATCATAATTCATTCATCGGATATACTCTTCTGCTGAAATTTCTAACACATCTTCATCTGTACATTCTTCTGTCTCTGGCAAGTTGCCCCAGAGTAGGAAGTTTACACCTGGAAACAAGAGGCCACAGAATTCTTTAGTGCTGACTACTGCAGTTCAGACATGACAGACAAAACTTTACACGGTGAACTTCTAGTATAGAGTATGGCGTCACTAGTGAAGATAACAACAGGGAAGGATGTCTTACAAATAAAACCATCTAATATCCATCTATGACATGAACATTCTTTAGACTTTTTTAAGCAAGACTTTGAATGTTAGACTCTTAGAGCTCAGAAGGATCTCTGGAGTTCCATCTGCTTCAATCCTGCCTCCAGCTACACAATGCTATTCATACCCTACACTGACAATTTAAAAAATATATTTTAGCCAGATGGTGGTGGCACACACCTTTAATCCCAGCACTCAGGAGGCAGAGGCAGGAGACTCTCTGAGCTCGAGGCCTGCCTGGTCTACAGAGTGAGTTCCAGGACAGCCAGGGCTACACAGTGAAAGCACTCTTGAAAACCAACAAATATATATATTTCAATGATTTTAAGAACAGAGATTGCATAAGATCAAGTGCCTTTTTGTAGGATGTAAGGGGGAAATTTCTAAATCAGTCATTTACTATATGGAACAGTAGTTAATGTAATTTTCTAATCAAGACAGGAAGGGCCGGGTGGCACAGGCTATTACCCCAGCTACTGGGGTGACTAAAGCAGAATGGTTGCAAGTTCAAGGCCATCTTGGACAACTTTCTAAGACACTGACTTGAAAAGTAAGTGGAGTCCTTGCCTAAGAAGTGTGAAGCCCTAGGTACAATCCCCGATACACTGGGGTTAAAACGTTCAACTATAATAGGGTTTCCTAAAGTATGTGGACTCTAGGATACATGCCATCAAGGTAGAGCTGTACTCTAGGACTAGGTTACACAGTCACTGTAACACAATAACCTGAAACAGCCCTGACAGAATAATCGGGTTCCATTTCAAAGACCCAGCACAGGTGCAGAGAACTAGACCAAACACACTGAGGACAATAAGATGACTAAAATACTAAATTAGGAGAGAATAAAATACTGTCATGAGACAATCTCAAGCTGCTTAGCTAGTAGCATGAGCAAAGGAAGAGCCAGCAGCTCTGGGTATTCACTCCACACTGAGACAGAGGCCATAGTTTCTGCCACTATTGGCATCTTACTACAAGTGTATAGAACTGTAGACAACAGATATTACTGCTTTGTGTTATTCAAAATTTTGTTGTTATCATGTTTTGCTTTTTAAGATAGCCTCATGTAGCCTAGGCTAGCCTCTAACTAATGTAGCTGAGGATGGCCTTGGACTCTCAACTTTCTACTTCTACCTTCCAAGTGTTGAGATTACAAGCATGTGCCACTATATCTGGCTAAAATTTTTATAAAATGGCATTATACCAAACATATTTTTGGAATTTGTCTCATTCATCTTATTTCTTAGCGGCTAAAATTTTTATGGAATGGTATTAAACTATATGTATTTTTCTAAGTTATCTCATTCACCTTATTTCTGAGTTATGTCTGTTTGACATGTGGTATACATTTAGCTCATTTACTTTCTTATTCTGTAGAGTATCTATACATATATAAAATTATATTTACATTTTAATTTAATTTAGCCAGTGGGGAGGCATATGTGTACTGGCTATGGCACACAGTGGAGTAGAGAATGGAGGACATCATGTTGAGGCAAGGTATTTCATGTTTCTATACACTGTGCTGTACATTTCAGCCATGTTGGCATGTGAACTTCTAGGCAATTCTTCCATCTTTATCCCTCACTGGGATTGAACTCAGCTTATCAGGCTTTGCAGCAAATGCTTTTACCTGCTGAGCCATCTCTTCTGCCTAAATCTTGTAAAATGTGTTGAAAATACAGCCTGTCATTTCTGGGCCCAATTTACCCCAGCACCAAAGAGACATAAAGATGGTTGAAGCAGTGTGAATAAACAAGTTTATCTTGTTTGAAAGAGCTATTGCAATCAAATCAGGAAAGAAGTTCTTATCTGAAGTGATAGAATACATAAATATCTACCATGCTCTTCTCCAAAATGGTTTCGTGCTTGAATTTCTTAGGATAAAAATCATTTCCTAGTCCCCATCCCAAGAATAAATGATGATCTGCTTCTGGAAACATGTGCAGAGGAGCTGACCAGACAGCAAGGAATTGTTAGGACAAAATCTAAGTGAAAATTAGAATTCATAAAAGTAAATGGAGAGCTTTGAGATATTCTAGGGAAGCTGAGCTGAGATTTTCCAAGTGTATTTGGAAAAACTCTGGGAAATTAGGTTTTATGTGTAGGCTAACACAGACTTTTTAGAGAACTTGTATGCAGAACATTCTAGAATGCAGGACTTGTACATCCATTCCTTTGGTGTAACTTATTCAGGGGACACAAGGACTGTTCCAAAGCCATTGGAAATCTCCCTTTGACAAGCATCTAGAAAATCTTACTTTAAATCATAGTAACAGAGTTACAAAGGAGAAGTTTGATATGCTTGGAGTCTGTACTCAGGAACTCTGAAGCAACTTAGCACAATTGGTTCAAAGGAGAAAAAATAAATGAGGAGATTGGATCTGACAGAAGAGCCACCTTCCTCTCTCTGCCTAGGAGGAAGGAAATTCAGTCTACATCTGCTTCTCATGGATTAGAGTCAGTGCAAATGAAAGAATGTTGGTCTTTTATGTTTGAAAAATTGAGCAATATTCTAAAGTAAATCAAAACTGAAAAACCTCCACCCTGTGTTTTGAATCCTATGAAGCAGGAAAAGCAGAATCAAAGCAGAAACTTTCTTTAATGTGTTCCATGGGTGACACAAATATAAAGTGCAAAGCCTAAATTAGGAGCCTATATTTTACTTGGGGAGTTTGAGGAATCCTTGCTTGAAAATGGCCATCTTAACATATATAGTTTTCAATTAAAAGGCCAAAGTGATAGACTAAGAGCTACTGTTGAATCCCAGGCAAATAAAAAAAAATCAGTCTTAAAAACACAAGCATAATTGGAAGGTTTAAAACCTTTGATAACCTAGCTTGCAATTCATGATCTCTTGGTCAACCATAGCAAATCTCTTTCTTTCACACACATACATACCCTACATTGTAAATAAAATGCAATAAAGATGTTAAAAAATCTATAATAGACTTTCTTTTTCCTTCTTCCTTCTTTATATGTGTGCACACATGTATGTGTGCAAAGGTCAGAGGAGGGTACTGGTGTTCTGCTGTGTTACTCTCTACTTATACCTTTGAGATAGTCTCTCACTGAACTTGAAGCTTGTTCTTTTGGCTATATTGATTGTCAGGGAGGTGCTGTTTCTGTCCCCTAGTAAAGGGGGTTATAGGTACAGTCTGGCTTTTTCATGGGTGCTGAGGGTCCAAACTCAAGCCTTTAGCTGTGTGCAGCTCTTACCCACTAACCTGTCTCTCTAGGCCCCAGTACATTTTCTTACTAACTTAATTAATGTAACACATTGGTCTTAATATTTCCCTTGACTAGAATTCTACTGTAACTTATTAATATCTTTGTGTGTATATATATATATGTATTATATATATAGTTTAAAATTTATTAACTTTTTATGTGTATGTATGCTTGTCTACTCGTCTGTATGCACACCACAGTATGCAGGAGCCTGTGGAAGTGAGAAGAGGGCATTGGAGTACCTGGAACTGCAATTACAGACAGTTATGAGATGCTAATATGGATGCTAAGAACCAAACCTTGGTCCTCTATAAGAGCAGCAAGGCTCTCAACCACTGGGCCACCCCTCCAGCTCCTGAAATATATTTATCTTGAGAACTGCCAAACAGAGGCTACTCAGTTTCCTTCCCATTTGTCACTGCCCTGGCAGGCCCCCTTCCTCCTTTCTTTACACACATGTGTGCATGCATACATACCTTTGACTATCCATATACAGTCTTCAAAAGCTCTCTGTAATCAGGATATGTATTATGGTACTACTTCACAGCAATAAAATGCTAGTTTAAAAAGACCAATATGCCAAGTGTGGTAGGACCACCTACAATTACTTTGGAGGCTAAGGTAGGAGCCAGCCTGGGTTACTTGTTGTGACTGTCTCAAAAGGACAACAACAAAGCCTAAGCCATTCAGATAAGTCTGAAGCCTTCCCTCAATTCAGCGATCAGTGGTGATGAGTTTTGTCTGATAGCTTCATAACTGAACGTGGGGGGAAGTGGACCAATGTTTTGCTTCTGATGACTCCAGGTTTCACTCTAAGTGTGAAGGTTTCAGGGGTTCCCTCAGGTACTGATAGAGATATGTTACAAGGAAATGTACACATCGATGTTTCTTACCAGTGGAGTCTAGTCTGTTAACACCATAAACCGCCTGGCTGTGAAACATCCAGAAGTGTCCGTTGTTGCAGGAAAGAAGGCAGGAACTACATGGAACAATCACATGATAGCCTACAATGTTCCCACTTTAAAAAAAAAAAAGCAATTGTTAGTAGATAACACCTGTAGTAGGTAACACCTGGCTCACAGAGGCATCTGTCTGCTAATGTAAACAGACCATGTAAGGGTCAGTCCTCTCCTCTAAGTGGCCTGTTGCTGGCAATGAGAAGGGAGCATAGTTTGACAGTACTCACAGGCCTACACAGTCCGTAAGCGAGACAATACTAATTTATTTGTGCATTTCTTTGCTCAGATTATTCATACTCTCTTTGGAAGTTAGCTTTGGGATGTGATTTGTTATGGAAACTACTCAAAACTGATACAGAGAAAATATATTAAATAAACTGAGATCTATGGGTGAAGGATTTTGCTAGCTTCAGGACTATATCAAGGTGAGTTTTTATAGGTCCAAGCTCTTAAAAATTATTCAACAAAGCGGGAGATGGGTGAGGGAGGGATCCTCTAAACTAAACGTAATATGGCAACTCCCATTTAGTTGCAGTGATTTTGGAGGAAGCAAATCTCCAGCCCCCAGAGAGTTGAAAATAGTTTGATTGTCTTCAGCAGATCACCAAGTTCCTCATTCTCCCATTTTCTTTTCATGAGTCTCATGTTAATTACAGTGAACATACAGGGATTGTTTTGTTCCTTCTCTTTTTTCTTTTTTTCTTTTTTTTTTTTGGTTTTTTGAAACATGGTTTCTCTGTGTAGCTCTGGCTATCCTCGAACTCGCTCTGTAGACCAGGCTGGCCTTGAACTTGCAGAGATCTGACTGCCTCTGCCTCTCAAGTGCTGGAATTAAAGATGTGCGCCACCACTCCCTGGCTTTTTGTTTCTTCTTTTTTTTTTTTAAAAAATGGCACCACGAGTTGTTTATACCTTGATACTGAACTCTAATAATAGCTCTGTACCCCGTGAGATCTGGGGGCCAGTCACTCCCATGAGATCTATAAAGAGCGCTATCATGAATCCCGGCATGCCTTCTAATCACAACACACTTAGCAGGTCAGTAAGTGAAAACCAAAGTTGTTCTTGGCCATGACAAATAGCTTTTGTAAGGTTATGCTACAAGAATATACAGATTCAAGCCAGGCGGTGGTGGCGCACACCTTTAATCCCAGCACTCAGGAGGCAGAGGCAGAATGATCTCTGTGAGTTTGAAGCCAGCCTGGTCTACAGAGCTAGTTCCAGGACAGGCCCCAAAGCTACAGAGAAACACTGTCTCAAAAAACAAAACAAAACATAAAAGAATATACAGATTTTATCACTACCGACTTTCCTTCATTTATCTATCCACTCACTCATGTAACTAATGTTTGTTGAGCATCTACTACATGCCGTGTTCTGTTAGGTGCTAAGAATTCATCAATGGACAAAACCAAGCCATGTTTTCATGTTGCAAACATTTCATTGGGGTTATATTGGATCATTCTGCTCTCTTGCCAACTCCTTCAACAGCTTTCCACTAGCCAAACAATTTAACATACTCAAAGAACATGTTAAATTTCTTCCTGCTGTGGATCTTTGCATGTGCCATTTCCTCTGCCCAGTATATTCTTATACTTAGGACTAACCCCAGTGTTTACATCTTTGTGAAACAACTTCCCTGACAATAATATCTAAAATAACTCTTACTTGCTTTCTCAACTTCTGGTATTCTCTATCATGTATTATTATTTTCTCTTTAGTACTTCCCACTGTATAGATCTTATTTATCTTACTATCAGATTGAATGATCATGTTTCCACTAGAATATTATGTCTAGAGGCCAGTAACCTTATCTCATGGATATCCTGAGTTTCCAGTCCTGACAGCTATGACTGGCACATAGTAAGTCCTCCATACAAGTACCTCTTGAATTGGGAAGTCCAAACAGCCACCAACACATTAATGGTCTGCTGATTTGTAACCCATTCCCATTTAAAAGCTCTCAACTTCTTTCTGTAATAACACAAATTCATTCAACTTTCAAAAGATAATAGTTACAGCTCTCATTTATGTTTCAGTTACACTTCATGCAGCCTTTTAACATTAGCAATGCATTTCTAACTCACAACTTTAGAGGCTAAATGCAGATGGTATTTTGTTTCCTATCTTCATAACAGAAGTATGAAGAAAGAAATTAAAGAGCTGAGCAGGGTGGTACATGTGTAATCCCAGCATTCAGGAGAGGCTGAAGAGGATGACTGTGAATTGGAGGCCAATTCCAACTTGATAGAAAATCCTGAACAGGCCTGTCTATATAGGGAGAGTGTCTCAAAAAGTGAAGGAAGGGAAGGATAGAGGGAGGCAGTGATGTGGGGAAGGGTGAAGGAGGGAGAGGAAGGGGGTGAGGATAGAATTAAATGAGCTGGGTATAGTAGTTTATGCCAGAAATCCCAGCACTCAGGTGGCTGAGGCAAGAGGGTTGCCAAACATTAGAGGCTATCCTGGGATACAGCAAACTCAAGACCAGTCTGCGTTAGAGAGTAAGATCCTGTTTCAAAAAGAAACATTTTTTTTTTTTATATACAGAAACTAAGTTCTAGGGCTCAGATCTGATATATGTGGGGTGCAGTGGTATGATTACATGCATGCATGTAAGACAGGGCTCAGATCTGATATATGTGGGGTACAGGGGTATGATTATGTGCATGCATGTAAAAACCAGAAGTCAACTTGGGGTGTAGTTCTTCGGAGACCTCCACCTTGCTTTCTGAGACCGAGACGGGGCTCTCATTGAAATCTGAGGCTTGTCAGTTAGGCTAGGCTGGCTGGTAAGGGAACTCCACAGATCCTCCTGTCTCCACCTGGGAGCTGCAGTACATGCTACCAGTTCAGAGCTGGGGCTGCAAGTGCATGATACCCCATCTAGCTCAAGTTCAGAGCTCAGAGCCTCCTGTGTCATTTGCAAGCCCTTGACTGGTGGAGCCACCTCCTCTGCTCCCTGATTTTTATGAGTGTAAATCCCATTGTTACAGGCTTATTGGGTGCAGATATTTGTGAATGCACTTTGAAAAACTACAAATTTTATTTGAAAAGTACCACAAAGATTCTTTTAAAACAGTAATTCTGGGACTGGCAAGACAGCTCAGTAGGTAAAAGCACTTGCTTCTAAACCTGAGGTCCTCAGTTCAATCCCTGGGTCTCCTGTGGTAGAAGGAGAAAATCAGTTCCCACAAGTTGTCCTCTGACCTCCACATGTGGCAGGACACACATAAATAAATAGATAAACGAATAAATATAATTAAAAATAGCTCTAAGGAACAAATGTTCTTTCAGTGGCTCACTATCTGGGTTATATCAATGCTTGATGCAGCCCACAGAATCTTTCTGTAGGTTTTGGTGTCAATATCTACCTTTGAAACTCAGACTGTCCACAACAACGTCATGAATTACCATTTTAAACATGCGATGTCCTTCAGTTTACAGCTGCAGATTCCAGTGAAATAGCATCTTCCAATGAAATCCACGGTGCTGGAGGAAAACAAAGTTTACAGTCAAATATACAGAGATTTGAACTCTGAAAAAATATAAAAATTTGCCATATGGGGGCTGGAGAGATGGCTCAGTGGTTAAGAGCGCTTACTGATCTTCCAGAGGACCCGAGTTCAATTCCCAGCACCCACATGGCGGCTCACAACTGTCTGCAATTTCAGGTCCAGGGATGCGACACCCACGGCAAAAACATCAATGCACATGAAATAAAAATAAATAAAACATGCCGGGCGGTGGTGGCGCACGCCTTTAATCCCAGCACTGGGGAGGCAGAGGCAGGCGGGTCTTTGTGAGTTCGAGAGCAGCCTGGGCTACAAGAGCTAGTTCCAGCGCAGGCTCTAAAGCCACAGAGAAACCCTGTCTCGAAAAAAAAAAAAACCCAAAATAAATAAAACAATATATTTAAAAAAATTTCCATATGTTCCCTTTAAAAAATTGTGTGCGTCACTTGGGATGGAACTCAGGACCTTACAAATGCTAGGCAAGCACTCTCACATTGCCTGACCATTGAGTTATATTCCCAGAATTCCATCTCACTTTTTAAAATGTACAGTTTAAAATTGAATATGGCCACATTGTCTTGGGACGCTTCAGACCATTTTCATTTTGCAAAATGGAAACTATACTCCTCTACCTACCCCCTGGCTATCAATGTTCTCCTTCAGATATGCCCTATAAGCAGTCACAGTGTTTATCGTTTGGTACTGGTTTATTTCACTTAGCATAACGTACTGAAGGCTCATCTCCATTGTGGCATGTGACGGGATTTCTTCCCTTTAAGGCAACCTTCTAGGTATCCACTTACTAGATGAGTCAATGGAGATTTAGACTGTGTCTATCTCTTAGCTATCTCATAGTTATCAGTTGTGAATATAAGATGCTGCTCTGAATTCTTTGGATATATACCTATAAGTGGAATTGCTATATTACATGGTAATTCTGTGATTCTGTGTTAATAGCTAAAGAACCACCAAATTATTTTTTTATAGTGACTTTATCATTTCACATTCCTGCAGTATGCAAGGGCCCTGATTTCCCATAGTCTCACCACCACAGGCTCTTTTAATTGTGGTTGTCGCAAATTTCATAAATCCAGAGCTGAACTAGCCTCTAAAATATAAGTATAGTACATCTTTAGAAGAGTTGGGTAATATTTGTGCTCACTACAACAGCTGGCAGATTTTCTACTGAAAAACACTCTGTGAGAGCTGGAGGGATGGCTCAGTGTTTAGGAGAATGTACTGCTCCTGCAGAGAACTGGGGTTCAGTTCCCAAGACCCCCATCATGCAACTTACAACTGCCCTCTCCAGAGGATCTTACACCTCCAGTCTTGGAGGGCATGAATCCACCCCTCCTCAAACATACACACTCTTAAGATAGTGAAAAAAAAGGTAAGCTAAATCTTAAAGAACAATGCATTCACTGATCCACACACAGCTGAGCACATGAATCCATTATAACTCCAGCAATGAAAAAGACCTGAGCTTATGCTAGACCCTAACACGTAACATCTCACCCAAGGTGTCCTTATGACCACAGCTATTATAAAGAGGGATGAATATTTCAAATTTGTGTGTGAGCATATCTAACCAAAACAACACATGGATTATAGAACCTTTGGGACATTAGGTTCCACGATTTTATCATCCTGTGCCTTTTTTTTTTTTGGCACCACACCAAGTGCGCACACACAAACTTAAAATATTACCCCATTTATCCCTGTAATAAACGATTACATAAAAGTAACTCATAAAAGATTTCAAGGGGTGAATAGGCTATATATAACTTTACTTGCCTATATTTTAAAATGTTCAAATTTACTATCATTATAAAACATGAATTTCACTTTAAATGAATTATCACCCACTTCTTTCCAAATGAGTGTTAAAGAATTGCTTCCATGAGAACGGTGTTTGGATAAGGCACTGAGCCTCAGAGCCAACTTAAGGGATGTACAGTCATGTGACTCTAAGTGCCTGGAAACATGACCTCAGTACTGACCACTGTGGGTAAACCACAGACTTCGTCCAGACAGTCTGCCCACTTAGATAAACTCCAAGGGAATCATCACGCTGTTGAGTGGCTGGAACACCAAATGATGACCTTGACTCCCAGGGATCCATGCCATCTACTGCCCAGTTAGCTAAGCTAAAGGGCTGCCCGCCGGACTTACTCGGTAGGAGGGATGTCTGTAGAGTAAAGGTCTATGTCAGTGTTGGCCAGCAACACAGCCTTCATCCCTCTAGAGCTGAGAATCTGTTTACAGAATTTGCAACACAGGATGGACACGCAACGGTCCTTGAAAGTGCAGCTGTTGGTAGACATAGCGTCCCACGTAGAACGAGGTACAGAATTTGGAAAAGGGGGAAACCGTTCGAGCTTTGATTCCCCGAGGCTAACAACCAAGTCGGGAGCGGGCGGGGGTTTGAGTTCTCTAAAGCTCTAAAATCAGGAAGACAGTTAGGTTTTCCCGAGGGAAAGGTAAAATTAGTGGTGGGAAGAGCAAATTTTACTTTTTTTGACTTGGGGGGCGAAGAGGGAAAGGGAATGGAATTGGAGGTGGAGAGAGACAAGTAGAGTGGAAGGGAAGCTTTAAACCGGCTTTCACTTTCTGTGGTCTCCAAGAGTCCTCTGCTCTTCGGCTCCCGCCCCCTGAATCCAGCGATTCCCGGCGGGCGCTTCCCTTTAAAGCCTCGCCTCGCGGACCACTCCCAGCGCCAGCCCCGCCCGCAGAGCGCTCCAAGGCCTCTTCGCAGAGTTCCAGGCCCCTCAGCCCTTTCCTTCCACGGCGCTACGGCCTGTCCCGCGTCCCTTCTCCTGGCTCGGCCGCGGGCCCCCTCCCTTGCCCCACGGCTCTCGGCGTCCTCGCTCCCTCAGCTCGAGCACTTGCCACCCTGAAGGTCTCTCCCACAGCGGCCGCTCCGGAGTGAGCAGGGGTGTCAGATGCGGTGTGGGAGAGGCCGCCGCCGAGGCTCAGTCCGCGCTGGAGTCAGTCACCGAACACGCCGGGTTCTGCTCTTTCTTCCGCTTTTTCTGCTTTTTCTAACGCGCTGTCAGTTTGAATTGCCTGCGCCGAGCACGGATTGGGAGGACTAGACCTCGACCCAGTCCCACATTGGAAGGCCCGGGGCCTTCTCCTGACGTGAGCTCAGAGGCCTCTCCCCAGTAACGGTGCCGAGGTCAGATCGGCTCTCTGATTGGTTCATCTTGGCTTGGCCTCTAAGCTCATTGGCCAGCATCTGCTTGGGTTCGCCCTCCTTCCTCTGTGAACTTGGAAGACACGCCCCGAGATTCTTATTGGTAGATTCTCTACAGTCCTCTACTGTTTATTGGCTAAACGTCCCTCCTCCTTTCCCCGGTCCGATTGGTCTTGTCTTCTCTGGAGAGTTTGTGTTTGGTTGTCGGTTCCATTTTATCCCGCCCATCAGTTCTACTTTAGGGTTCCACAGGCCGGGGAGGAGCTCACTCTGGGACTGCGCCTGGGCAGCTAGTGCTTGCCACACCTCTAAGTTTCGTCAGTCCCGCCCCTACTCCGGGCTTCTAGGGATCAGTTATTCCTATTGGCTAGACGCCCCATCGGTCGATAGAAAGCGGGTGGTGATTGGCAAGGGGGTGGGCTCTGCTTCCCGGCGGGGTCTTGCGGAGTTGGCGGAGTCTCCTTAGGGAACTGGGGGGCCGAACTGCGTAGAAGAGGGTGGCGGGGAGGAGAGCGCTAAGTGGGAAGCGGAACCCGGGGCCTGGGACCCGTCGCGGCAGAGCCAGGTAAAGGCTCCTTCCCCCTTCCCTCTCCGTAGCCTGGCCGCTGCCTGAACAAACCCGGACTGGGCGGGTGGACGCGGTGCGGATGCTGCTGCTGCTGCTGCTCTCGGCGCCGCCTCAGCGGTGCCGCCGCCCACGGTCCTCACAGCGCCCTCCTCGGCCCGCGACCCTCCAAATCCCCCAGTGCAGTCCATAATACTTCTCGGGACTGCTCATCTCCCCGCCCATCCCTGCGTTGCCGAGGACTGTCCTCACGCTGCGACACCGCCCTCCCGCAGCCCCTTTGCACACGGCTGGCAGGGTCCACCTCGGGGCCTCGCCGTAACGGTCCGCTGGCCTCGTCCCTGCTCTCCTGGCCTTGGCTGGCAGCCCAGGACCCGGAAAGATGGGGTGTTCCTCACGGCTTGCGGGGCTCTTTCTCCGTCTAGCCCTGCCGTCTGTTTCTCAGGGCTCTCCACCCACTCCGATATCCCAACCTCATGCGGGTCCCCAAAGTTGCCAACATCCTGCACTTCATGTTGCAGCCCACCGCGGTTTCTCCCACTGCTTTGCCCCCTAAAGCCGTCTTCTCGGCGCCCTCTCTGGTCTTCCAAGCTTGGGCCGCTCGGGCTGGCCGGGCTCTCCCGCCTCAGGACCCCACCTCACGCCCGCCTCCCGCTTCCTGCCCGCCCGCCCGCCCGCACCGCGCGGCCTCTGCTCGCTCTTCCTGCGCGCGGCCCATCCTCCAGCTGCCGGGAGTAGGCGACACTGCCTGGAGCCGCCCGTGCGCCGGCGGGGACAGGGCGGCCTAAGAAGGCAAGGGACCCGCCGCAGCCCTAACCTCAGCCTCCCTGCCGCTGCCTCCCGCGCCTCCTAGAACGACTTTCACTGATGCCTCCCACCCTACTGGGATTGGGTGCGGTATTTGTGATCCCTGGGCTTGGGGAACAAAAAATACTGGGGATGCCATTTAGAAGCACCCTCGTCCCTGGCTTGGGGGAGGCGACCGCTGCTTTCCGTCTCCCATCCCCGGGGTTTCCCGGTTTAGACCCTCGCCTCAAGCCCGTTTCCTGCTTCTGCAGACCACATTGTTTTCCTGGATGTCCCGTGCGGAGCGGGCCCTTCCTGCAGTCCTTCCCCCGTCTTCCCCTCAGTCCCGTGTCTCCCCCCCGCCCCCCCCCGCTTTGCTACCAGGAGAAGCTAGTTACCAAAAACAAAACAACTGGGAGGAGGGGCAGGAGGGGAAGAAAAGTTGTGCCCGTCTGGTTTGTCCCCTCTGGTACTGATCCTGTAGATGTCTGGGAGGTGCCCCAGCACGGGGTCACGAGCCGCGTCGCGGGCTCGGCGGGAGGGCCCCTCTTAGGTTAGCTGGGCTGGGGGAAGCACTGAGGTGCCGCAGTCCCCACCCGCAGCTCTGCTTTCCCGCCGCAGTCCCCGCCCGGAGCACGCGCTGCCTGCCGCTCCCAAAGTGTTCTCTTTCTGCCTTAAAACAATCTGGAGGGAGCTTTTTTTTCTCCCTCCCTCCCCACGCCGGGTCTTCGGGCCGAGCGGGCGGTGTTCGGCCGAGATGAATGAGCCAAAGCTGGACTCCGAGTGTCATCCCCGACCCCACCCCTGTTGCGATTAGGATCTGCTTTCGGACTGATCGCCCCCTCCCCCCCTTTTTTATGCATTTACAGGCTAGTGAACCGGAGCAAACGACTTCCGATCCACTCCGCGCTGCAGCGGCACCCTTTTGGGATTTGATTTGCAGCATCTCTGAGCTGGTACCACACACACACACACACACACACACACACACACACACACACAAAAAAAAACCCGCGAAGCACGCCTAGCCCTCCCCTGGCACCCCGAGACAAACCCACTCCCTCCCGGGGACACAGCTGGGCGCGTCCACACCCCCGCATCCCATACACCATGTTGTGCGGAAGGACTTCCACTCCCCGCCTGTGTCGTTGATGTCAGACCCCAGGCCAGCCTCAGGGCGCTGCAGTTCTCCTGGCTGAGGCTGCGGCTGTGGCTAGGGCTTTTAGAACACAAGCCAGCCGCCGCCGCCCCCCTCCCCGCCGGCCTCAGCGCCCACATTCTGCATGTGTGTGCGGTAGCCTGCTGCCCATCCTGCCGCCCGTGTTACCCCGGAGCTCTGGAGACCACCGCTGGGGCTTTCTCTGCCCGGTGGGAGAAGTGGCTTTAGAGGAATTGATTTCGGTGGTTGGATTTTTCTCGTGGATCTATCAAGTAACAATTCGAATTTGGAAGAAAGAAGGAAAACATGACGTCTCCAGCCAAATTCAAAAAGGATAAGGAGATCATCGCAGAGTACGATACTCAGGTCAAAGGTAAGGATTTTGAAAATTAGCATAATGCATATGCTCTGCAGACCGGTGAAGCATGCGTTTCCACCCCAATTTTCAGGGCGTTCTTTTCTTGGGTGGAGCAGGTGGCAAGTTGACCCCCAGAGGTGGTTTCATAAGTGGACCAGAGTCTTGGAATGTTCAACAGTGTCAGGGGCCACAGACACTAGAAATGGGCTTTAGGAGTATCTGTGTGGGGCTGGCCATTATTTTGGCAGTTCTTTCCCAAAGGCCGAGTGGGGGAGGGGCAGGAGAGTCTCCCAGAGAGAAAAAAGCTGCAATTCGCCTTTGGGTGTCTTGAGTCAGGCTTCCTTGAAGGACAGCTGAAATCTGACAGGTGTTTATTTCAAAGGTTGAAGAGAAGTCCGGACAGAAAGGCAACCTTGAGAAGGGTATACCATTTGGAGAAACCTGGGAGAGGCGGGGTTTTTCTGGTGTACATGAGGTTTGCCATGACACCAGACAGGAAGTCCTTAGCCATATTGGGTGCACCTTGTACTTGTCTGACCCATGGTCATCCTGCATACAATCAAAGATCACAGACTAGAAAGAAGACCATTCCAGCTGGCTTCCATCGGCAGCTAACCCTGAAGGAGTTGGATGGTTAGGGTTTGTCAGAGTAGTGCTGCAACTGGAAAATAGGAAGACATAATTGTTTAGCCCTCTGTGCTGTCACCCTGTGCTCCAGAATACATGCTTTTAAAGGTCCGCTTCCCTTTCAGCAAAAACGTGAAGGGGTAAGGCAGAACGTAGATCTGGGGAAACCAAGTGTGTCTCCCCATCTAGTCCACTGCTTAAATTGGCTTCTCAAATCGAATCCCATACCCAAATAGCTTTTCCTTAAACAGCGTTCCTCTTAAGAGGTGTCCATGCCTGTGAAGGAGCCCTAGCTTGTATTTGTGCAAGGCACTACCCCTTCCTGACCCGTCACTGGAAAGAGCCATGTGGCTTCAACCCATTGAGACCTTAGCTGGGAAGTAGGGGAGGTGGGTGGCCTTGAATGTTACACCACATGGTTGGAGCTCTGAGTTTTTCCTTTGTTTCAGAGTACAGAGGGAGGGGCCCCTCCTTCTTTCCCTACACCAATGTTAGAAGACCTTTTCCTATCTTAGAGGACTTGGGAAAGGCCATGACTCCCCTTTAATGCTTGCCTTGGTTGTGGGTTAGAGGTAGTGTGTGAAATGGGTAGTCCTTTTATCTCTTGGAAGGTTGAAAGGTAGTTTGAAATCATCATTGTATCTGCAGGATTTTTTTAAAAAATATATATTATCAGTTTGGTCAATGCAGGAGGTGCCCTAAAGAACCTTCAATTCACTTGACTGTAAATATTGGTCAGTTTTATTACAAGGATGGGGTAGTTGAGTGATGATAGCTCCAGCTGGATTGGAATTGAGAGAGGTGTGGCTTTGAGTTATAACTGAGGTCTTGGCCTCTTGTCACTCACTATTCATAATCTCAGCTGGTTTTTGTAAACAATGGCCACTGGCCTCTGTGTCCTGTCCAGATGTACTGTATTCTGCTCTTGCAATGCACCCCCTTAAGTTTTAGACAGATATGTCATTAAAAAAATGTGTCCTATTCATAACTGTTGCCATAGGGAGTGTTAATAACTTTGACTTTCCCAGGTGGTACTACAGAAGCACACAATTTGACTGAGGCACAGTGATTTTTACGTTTTTTTAGCTTGTTCTTTTTTAAGGTTCATTGCTGACAGGTATCAGAATTTGCTGATTTCTTAAAAATTGGTAACAATTTCTTATGAGTGTCTCCAAATTAAATACTTTGTGCATTTTCAGATATTGTTCATTGAGATGATGTAATGCAGCTAGCTATTTGGAGTTTCTGTTCAACCCTGCCGCTGACTAGAGACTGTTTTATTTTGTGTCAATATTTTTCTATTGCCTCTACTCAGCAGTATAGAGTTTTGTATGTGGTTGACCCTGATTTCTGTCTCAAAGAGGTGCCCCATGAATGCTTTTGGAACTGATTTGGTTTTAGACCCTCAGTTTACAGCTGAGGAGAATGTAGAGAACTGAGAGGTTTGTTCAAGGTCACACAGCTAGGTGGTAGCAGATCTGAAGGTAGAAGTAATTTTCTGACTTCGGTATCTTCGTAGTGGAAATAGTATCTGATTGTGATGAAAAAATTAGGCAAAATTAGATGACGTATAATAGTAGTGATATGATAACAGTTTACTTTGGATGTTCATTATGCTCCATCACATCCCAAGGAGTGGTCGGGTGTAATTGTCACATCCCTCCAGAAAGTATTTTTGCCATTTGAGAACATGAGGAAACTGAGGTATGAGACAGTAAAACCCTTTCAAGGTCACACAATCAAAAGCGGCAGCTTTAACTCTTTGTTTTATTTATTAACTGTTTATTGAGTGTGTTCTAGGCCTTATATATATCAGCAAAGAAGGAAGAATTCTAGACCCTTACAGAGCTTACATTCTAGAACCGTACTTCTGGTGGGAGACCATAGAATTTGAATTCAAAGAGCATGCCATTGGGGTTGGTGATGTGGCTTACTACCCGACCTTCTATCAGAATTAAGAATTTCAGCTTTTTAAGAAATTATATTTTATTTGTTTTGCTTTTTAGAAACAAGATCTCAGTGTGTAGGCCAGGCTAGTCTGGAATTGACTCGTAACTCAGGTTGGACTTGAATTCATGGCAGTCTTCCTTAGGCAGCCTTGTGAGTCTGGGTATACAGACGTGAGCCTGCACACTGCACCAGAGCTTCAGTGTTTGGGCATTCTGTGGAACTCACAATGCTGCCAGATTTATTTCTCTTACAGATGCCAAGATAAAAAATAATGTTATGCAGAAATCAGTCTGGTATGGTGGTTAAAAGTGAAGGTATTGGAGGCAGAGAATCCAGGTTTCAATCTTTGATCTACTGTGTTACATGTCTGAGTCTCAGTTTCTTATTTGGAAAATTGGCAAAACAATGTGCGTTTCCTATTCCTGTGAGAAATAAAGAAGCTAGTCTGTAGATTTCATGTAGCAAGGGTCTGGCCCCTGTAAGGACTCAATGACTGGATAGTCTGCCTTCTTTAGAGAATCTCTGCCTTGCCAACCAGTCAGGCTGCACTGAATGTTTACCCTCAAAGCATCAGCTGTTAAATGATAGGAAACCAGAGTAGGAATGAAACAAGTTTTAGTTTAAGTTCCTTGGTGAGTAACAAAATGTGTCATGTGCCTGTCATTGAAATCCTCTGGCCATGCATGGTGACTTCTGCTTGTAATCCTAGCACTTGAGAGACTGAGGCAAGAGGATTGTTGAGAGTTTGAGGCCAGTCTGGAGTAAAGTGAGATCCTGTTTCAGAAACAAAATCAAACCAAACCAACAAAACAAAGCAAAACACCCCCTCCCCCCAACAAATCAAAACAGACCACCACCAATAAAAAAATCAAACTCCCATATTCTTGGAACATTAATTTCCTTTTATGTATGAGTAGGTAAACTGTCTGAAAATATTGTTGCATGTGCCTCTGATTTTTAGTCAAAATTGTTTGAATCAAGTAGATTCTAAATAGACATTAGATTCTGCTATTATTTTTGCCTCCATGAAAGTGCCTGCTTGCATATACTCTGGAGAGTTTCTAGATCTCAGCACCAGTCCTACCCCAGTGTGGAGCAGTGGTCCCTTAGTCTGCTATGTGGCAGCCTCCTTAAAAACCACCATTGTTTCTGCCTTGTGGGTGTTTAGATTCCTTTGAAAAGTTCATGTCTTTCAGTGTCCAGCTCACGAGCACTAATGTTCTTAGTCTTTTTACATAGCTTTTCTTTCCCTCCAAATTTATAAAGTCCTTTTATATACATGAATTTCTGGAGATTCTTGATGAAATTCATGATTAGAAACTGGTGCCTGTTAGCATCGTTGCTGGCACTTGAGCACTGGGTGGTGGTGAAGAATGGGACGTAGAATAGAGATGATTGTCTGGGTGGGACTTGGGTGACTTCATATTACTGCCCACAGTGCCACTAGGTCCTTTCTTAATTAAGTGTTAAGGGTTCTCTTTCCCCTCTGTTATTTCAACTTTGTCCACCACTGAGCTAATAAGTAAAATAGTAAAATTACCATCATTTTTATGTTTTGAGACAGGGCCAGCTGACCTACCTTCCTTCTTTCCTTCCCTCCCTCCCTTCCTTCCCTCCCTCCCTCCTTCCCTCCCTTTCTC
>JAQHUG010000098.1:5927324-6008890 GCA_028555095.1 Dicrostonyx torquatus
TCTCCCTCCCTCTCTCCCTCCTCCGCTCCCTCCATCCTTTCTTTTCTTCCTTTACTTACTTACTTACTTTCTTTTTTTTTTTTTTTTTAAGACAGTGTCTCTTTGTAGTCTGGCTGTCCTTAAACTCTCTATATTGACTAGGATGGCCTCAAACTCACAGAGATCCTCCAAGACAGGGTCTTACTATATATATGTTGTACTTGAACTCACAGTGATCCTCCTGCCTTAGCCTCCCAAATCTGGAATTACAGCATACACTACTATGGTCAGAGAAAAATGAAATTTTTATAATTTTGCATCTGGAACATTTTGGTTGGAAAAGCACAAGCAATTTCCTGGGATAGTTTAGCTCTTTTGGTACTCTTTGGTAGCTGGAGATGAAATTTTAACTCTAGCCTATTGTGTGTGCACGTGTGCTTGGGAATGTCAATTGGTGGTATTAAACAAGCTTGTTCTCAGGAGAGGGCTGAGAAGTTCCTAGCTCATGCCAACAGAGGTCTTTTCCCTGCAGTGTCTTTCCTCCCAGCCTCCACCCCTTACTCCCCAAGGAGACTTTAAATATAATCAGTTTATGGAAAGCTGCAGTAAAGCAGCTCTTTGGAATCCTCAAGCAGATGCTGTCATCTTTCTGGGAGGTGACTGAGTGCTCTTTTTCCCTCATTTAGGGAACATGGAGACTCAGCAATAAGGTAGACACCTAGAAGTAAATGAAACTCTTGGAAAAATCAAGCACACAGATTTACAAGACCCTGAAGGAAGATGATAATGCTAGGGGCTAGGTCGTGCTGTGTGACTGTACAAAACACCAGTGGCTGGAAACTGTGTTTATGAATACTCCTTAGCTTTGCTATGTTAGGCAATCTCTAGGAAGAATAGGAACAGAAATTTCCTTGGGAGAAACCCTTTGGGATCGCATTGATTTTGTACCACTCAGGCTGAAAGCCAAAGATAAGCCCTTGTAAAGTTTATAGAATATGACTTGGCTTAGTATGTTTTCAGCCTCAGCTAGCTCTCAGGTACTGATTTTTAAATCCCATTGTCTGCTCCAGAAAACTGAGCTGCCTGGTGTGGTCCCTGTAGAACTCCCCTTCTTCAGTAAAGCCTTTCTTTTTTTTCCTTTATTGATATTTATTGAGCTCTACATTTTTCTCTGCTCCCCTCCCTGCCTCTCCCCTCCCCACTTCAACCCTCCCCCAATGTCCCTATGCTCCCAATTTACTCAGGAGATCTTGTCTTTTTATACTTTCCCATGTATATTAGGTCTATGTAAGTCTCTCTTAGTGTCCATATTGTTGTCTAAGTTCTCTGTGATTATGGTTTGTAGGCTGGCTTTCTTTGCTTTATGTTTAAAAACCACCTATGAGTGAGTACATGTGACAACTGTCTTTCTGTGTCTGGGTTACCATCCATTTTTCTGCAGAATTCAAGATGTCATTTTTTTTTCTGCTGGGTAAATGTACCACAATTTCTTTATCCATTCTTCGGTCGAGGTTGTTTCCAGGTTCTGGCTATGACAAACAATGCTGCTATGAACATAGTTGAGCACATGTCCTTGTGGCACGATTGAGCATCCTTTGGTTATATACCTAAAATGGTATTATTGGGTCTTGAGGAAAGTTGTTTCCTAATTTTCTAAGAAATCTCCACACTGACATCCAAAGGGGCTGTACCAGCTTGCACTCCCACCAGCAATGCAGAAGTGTTCCCTTTTCCCCACAACCTCTCCAGCATAGGTTGTCATCAGTGTTTTTGATCTTGGCCATTCTTACAGGTGTAAGATGGAATCTCAGAGTTGTTTTGATTTGCATTTCTCTGATGACTAAGGATGTTGAGCATTTCCTTAAGTGTCTTTCAGCCATTTTAGATTCCTCTGTTGAGAGTTCTCTGTTTAGGTCTTTACTCCATTTTTTTTTTTATTGGATTATATGATCTTTTGGTGTCCAATTTCTTGATTTCAGTAAAGCCTATCTTTAGGAGAGTCATGTCTACCTCACATCCTAGACTTCTAATGGCTACAATAGGAAAATACTGTGTCATGCTGAAAGTAAAAACAGTTGATGTATGATTTCTAGTAATAAAATTCAAGAGAACAATTTTATTTATTTGTTTGTTTATTTATTTTTATTTATTGGTTTTTTGAGACAGATTTCTCTGTAGCTTTGGAGCCTGTCTTGGAACTAGCTCTTGTAGACCAAACTAGCTTCAAACTCACAGAGATCCGAGTACTGGGATTAAAGGCGTGTGCCACCGCTACCCGGCTAAGAGAATATTTTAAACAGTGGAGAATCTTGGAAAGTTACTTTAGAAGAAATTTAGTTTGAAAATAAATAATGAGAGTTTTAAAAAAATTAAAGAATACTACCTTTCATGACATTGTGTAGCAACTCTCATTCCTTTTTAAACTGATAAAATGCACATAAGATTTGTTATACTAATTCTTAAATGTATAGTTAACTGTGCATTCTTAAATATACAGTTCAGTGTCATTAACTATATTGACATTGTTTTACAACCATTATCAATCATTTATCCATTGAACTATCTTCATTTTGCATTATAGAAGCTCTGTACCCACCAAACAGTAATCCTTCCCTTCTGCATCTGGCAGAACCCCCTTATTTTCTGTTTCCAACTCTAGATACCTCATTTAGTGGGATCATTCAGTATTCATCCATTTGTGACTGACTTATTTTGCTTAGTATATTGTCCTTAAGGTCCATCCCTGTTGTCACATTTTTAAGGTAGAAAAATTCCTTTGTGTGACTAGATCTGTCACATTTTGTTTTTTCAGTCATTTGTTGATGGATACTTGGTTGCTTCTGCTCTTTAGCTGTTGGAATAATGATTCTATCCACGTAGGTGGTTTTCTACTCTTTTTAATTTAATATTTTTATTTTTGTGTGTATGGGTATTTTACATGCATGTGTTTCTGTGTAGCACATATATGCCTGGTACCTGCAGAGGCAAGAAAGAGGGTGTTAGATCTGGAACTGTAGTTTATAGAAGGTTGTGAGTTATTTAGATTTTGTATATGAGTGCTGTACATAAATAACTGCATGCCAGAAGAGGGCATCAGGTCTTATTACAGATGGTTGTGAACCACCATGTGGTTCCTGGGAATTGAACTCAAGACCTCTGGAAGAGCAGCCAGTGCTCTTAACTGCTAAGCTATCTCTCCAACCCACGATTTCCACTCTTCTTTTTTTTTTTCGAGACAGGATTTCTCTGTGGCTTTGGAGCCTGTGCTGGAACTAGCTCTTGTAGACCAGGCTGGTCTCGAACTCAGAGAGATCCGCCTGCCTCTGCCTCCCGAGTGCTGGGATTAAAGGCGTGCGCCACCACCGCCCGGCATGATTTCCACTCTTAAAACATGTTTTATACCAATATTTTATAAGCCTACACATCTATAAAATCACTGTCTCAATAACTTTTTAAAGTTTTAAGATGAATGCATATTTTTGTATTTTGAATATGTAACTATGTTCTTAATATGAGCATTATATGTTATTAATAACATTTTATAGTTTTTAGTAATATATTAATACATTTTTCTTTGTTTTAAGCAATTTATTGAATCGTTTTGTTTTGTTTAGAGACTGGGTCTTTTTAGATAGTCCTGGGTGACCTTGAAATTTCAGTGCAGTTCAGGTTAGGCTTAAACTTTCAATGATCTTCTTGCTTCTGTCTTGAGTGCTGGAATTATAGGTATATGTCACCAGAGCTAGCTTTTGTTTTTAAGTATCAAAAGACATTTAATAAGATGTACATATTTAAAGCATAAAATTTGAGCTGAGGATGTAGTTTAGTTACAGAATAGACAGAATGCTTGTCTTACATGCATAAAGCTGTAGGTTTGATCCTCAGTACTTCCGAGTTTGATCCCCAACACTGCATTAATGTGGTATAGTAGTTTAAAGGCCTGTAATCTTAGCACTCTCAGGGTGGAGGCAGGAGGCTTAGGAGGTTCAGGGTCATCTTTGGCTGCATAGCCAGTTTGAGACCACCTAGGCTACATGAAACTCTTGTCACTAAAAAATAAAAGTACCCAATTTATATATCTATGGAACCATCAATGCCAAGATAGTGATTATAACCAAATGTTGGTTATCATAGCATCCCCAAATGGTCTTTCTTTATAATATAATATAAAAACTGAGAATTATAATAAACATGCATGAGAAAGCAGATTAATTTGAAGACAAAAAGGTAAAAGCCAGAAATTACCAAGTTTTAAAAAGTTATAACTAATGCTGAACCAGTTACTGAAACTGGTTTCTAGAAAATTGCTTTAACCTTCATAAAAAAAAAGAGCAAAAAGGAAACTGTCTCTAGGGGATTGGGTTAATAATTTTATTTCAGCCATTATTGTATTTTTAGGAGAATGTGTACAATGGAGAGAGAAGAGAGTCTTGGCCTTGTTAGGAGCTGACAAGTGACAATATCTATTTTCCTATAAACCTTGCTAGAACCAATCCCCAGGCATCACAACTTCACAGAAGGGGCTGTAAGTGAGCCAGATGCCTAGGGGAGGATCTGAGGACTCCCATGGGAGAATCTCTCTGAAGGCTATAGATATGAATCTAGCCTGCTGACTAGAGACAAACTCTTAGATAGACCCAAACTCTGTCCTCCATCTGGTTACAACCTACTGTTTCAACCATGTTTTCCTTTTTGGCTTTCAGAGAACTGGAGAGTGTTTGGACTGCCGTCATTCCTTTACACATTCACAACTAGCTGCAATGTCATTTGGGATTATTGTGCACTACACATTATCCCAAATACTTTATATTTCTTAATCCTTAAACAAGGAATGTATTACTGCCATTACATTTAGTTAATGAAGAAAGTGAGGTGTAGGTCATTTGGTGACTTACTCAGGGTTTGCCCCAGTGAATGTTCTGTCCCCCTGCAAACAGGCTTTGTAACTTTGATTATTATCAGAGTCTGAGTTCTGAATGCTGTCATGGAATGTTTCTCTCTTCCTGCCCAGCCCTACATGCTCATCTGCTGAAATCCCACCCTTCTAGTCAAATCTGTTCTGGGATGCCTCCTGTGGTCATTATGACCAGAAAGATTCTATTTCACTCCCTAGGGAATTGATCTTATACTGCCTTATGTTTTGAATATTTGTATTTCAGTCTTCTTCTAGGAGTTAATTTCTCTCTGTTTTTTCTTATTGTGCATGTGGTGAGCTTATATATGTATTTGTATGTGCATGGGTACATGCGTATCTGTGTTGGTTTTAGGAATCTTTCTTGATTGCTCTTCTACTTTATTTTCTTTAGGTTGGTAGGGTCTCTTAAACTTATAGCTTGCTGATATAACTAGTCTCACTAGCCAGCTAGTTCCTGGGATCTCCTGTCTTCCAAAGCTATAATTATGCCCACCCAGCATTTATGTGGGTTCTGAGAATGTGAACTCTGGGCCTTTTGTTTGCAAGACAAGCTGCAACTGCTGAACCATTTTTGCTTTTTGAGTTGGGGTCTTCAGGTTGTCCTCAAACTTATGATTCTCTTGCCTTAGCTTCCTTAGTGTGGCCATTATCGGCGTCTACCACCCTAATGGCTTATAGGAATGGCTCAGTGTTGTCTTATATAATGCAAAGAATATAGGTGTTGGAACTACTCGAGTTGGAGTTTTGTATCATCTTTTTTTTTTTTTTTTGGTGTTATCTTTTTGCTCAAGTTCTCTTCCAAGCATTGTCTTCTGTGATATAAGATAATAAGACTTACTTTCTTGCTATGCAAGTATATTGTAAAATATTTACTCTATGTGTGACGAGTATTAAATGCTAAATAAATACCTCTTCTTATGAGGTCCTTTCACATAGAAAAGATGTCTGGAATATTATTATAGCCTAAATGGTGGATTTTAGTAAATATTTATTGACTATGATAATGAGTGAGTAAAAGGATGACCTAGAAATATACTTTCTTTTACAAATATCTTTAAAATTTGACCTTGATAAATCACCAAAGTACTAGAAAAAACAAGCGCTCATTATTCTGTTTAAGTTGTGGCATACAGGATTGTTTACACTCATTATTTCCCATTTATCCTGCTCACATTTCATACTCTGTAGAACTGAACTGTCTCTAGTTTCTGTACTACATCTTGCTATGTCATGCTTTGTGCATGTTCTGTTCTCTCCTAGAACTGAGTTCTCTTCCTTGGGCCTGGTAAGTTCGTTCATCCTTTAACGCGCTGCTTAGATGTAATCACCTCCAGGAAGCCTTTCCTGCTTCTCTGCATCTCCGCCTGCTTTATATGCATGTGTTCACCTTCCAGCACATACCAAGCACTTTAAAAATATTCATAAATTAGGGCTGGAGACATAGCTCTGTCATTAAAGGCTAGCTCACAATCAAAAAATACCCATCAGTTAAGCTGAACTGTTTTGAGTCGAGGTTGGATATGACATATTGCCATGCCACGACACTTCTGTTTTCCCTCTGTTGCAGAAAAAGCCCACTCCCTTCCCTAATGTTACTTGAAATGCCAAATAGATTAAACATTATGAATATTATCATTCCATAAGACTAAGTACTGATTATCTAGCATGATGGAGCTTCTCTGCAAATGAGACATGATTCTTATTATTACATACACCCTTATTCTCTTTTGAGTTTAATGTTCTAGAACTATATTTGAGATGTTCAGATTTCTTCAGTCACATATCTTACCATGGAGTAAAAAAGAAACAAAAAGGTATACATTATTATTATTATTTGAAACAATCTTGCTTTGTAGTCCTGGAACACACGGTGTAGCCCAGGCTGGCCTGGAACTTGAAGTAAGCATTATTACTCAATCTCCTGAGTGCTAGGATTACAAATGTGAGCCACTATGCATGAAAAATATTTTGTGCGAAATTCTCAGGAGTTTAAAACAAAAGTCAAGCCTTTATTGTAGTTAAAGCAAAATACATTCTATACTCGTCTAGGACTTATTTACCATTTTTAACAGAATATTCAAAATCCCAATTTGAGAAAATTTTGTTTTGTCTTGACCAGGAATTAAGAGCACTGACTTGCACATGTAGTCGTTAGGATACTGTTTCAAAGCATGGGTTTTGCAAGAGCCACTAGCTCGCTAGAAACAGCCGCATGGCCTGCAGCACATGGGAAGGAAAGGTCCAAGGGGACAAACAGGAAAACTCTCTTCCTTGGTTTTTATTTGGTGTTTAGTAGCCTTGGCCTTATGTGTACATTGTGAATGGATTCTTAAAGTTGAAATATATATTCCTGAGGAAGGAAAACAGCTAGGATGTATGTCTTTCCATTTTTTTTTTTAAAGGATACCATCTGTTGGTAGGAGACAGAATCTTTCCCTACTAGTTTGTTTTTGCTTTAAATGTGTTAATCATTGGGTAGGTAACTCAAAAGGCATTTGTGGAAGTTGACAATATGCATGCTATTAAGACCAGCTTTTGTAGTTAGAAACATGACATAGAAGGTAGGTCTGAATGCTCTTCCTGGAGAAGACTTCATCAGCCATGGATGGCTGGAATGGCCAGGACTCTACAGGATGACAGAGCACAGAAAACAAAAGGAAAGAGGATGAAACTTGCCAAGACATGTCCTACCAGGAGTTCTCTCTCTCCTTACCTTCTTTCCTTTCCCCCGAGTGTGCGTGTGTACATATTGGTACCAGAACTTGTTGGATGAGTGAATTGCTCTTTGGAAGGCATCTTGTCTAGAGGTAGGTATTTTGAAGCTGTATTTCTTATCTGCAAATTGGGGACAACAGTTCCTGGGTTTCACTAGTAGTGGAGCTGGTGGTTAGCACTTATTAAGGGCTTTAAAGTTGTAAACTGTGATTTGGAAGCTTTACATATATTAGTCCAAGAATTTCCCAATGACTCTATGAGGTAACTCTTATGATTATCATCCCAGTTTCACAGATGAAGTGAAATGAGGTTAAATGACTTGCTCCAAAGCACACCAGTAAGTAGTGATGAAAATGGCACGAGCACAGGCTGACTTAATAAGTGTTGTGAGGCTCAAATGAAAGTATTCATTTGGATGCCGGATATGGTGGCAAGCACCTGTAATCCTAGCACTTGAGAGGTAGCAGCAGGAGGATTATGAGTTAGACAGCCTTGGCTACTTAGAAAGTTCAAAGCTACTCTGGACTACATGAAACCCTGTCTTAAAATTCCACCACTACCAACAACAAAAGAATTCACTTGAAAACTCTTTGATATTCTGAGATGTTCTACATGTTTATTTGACTTTTCTCATTTCCCAGTGCCTAAATAAAAAAAAAAAAGAGTTAATACAATGTTCTAAATGCCTTCGTGGTATATATTTCACTTGTCCTGACTATGTTTTGGTTTTCTCATTTGTGAAATTAGGAGTTAAATTAGAACATCGCTATTTTTTTTAAAAAAATGGTTTTAGAGTTCATTATTCTTGCTAATTTAAGATATTGAAGATATTGCTTGTAGGGTAAATTTCTCCTTACAGGCACAAAACTACTCTCAGCACAACAGTCTCCCTAGCTCCAATGCTTGTTCCTGGGTAGCTTTTGTACACATAGAGATAGACTCCAGCTAGTGTTAGAGTGGCCCTGACCCAGAGAGCACTTGCAGTGCTGTTTGCTTAGGTATTACGGTCTGATAGGAGGATGTGCCTCATAGATGCACAAATTGAAGGAGGAATAGTTGAAATGTTTTCATGGCTATGTTTTCTTTATACTCAATGAAAAGGCTAAGCAACAGCCTATTGTTCTAAAATGAGCATTATTAATTATAACTATGGCTCACATTTTCATAATTGTAGCTTTTGAGGAATACGTTCATGGGAAGAGAGTATTTAGGGTATTTTAGGATGAGTTACCTCCCAAACAAGCCATTCTACCCTCAGAATCTTTAGTTCTTAAGTAGAGAGTGGAAAGATGCAAACATTTCTTCTTTAGGATGTATGATCAGAAGTATGGTTTGCACTGAGTGAGTTGCCACAGAGTCTGGATACTGATTATTATCTTGGGAGAAAGATAGAAAACAGACTGAACCTGTCCTGGGTTTTTCTTAGAGCTCTTACTCCTGACTTAAGTTTCATCCTTAAGTGACATGAATAGGCCATATACTTTTAGAGTCAGTTGTGCTATATCTCTTCATCTGTATTTATTCAGTGTTTTGTGGTGATGTAAGTTGTCTCGGCCCTTTGCTGTCAGCAGTTTTAAACCAAACATTGTAGCATTTGGCATAGATGGCATCTGTTACTTGGATTAATGAAATTTTTGATATGGGTGTGTTAAGGGTAGTAATAACACAATTTTGAAATACCTGCGTCTCCTTCAAACTACAGTGGTACTCTGACCACTAAAGGTTGAATCTGGTTTATTGAATTGTGCCAATGTGCCAATTGCATCTTTCTAAGTGTGTGTATCTGTGTGTCCATGGAGAAATGGAGGGAGGAGAGAGAGAATTTTTTTTTCCTATTTTGTAGAACTGTCAGTCCAGAAATGCCAGCTTTTCTGGAGTCAGCAGCAAAAGAGTTAAATCATTTTAATCATTATCCTGGCAACAATAGAAACTGCCAGATTTTTTTTTTTACTTTTGCCCCACATTTCTCTCTTCTTTTGGCCTTATTTAAAAAAAGAACATGTATACACATTTAAACACATACACGCACACTTACTCTCTCACATGAGACTTGATGTAAAATGATCTCATGCTTATGAGAGCAGGAATTACTTGGGAGGGATACTTGTGTTCTCTGGGCTTAGTAGGCATGATGTGAAAGCAGGCCTATTTGGCCAGTGAAGATTGCAGATAAGAGTGATATGTAATTGAGTAAGAATTTGAAAAATTATCCGATAACATTAGGAGCAGAAAAGCAACCGCTTGTGCCTTTTTATGCTCAAACTATTTGGAGTAGGAGTGAGGAGTTCTCATTGTTTTCAGGGCGTGGGAACCCTCTCCCCACTCCACTAGCCAAATATGTTTGCCCAAACACAGAGTGTGAGGTTTCTGAGTGATTTTGGTTTTTAGTATAGTCTTCTGTCTCTGGACAATTCTTTAGTCTAATCATTTCTGGAAAAAAGCTGTCAGCTAACCTTTAAAATCCTTTCTAGAGGAGCCCAGTCCAGCCCACCTTATCACAGCATTCTAGTGACCCAAACTGTAAATGGTTAATTCTGTCATTTGCAGAGCTTGAAATAGGAGGAAAAAAGAGGCTCCCAAATGAACTAGTGTTTACATTGCTGCCACCACATGCTCTGGGCAGACTTTTGCTTCATTTGGGTTCTTGGCCCTTGGAAGGAGGAAGGTATTCATGAAACTTGCGGGGCCCTGTCTCTTGGCTACTGGGGTGTTGTTCTCCTCAGCCCTCTCCCATCCTTCTTCTAGTGTTGCAACACTTTGTATGAACAGGAAGAAGGAACTAACTTCAACTGAACATCCACTTATATAGCACCTACTATATGTTTGTACTGTTAGGTTGTAGACATACACATAAAGAAAAAAGCATTTCTGTCTTTAAAGTACTTCAGGCTGTTAGCAGGAATGACAGATAGACACAGTGGATAGCCCTGTGGATAAGGAGATGGTGAGTCATGTTGACGAGGCTTGGTGATAGGGAAGGTGATGATTGCCACCTAAGTAACAGAAACACAGGTGGTATTCACATGGTCTTCTGGTAATTTATCTTGTTTGATGTCAAGTAGTACTACAACAGGACTCTTTAGGTTTTTGTCTTTTTTGAAATGTTTTATTGTAAGATTAGTAAACTTGTAGTTGTAAGAATACAATAATGATACAAATACAAAGTAACACAAAATACAGTATCACAACTAGGACCTTGACATTGATCAGGCAGAATACTGAGCAGTTCTGTCAGCACAAAGAACTTTCATATTGTCCTTATAATCTTGCCCTCCCTTGCTCTCTTTCATACTATGCCTTCCATGCTCCATCCCTAGTCTTATAGTTTATTACAACATAATCTCTTCTCCACATGTATGCATGCGTACATGTGCACTCACATACACACACACACACACATGATAATAATAAAATAGGGCTATGAGATGACTCAGTAGTTAAATTTCAGTTAAAGTCTAACAACAATTTCAATCTCTGGGGCTCACAGATGAAGGGAAAGAACTAATCCCTGAAAGTTGTCTTCTGAATTTTACAATTTGGCATGGCGCCCTTCTCCCAAATAAATACATGTAATTTTAAAAGCAGAGTAGATCTCTTGTTTTTTTGGCTAAATAATTGTCCCATGGTGTGGCTGTTTGTTTAACTCATTGAAGGATCCCTGAGTTTCCCATTTTGGGCTGTTATGAATAAAGCTACTATGTTTATATACTGTGAATAAAGAACACTCAGGTACAGATTTTTGTATTATGAGGTTTTTAGGAAAATATTATTATGGATTATAATAGGAAATTTGAAGTTTTTGCTCATCTATGGAAGAGCATAATATAGAATATTTTTATTTCTACATCCTAGAGTTCTGTATATAAACTGAGATAATAGGTAATGAAATATTAACATATAAAAGTGGGACAAGATGCTTCTTAACTGTGTCCTGTCCTTTAATCTTAGCTAGATAACAGAGTAGTACTTTTAAAAAATTACTCATATTTATTTTTTTGTGGTGTGTTTATGTTCATGCAGTTGCATGCATGTGCACTGACCACGGTGTGCATACGGAAGTCAGAGGACAATTTATGGGAAGTGTTTCTCTGTTTTCAGTCTTTGGGTCCTACGGATTGAACTGTAGCAGATGCCTGTTCTGAATTAGTCTCTTAAATTATGATTTAGAGAGCTTTTAGGCTTCTTTTCTTATTACGGATGTGTGGGTAGTCCTTATATATTCTGATTGTTGAAGGCTATTGGCTGAAATACCTTTTGTTAGAGTTTATTATCTTTTTTTATTGATTTCTTTGATATCTGAGAATTTTCAATTTATTTGTGTAGTTAAATAGTCTAACCTCTCTTTATGGCCTTGATTTGTTCAAAACATGTACACACATGCTTTTCCTATTCTGAAATTATAATGTAATTGTATTTTCTTCTAAGAGTTTTAAAGAATATTACTTGTCATATATTTTTGAATAAATTAGGAATTAATTTTTATAAATGCTGTGAACTAGGAAACTTTATATTTAATATGGATATTTTAATTCTTTCTCTTTATTGACTTTTTTTTGTTTTTTGTTTTTGAGACTGGGTTTCTCTGTAACTTTGGAGCCTATCCTGGAACTAGACAGAGATCCACCTACCTCTGCCTCCTGAGTGCTGGGATTAAAGGCATGCACCACCACCACTTGGCATCTCTTCACTGATTTTTGTTTGTTTTTTTTTTTTGAGATCGTTTTCTCTATGTAACAGTCTTAGCTGTCCTGGAACTTGATTTGTAGATCAGCTAGCCTTGAACTCACTGAGATCTGCCTGCCTCTGACTTCCAAGTGCTGGAAGGCATGCACCACCACTGCCTAGCCTCCACTGATTTGTAGTAGTTACCTTTTTGCTTACATTAAATTTATACAGATTTATGTGCAAGATCAATTTTCCATTATGCTGAAGTAGTACTGCCCCAGGATGGATATTTTCTCTCTTTCAGTAGACAATACTAGGCTGAAACCATTGTGTCAAACAGAATGGCTCTGCAATTATGCATATTGTATTTGACATCTACTTAATGATTTTTTTTAAAAAAATTCTATTTTATGTATATGGGTATTTTGTTTTCATGTATGGCTGTGTACCTTGTATGTGCCTAGTGCCCATGGATCTCCAGGAGCTGGAGTTGCAGTTGATTGTTTGCTGCCATGCGGGTGCTGGTAGTTAAACGCAGGTCTTCTGGAATAGCACCCAGGGAGTGCTCTAACTGTTGATTCATCCCTGTAACCCTTGTTTAGTTTTTTTGACATAGAGTCTTCATTATGTAGCCCTTTTTAGCCTGAAACTCATTATGTAGATCAGGTTGCTGGGATTAAAGGCGTGTACCACCACACCTAGCTCATGATATATTTTTGTTTGTTTGAATGTGTATGTGTTTATATTTGTGTGGTTGCATGTATATATATATATATATATATATATATACACATACAACATACACACACACACGTGTCTGTGGAGGCCAGAGGTTGATGCTAAATATTTTTATTAATCACTCCCCATTTTGCATATTGAGATAGGGACTCTCACTTGAAACCCAGAGCTCACTGGCTTCTCTAGCTAATTTGTTTGCTCTGTATGCAGATCCCATCTCTGCCTCTCAAACATTGGGATTACAGATGGGCCACCAGGCTTGACTGATACTTACCTGGATGCTGGAGATCTGAACTCCAGTTCCCATGTATGTGTGGCAAGTGCTTTATCTGTTGAGTCTTACCTCTAGTTCACTACTTAAGATTTTCTTTGAAGAATTTATACCATGGCCAGGCAGTGGTGCACATGCCTTTACTTCCAGCACTTGGGAGGCAGAGGCAGACAGACCTCAAAGTTCAAGGCCAGCCTAGTCTATAGAGCAAGTACTAGGACAGCCAAGGCTACTCAGAGAAACCCTGTCTCAAAAAAACCAAGGGAGGAGAAAAAAGAACTTACTTTTTAAAATTTGAAAACTGCCATTGTTCGTTCGTTCATTCATTCATTCATTCATTCATTCATTCATTCATTGTGTGTGTCTGTGTATGCATGTACAGATGTGCATATACATGTGGAGGCCAGAAGTCCTGTCAGGTATTGTTCCTCAGGTGCCATCCACCTTGTCTTTTTGAGATAGGATCCCTCACTAGTATAGGGTTTGATGGTTAGGCTAGGTTGTGAATCGAGGTAGACTATGGCCAGTGAACCTCGTATCTACCTGTCTCCCTGCCTTGCTAGTGTAGTGCTGAGATTACACCAGGCTAGTGTAAAAAAGGCTAGGCTCTTTTACGTGGGTTTTGGGGATCATGCTTGCATCGTAAGCAGTTATTGACTGAACAATCTCTTTAGACTCTCCCTGCCTTTCTTTTCTTTTCCTTTCCTTTTTTTCTTCTTCCTTTCCTTTCCTTTTATTTTCTTTTTTTAATAAGAGCAAGGTTTCATGTAGTCCAGGCTGACTGAGGCTGACTGATTATCCTGCCTTCAGCTTTTGAGTACTGGGAGTACAGATGTATACCACCACACTTTAAAGTTCTGTTTTATTTTTGGGTTGTTTTGAGACAAGTTATCATTAAACAATAACTTAAGTTGGCTTCTAACTTGTAATTTTCTTGCATCTGTTGCCCAAGGACTGAAATTACAGGTATGTGCCACCATGTCCATCCAAGACTCCTATTTAAGCAAATTCTATTTTGGAAAAAAATTTATTTATTTTTATTGCCAAGGGTCTTTCTCATTTTGGATTAGATTCAAAGGGTAAGAAGTCAGGACCTAACAGTGAGGGGACAGTGTATTTTTTTTAAAGTGAAATAAAAGTATTGTTTTGTTTGTATATGTGACTTGGTGACTGTCAGTGATTCCAAGCATATAACCTATGCCATAAATAATCATTATATAGTTTCCACAATATTGGGTTGTCTAGAGTCTTCTTCTTTTCTTGTTATCATATAAATCAGGGAAGGAAAACAGCTTGCACATAAGAGAAATAATTTAAAAATTAACCCACAGAAATACAAGATATGACATCAGTCTGGGGATGACTAAAATGAGTGATGTTGATAAGCACTTGAGGAATTCTGAGATGGGAGAGGTGTTGGCTAGAGAGAATAAGACCTTGATTTATGGAGTGGGACTTGGTTAGGTTGAGAGTAGGAGGACAGAACAGAGGCCATGTGTCTTCTCTTAGTGCCATTCCCACAGCCCTTTCCGTGCTCACCACTCCTGCCTCACTTCCTACATCCTAATACAATGGTGGTTTTATGTACTCACCCCCTCTCATTTCTCTCTCCTAGACGCACATTCTGTATTAGAAAGCTTATGAGTTATTGGATGGTGGGCAGTGGGTGCCTTTCATTTCAGCATTCCCAGCATCCAGCACATGTTTGCATATGATAGGCACCCAGCAAATGTATCTGGCGGGAGTTGACTCATAGAGGAGTAAAATCAGGACTCTGCACTCAGCTGTGGAGAACAATGGAGGCAGTCAGAGTTGAGGAGTAGTGTGATGATGACTATTGGCGTTTCAGGTCTTCTTGGTTGCCCTGGGCAGCCTGACTGGCCAGAGAAGGGAGGGGAAAGCCTGCTCCTGTCCATACAGCGCATACTAGTCTGTGCTGGGCCCTGCCCTGGGTGCTACAAGTCTGTTGCTAGTAATCAGTCCTGGAGCCACTGATGAGGAAAGTGTCATGCCTGACTGGCAGTTGCAGTGGAGTGGGGATTGCACCTCAGCTCAACTATGAAGCCTTTTGTTGTTGTTTTGTTTGTTTTTTGTTTTTAAACCCTTGGTACTTTGTTTGACTACACTATGTGGAAAGATGGAAAAGTGAGCAGTGTGGATGGGGTGAGGAATAAAGGAAAACAGTAAAGAATGCCTAAATGTTTCTAGCTTGAGAGAAGCAGAGACCATGGCAGAGAGAGACAGAGGAAAGTCAGAAATGATGCTGTGGTTGCTAAGAAAACGAACATTATTTTAGACATCCTGACTTTGAGGTGACACTGATGGTACCTCCCTCAGCCCCTTCATTAAATCTGTCGTTTTCCTTTCTTCTGAATTGGGAATGTTGCAGTGAAACCTCAAGAGATGACACCTCCTGTATGTGTCAAACACCTGACCTAATTTGCAACTTCTTTACATTTCAGTCTGAGAAATGTTCTTTCTTGAAGGGGGCTTCATGTGTGTTTGTATTTGGGATTAACTAGCGTTTTCTTTCCCTGTGCTCTGTAGGAGATGAGCACAATGAAACAAGGAAAGAAAAGCCTTGTTCTGAGCTGCCATGCCTTGAGAGTTATTTAGAAGCTTCTTCAACTGGTCAGCTGGGAACTTTGCCGAAGTCAAATCAAGCCCTGTTACTACCTAAGTGCCTGTGGTCCGACTAAGATCTGGATAAGGACCAAGTTATTTTAAAAGCACTCCAGGGAGTGTGGGAGAGGCTGAGTTCAGCAAAACATGTCTGGGTGGTGCTCGTCTTGTTTCTGGGTGTGGAAGCAGGAGTGGTTAATCACGTTAATTTTAATAGATCTGGAATGGTGAGATGATTCTCTGATAGAGGATTTGATTAGAGATTGTAATGTAGGATATGTTGAAAGGGGATCATGCTACAGATATTAGTAGAAAAATATGTTTCAGGTATTAACAGTTGAACTTAATGTATTCTATCATCATCTCTAAAACTTTTGAGTTCTTAGTGTTATTTTTGTTTTGAGCAATGTGGCTTGTAGTTACTTCTTGTCTAGTTGTTGGATCTCAGGTGACTATAGGAGTTTATCCCTCTCACTCGCTTTTTTTGAGTAGCAAAGCTGGTTGGGTTGGGAATGTCAAACCTGAGTTTGTAAAACACAATAAAACAAGCAGCTAGCTGTTGAAAGGCTTGTTACCAGTGCTAGTGCCATCGGATGCACACCCTGGGTAAGTCCCTACCATCGCCTTGCCTCAACCTTTTCAGCTGTAAGAAGAAACATAGTGTCTACAATTAGGGGTTGTTGTGTTGATTCAGTGAGATTGTGCTTATATAGGTGTGTAAATTTTATAATTCAGGCTTTGTAAATTACACAGCTCCAACAAACATGAATTAAGATTTTATTTGCTTTTGCAGAAGAATGTGGGTAGTCTCTAGGTGTTTGTTTTAATGGAACTTGACCTATATAATACTGACTCAAGGATATTTGTTAAAGTGAATCACCTGTTGTTTTCTGGGCCATGCCTGAAATGACATGCTATGTTTTGGTCAACTCCTGTTGTTCTGCTCTAGTTTGAGTTTATGCTCTTCTGTAATTTGGGTGAAATTTCTGAACATATATACTCTTCTCTCTTGGAAACAAAACTCACTATTTGGGCAGGGTAGATACTGGGAACATGACTTAGCTGGTTAAATATGAAATTAATAATGTGCCTTTGGCTTAAGTGTTGGTTTGGGCCTCAATAGATGATGGGCAAATGATAACTAGCCAGTCAACCTAGTTGAGCATGTTGGGAAACCTATGGGGCTCTGTTCATGCTTGAAGCATGACTGTGCTCGTGCTATACTAGTTAATTAACAAAGTGAGCGCATACCAGTAACACTATTTGCATTCATTTGATTATACCTCTTTGTCATGCACTAAGCTGTGAATTCCTGAAGAACAGAGCCTATTCTTTGTTATCTTTGTTTTTCTAATATTCAGTGCAGCATTTGATACATAGTAAATGCTTACTGGGTGAGTGAATGAAGGGATAAATAAATGAATGAATGAAACTTGGTATTTGTATTCAGTTGGAGGGATTTTTGTGGAAGGCAAAGGTGTGGGATTATGTGTATCATCTCCTGGTAATTTTATAGATGCCTTCTCAGCTGTGAGGGAGAGACCCATACTCATGCACAGGTGGGTTGTGACTGCTGTCCTGACCTGATGTCATAGTGGGGAACACAGACTCAGCATTTATCCCTTTGTTAGAATAGTTGACCCCTCTACCTCTCTTCCTTCTTGACTGTTCTTTCAAGACTTGAAATTCACTTAATTTTACCTAGACTCTTCTCATCCCACTTGTTTTGTGTATGTGCACATGTGTGTGGGTGCACATGCATGCTTGTGTGTATGCATGTGTAGGCCTACGGTCAGCCTTGGGTGTTATTCCTCCAGTGCTGTCTACCTTACTTTTTGATACACCTGTCTCTTGTTGGCCTGGGCCTCATGTATTAGGCTAGGCTATCTGGCTAGAAAGCTTCTGGGATCAACCTGTGTCTGTCTCCTTAGCACTGGGATTACAAACCTAGGCCACTATGCCAGACTTTTTTATTTGGGTTTGGGGATGAGACTCAGTATCAAGTACTTTACCAGCTACACTGTCTGCCCACTCTCCCACTTCTCTTTTCCAAGTGCATAGCCTTACCTCAAGGAAATCTTTTCAAACTCTGGTTGATTAGATACATTCCTGTTGATGAGTTAAGCCACATCAAACACCTGCCGCAAAGTATCTTTACTGTGGCAGGTGAACTTGGAAAGAGGAAAGGCCCAGCCACGAATCCTATAATGAAATGAAACTAAAAAGCCACAGTGCTGTCAACCTTGAAAATGTCTCAAAGTGCCACTTTTAGTAGTGCAGTCTTTAGAATCATGAAGTCTCAGTTTACTTCCTTCTCAAGTGAAATTTCCTTTCTCAGACTTCAGTCTTAAAAAACAAAGCAGGGGCTGGAGAGATGGTTCATTAGGTAAAACTACTTGCTGCCCTTCCACAGGCCTCAGTTCAGTTCCTAGCACCCGTGTCAGACAACTCACAGGTGCCTGTAACTCCAGCTCAGAAGATTCAATAGCTCTGTTTCTAACAGCTCCTGTACTAATGTACCCACCCAAAGACACATATACACATGATTAAAAATGGAATTAATTTTTGAGAAAAGCAGGTAAAACCCTCTGTACCAGTTTCTTTTCTGGTCTTTAGTAATATAGAGAGAGTGGGATTTAGAGATAAGGGCCAGTATCATAGTCCCTGGGCCACTTAGTAGCTTTGCTACTTTGAATCTTTTCCAGTTTTTTTGTGTCTCTATTCCTTTCTTTGAAAATATGACCTTGTATGATAAAATAGCTACCTGTCCATAGTGTCCTTGTTAAGTTTATATATGAAAATTTCTTTGTAGCTAGCTAAGTACCATATATATGTCAGATATTTCTCATATTCCGTCAGGTTCCTGGCTTGTATTTGATTTGCACATACTGATACATTTTAGTTTCATATGGTCTTAAGAATTTGCCATCTTAAGAACTAAAATGATGCACATGCCTTTCATGGTAAAGTGTGTTTGATCTTCATCAAATTTACAAACAATGCTATGTCGTGCAATGTACCCTATTGGTGAATTAATTGAGGGTGTTTTCAAATGAAGTGTAGATGGAAGGCTTTATTTCATACATTTGTTCCTGCCGTGGTATTCAGCAGCACTGGGCATTTATGGTGTACTGCTGATAGTTTTAAGAATCATCTTAATCATGTAACTCAAAATATGTTGAGAATATTAAACTCATTTATTTTGGAAATGTGAATGTGAACTTGGATGTTTTTCTTAACAGGTTCATTTTGCTGTTGTACTATTCTTTTTTCTCTAGGATAAATTTGGGTTTGAAAAAAATCAAATTTGACTCAAAGTATTATACAAAAGAAAGGCACAAGTCTTCTAGTTGGCTTCCCAGTAGGGTGCATTTTTCAGGAATCTCCTCCCCCTCTTTTAAGATGACATACATTCTCAACTAAGAAAACCATTTTCCAAACTTATTTTTTTAAACTATTGAGGGAGATCCGGTAAGCATAGAATGCTCACAGTCACTTTTACTTCATGGAGATGCTCCCTCTTTTGAGCGGATCCCAGGAATACCTGGATACTCACTGGATAGCTTAGGATCAAAGGTGGGCTCCTGCCTGTGCCCCCTACTGTTAGGATTCAGATAGGTGATAGTTAATATTGACTGTTAAACATTTTCTACAGGGAACATTCACATTTCCAGAGTCAAGTGTTTATAGAGCATCAGGAGACAGTTACAGAGGCAGTTGCCAGATACCCTCCCCACAGAGTTTAAAGAAAAGGGTGAATGAACTATTTTGTTAGCTAGTGTACAGGTGTACTTGAGTTCTTAAAGATGATAGATTTCCATTCTTATTCTTCTCTGGGCAATGTCTTTCATTTTTGTAGGGATTATGTAATGTCGTAGTCACCCCATATTGAATGTATTCTTGGCTTGATTTGGTTTCACTCTTCTTAAGTTCCCTTTGTCTTATCTGCTAGGCATGTCATTCTGAATGCTTAAATCATTAACAATTCATTTAAAGTCTTAACTCTTTTCATTTTCTACCACCCTACAACCTGGGTGTGGTGGGAACCTGTACAGGCCTGCCTGTCTGGGCCATACCTGAGCACCTTAGTATTTTGGTTGTCAGAAGTCTGTGGAATAAGCAGATTGAATGGAGTGGAGTTATCGATTGGAATAAGTTTGGACTGCTCACAGAATGTGAGAAGACTACTGGGCCTAGGGATTTGACTGTTAACACCTTGACTGTCCTTTTATGCAGCAGCCTTTATTCTATTTTCCAGCAGCTGTTTTTGTACTTATGTTTTTCTTCTTTCAGAGAATCAAAAGGTTTTTTATTTCTGTCATTTCATTTATTTGTTGTAGAGACAAGGAGGTAAGTCCTTTCTTCCCATGGTACTAGGATTGAACCCCAGGGAGATATATACTAGACAAATATCTACACTGAGTTGCAGACCTGAAAGAAGTAAAGTCTTGATGGAAGTGACTTGCTGGGCTGTCTTTGCTCTATGGCAGTTATAGTAGATGTTCCAGTGGTCTCCCTCTGTGAAACAGCAGGCACATGTTATGAGAAATGTATTCATTAGTTGATTTTGTCATAGTGTGAACATGTTGGAATGAATTTAGACAAACGTCGTTGTAGGCGTAGGTTAATTATTCACCTCTTGATGCAAAATAGGAGGTGTGGTAAACACAGATGTATGAGTCTGTTGCCACTAGATACAGCATACTGTTTTATAGGAAGTTTTTTTTACATAAATAATATAATCTAACATAAAAAGTATATCTTACTAAATACATAGACAAGCAACATACTTGTTTGTTGTCATTATCAGGTATTATATATGTACATAATTATACATGCTATAATTATATATGTTTTTATATAAATATGATTGACGATGTAGTAGGTTTGTTGACACAATATTACCACAAACGTGAGTAAAGTATTGAGTGATGTGATGTTACAAAGGCCATGGTATTATTAGGAAGTAAAAATTATTGAGCTCCATTACAATCTTAGGAGGCATATATAGTTCATTGTTGACCAAAATGTGATTGTAAGGGATATAACTATTAGATGTGTGAGTACATGCTCCTGTATATTTATATGCACACATCTGTCTTCTTTTATTCCAAAGATAGCTTAATCTGCATCTAATCATCTTCTTCTTCCTCTTTCTCCTCCTCCTCCTTATTCTTCCCCCTCCTTTCCTCCTCCTCCTCCTTCTTCTTCCCCCTCCTTCCCTTCCTTCTCCTCCTCCTCCTTCTTCTTCCCCTCCTCTTCCTCCTCCTCCTCCTCCTCCTTCTTTTCCTTTTTTTGGTATTTTGAGACAGGGTTTCTCTGTGTAACCCTGGCTGTTCTGGTAGACCAAGCAGACCTAAAATTTGCAGAGATCCACCTGCCTCTGCTTCCCAGGTATTGGGATCAAAGGTGTGTGCCACTGCTGCTTGGTTCCTTTCTCTTTTTTGAGACAGGGTCTTTCTATAGCTCACTTCAAGGAACTGCTTTCTAAGTGCATGGATTAAAGCATGTACCATAACATCTTTCAGTATTCTTATATATTTTAAATATCTTATTTTTTATATGTCAAGAGGAAAGTCTGTGCTATTGACTCCTTTGTGAACTGATCACTTGCACCTTGTATTTAGAGAAGGCAGTTCAATCAATCAAAATGTTTCTGCTGCATAAGCATATTTTATAATGGAAATGAAGGGACAGCTTATTTGTTAGTTTAAATGAAAACATTTCCTTTTCCCCTTTCAATAAGTACTGATGATTAATTATGGCAATGCCTGGTGATAATATTTTTAAAGGATTTTATTTATTTTTATATTATGTGTATTGGAGTCTCACCTGCATGTGTGTCTGTGTGAGTGTGTCAGATCCCCTGAAACTGAAGTTACAAACAGTTGTGAACTACCATATGGGTGCTGGGGATTGAACCCAGGTCCTCTGGAAGAGCAATCAGTGCTCTTAACTAAATCTCCCCGCGCCCCAACCTGATGATATTTGATCTCACTTCTGCATCTCTTAGAGTGAATCCCCATTTGAAGCTTGTGCCAGAATTGACATTTTTTGACAGTTTCAGTATTTCTTGCAAGTGTTGATGTGATCCAAGACATTGTCTCTGTTTATCTACCCGAGGGTCTTGCCCAGTCTTTAAAGGCACATTAACTTATTTATTTGCGCATCCATTCACTCATATACTCAACACATAGTTTTGCTTGTTCATTATATCTTATTTGATATGAGGGAGTTATTGATCGTAATAGGCAAATATATGGATAAGTTAATAGGATATTTTAAGTTGGTTCAAAAGTAATTGTGGTTTTTGTATTGTTGAAATTCGAGATTAGAATGTTTTTAATAAATATAGATGTGTGTTATTACATATTTTTGCTTTATATTTTTCCAAATGACTTATTACTTGCTATTTATTTTATACTATGGATATTGTTGTCCTCTTATTCTATACAATAAGAAATCATTTCTTGATTGGATTGTGGCATGCAATGAAAAGTAGATTGCATATAACTGGCCATGACCAACTCAGTGGTTGGACTGAAAAGAAGCTCCAAAGCCGAACTTTTACCAAAATAGGGACATGGCCACTGCTGCTTGTCTGATCTACAGCCACTTGAATCCTGGCTAGACACTCACATCTGAGAAGTATGCTCAGGAAACTGATGGGTTGTACTGAAAACTGCAATACCTGAAGCTAGCATTGGTTAGTAGAAAGGTCCCAGTTCTCTTACACAATACCTGAACTCACATTGCGCAGTCAAGTCTTCAAAAATTGAATGAAATTGTGTGTGGTAATGAACATCTTTAATCCCAGTACTAAGGAGGGAGAGGCAGACAGACCTCTCTGAGTTCCAGGCCAGCCAAGGCTACATTACATAGTAAGAGCCTATCTCAAAACAAAAACAAAACAAAACAAAAACTTAAAAAAAGAATGAACTAGGCTGTAAGTTTTGCCTTGTCTGCCATATTTACCTTCATCAACTGACTGCTGTTTCATCTTGACAATTTCTCACTATATAGATATATCAAGCTGGTCTGAAACTCACAGAGATCTACCTCTGTGCATTATCACTTTCAGGCATCTTTTTTTTCTTTTCAGGAAAAATGCTTCCACAACCAGCAAGATGTAGGAAGTGCTTTCCAGGAGTTCATCTAATCCTGAAGCACAGATTTTTACACTATAGGAATTACACTATTTCTCATTAGCAAAAATGTATTGATTGTTATGGTGTCCATATATATTTGAGTCTAGTTATAATGATTTAAAGTTTTTATGATCTGAAAACTTCAATTGCTTTTACACCAACTTAATACTTGAATGTTCAGAGGGAAATAGAACAAGAAGTGTGGAGAGTACTGGGAAGGGAAGAGGGAACTTCCTTAATTACTTGTGAGTAGGGAAGGCTGGGTGGAGATGATGCCTGAGCTGACATTGTGATGGAGAAAAGGAACCATACAAGGGAAGACATGGGGAGCAGGTCCAAGAGGTTGAAGTAGATAGAGCTTTTTATGTTTGAGGAACAGAGAAAAATGTGTCGAGAAAAGAGGGTGGAGAACAAGTAGAAGAGGGATGGATAGATGTGAAGTGCAACAGCAGGGATAGCTGGACTGTACAAAGACTAGAAAACACCATAGGGATTCTGTTTGTCTATGCAGTGGGAAACCCAGGAAGGCAATGAATAGAGGAGTGACACTCCTTACTGATTTACATGTTTAAGGTCATTCTGCTTGTTGTGTGGAAAGTCGGTGCTAGTGGGTGAACAGGCGGAAGAAAGAGTATCATTTATAAGATTCTTACAGTAATTGAATGAGAGAAACTAGGTGGACAATGTGTGCCTTGTTTTATCTTTCTGCTAGGTAAAACTAGAATGAGTGGTATTCTCAACATTTGCAAGGAAGAGTGGTAGTGCTGGGGTATATGTGGAATGACAATTCTGTTTAGGCAAGATGTGTAACTTTGTTCTCTGGGACAGTATTGCTATTTACAGAACAGGCTCTGTAAGATGACAGAAAAGTTTACAGGTAACACCTACAACTCTGCGGGACCACTTAAAACGTGAAGATGATACCTGAGAAGATCCTGTAAGTCTGCTAGAACGTATCTGGAAGAACACTGTTCTTGTTTGCTTTCTGTTGCTGTGATAAACACCATGACCAGCTGGGCGTATGGTGGCACATGTCTTTAATCACAACATCTGAGGGGGCTGGAGAGATGGCTCCGTGGTTAAGAGCACTGACTGTTTTTCCAGAGGTCCTGAGTTCAATTCCCAGCAACCACATGGTGGCTTACAACCATCTATAATTAGATCTGGTGCCCTCTTCTGGCCTACAGGCAGGATACTGTATGTATAAATAAATAAATAAATATTTTTAAAAAATCACAGCATCTGGGAGGCAGATGCATACATGCAGAGCTCTTTGAGTTAGAGGCTGGCTGGGTCTACATAGTGAATTCCAGGCCAGCCAGAGCTACTAATTGAGACTGTATCTCAACAGAAATCAAAAAACATACCAGGACCAGAAGCAACTTAGGGGAGAAAAGTATTTATATAGTTGTACACTTTCAGATCACAATCCATCATTGAACTGACACAGTGGAACACTGATTACTGACTCTCCCTGAGAGTCACATTCTTTTGCCTGCCCAAGGAATGTATCACTCATAGTGAACTGGACCCTCATACATCAATTAATAATCAGACAGTCCCTCACAAACAGGCCCACAGACCAACTTGATAAAGGCAGTTCTTCAGCAGAGGTTTCTCCTCTCATATAACTCCATGCTGTGTCAAATTGACAATAAAAATTAACCAGCACTAGTACTGTTTCTGAAGCCTGTATATAAACTATTGGGTGAGGTTTTATGACTGTGGTCAAGGTTCTGTGTAGGTGGGTGAGCTGCAGAAATGTCTTATTCTCTTAGCATTGTCTTTCAAATGTTCTTTTCCCAGACCTCATTCAAAGGGCTGTTCACTTATAATAATTTATATTATTGTGTGAGATTGCATGTGTGTTCTTGGAGTTTTGATGAGTCTCTAACATAGTGACTTTCAACCTTCCTAGTGCTGTGACCGTTTAATACAGTTCCTTATGTTGCGGTAACCCCCAACTACAAAATTATTTTTACTCCTACTTCATAACTTCAAATTTACTACTGAGCAGTGGCTCAGTTCTCGTGAGAACTGCTGGTCCTAATACTATTAGATACCACTTTTAGGAGAAAGCAAGCAGATATGTGTGGTTAGAATGAGAAGGTTTGGGCCCTGAATTATAATTATAATTATACCTACCTGAATTATTTTATTATTTTAATTTATATGTATGCGTGAGAGTATGTGCATGTGAGTGCTGGTGCCCTCAGAGGCCAGAGGTGTAGGATTTCCCTGGAACTGGAGTTATAGGCAGTTGTGAGCCACCTGACATAGGTGCTCATAATCAAACTCTGGTCTTCTACCAGAGCAGTATTCACTCTTTTAAGTGGAATTTATTTTATTTTGGGTTGGAAAGATGGCTCAGGGGATAAAGCACTTGCTGTACAAATGTGAGGAACCAAATTTAGAGCCATAGAACTCAAGTAAAAGCCCGGCAGGTATGGTGGCTTCTTGTAATTCCAGCTCTGGGAGGCAGAGATAGCTGAGACAGAATCTCTGGGGCAAGCTGGTTAGCTAGATTAGCCAGAATATTAGAGCTCCAGGTCCAGTGAGAGAACCTGCCTCAGTAAAATACAGAGCAGTAGAGATAGAAGACAGCAGATGGCAACTTTGGTCCTTTGGACCACACATATATACACCAAGAAGTATTTTATTTTTTGTATAGTGTGTTTATATCTATGTGTGTAACATTCCTACTCAATTCCTTTGGTAGAGAAGATTCTACACTTTCAGGAATGGCATTGGTCTGGTTTCTATATTCTGACCTGATGGTAAATCCTCAGTCACTAGACTCCTGTGCTTAGGTGCTTATCTGTTGCAGCCAGAGGGTCTATAAAACTACAGTTAAATTTTGGTAGTGAAGAGTTGGGTAAGCAAGGAGAGAGAATACTTAGGTCAAAGTCTTCAAGAGGTAATATTTATAAAAACAAGCAGAAATTGTGTCTTAGTTAAACAGCACAGACTTGTCATTCTTTAAGATCACCAAGAAATACAAAGCAGTCCTTTTGTATAAGTGTTGCTTTTATTGGTTAATGGATAAAGTGGTTGGCCAATGGCTTAACAGAGTAAAGCCAGGCAGAAAATCTAGAGATAGAGAGAGTAGGTGGAGTCAGAGATGGATGCCATATAGCCGCTGAAGGAGTAGCATGCCACACCAGTAAGCCACAACTTTGTGGCAATACACAGATTAATAGAAATGGATTAATTTAATAGTTAAAGCCAGCCAATAAGAAGCCTAAGACACTGGCCAAACAATTGTAACTGATAATAAGCCTCAGAGTGGTTATTTCATAAACTGCTTTAGGAACAGGCAGGCATAAAAAAACTGGTCCAGGGGTACCAGCAGGATGTACTTCTAGATACAGTTTAGTTATATAGTTACCTTATATTTGCTTAGTATTTGTGCTTTTAAAAATGGGGTCATATGTGCTGTAAGATAGCTCGGTTGATAAAATACTTTTTGCAAAAGTCTGAGGACCTGAATTTGACCCCCAGAATGCACATAAAAATGCCTTGTGTGGGCAAACAAGAAATGCTGAGAGTGAGAGCCCCCTCAATTGGTTATCCAATCCTGAGTGGTCAGCCCTCAAATCATAAACATATAAGTAACATTATAGGGTCTGAGCAGGTTATATTTACATATTTAGGGATGTGTGTATGTTTATTTGTGAATTTTATATGTATGTGTAATGACAAAGAAATAGAGGCCGTGAATTTGAGAGAGAGAGAGCAAGGAGAGGATATATGGAAAAGATTGGAAAGAGGAAAGTGAAGGGGGAAATTATGTAATTTTAATTTTAAAAATGCTTGCATTTATTATAATAGTGCTGGGGAGGCAGAGACAAGAGGATTGCTGAGCTTCATGGCTTCTTCATGGTGAGCTCCAGGCCAACAGGAGACTATCTCAAAGAAAATGGGCAGTATTCCTGAGAATATACTCAAGGTTGTCCTCTGTCCTCTACATGTTTACACACATATAACTTGCACATACACATGCATATTCACATTCATCTACACATATCAATTTTAAAATAAAAGTGGGAGTAAAAATTTGTTTCATTACAGAGATTATTAATCCCATTGTAAAAGATGGGAACACTGAAACAGATAGGCTAAGTAACATGCCTGAGTTACATAGTAAGGGTAGAACCAGAATGTAGAAAACATAGTTCTGTTTAAAAGAACTTAATTGCCTGGGATTGTGGCATATACTTGTAATTCCAGTACTCAGGAGGCTAAAGAGGAAGGATTAGGAGTTCCAGGCTAGCCTTGGTTACATAGGAAGCCAAACCAATCAACCAACCAATCAACTTTATTGAAATATATGTCATTTTTGTTTATTTCTTTGTCTGTTTATTTTATGTACAATGTTCTGCCTACATGTATTCCTGCACACCAAAAGAAGGCAGCAGATCTCACCATGTGGTTGCTGGGAATTGAGCCCATGACCTCTGGAAGAGCAGTCAGTATTTTTAACTGCTGAGCTATCTCTCCAGTCCCTTTTTAAAGATTTATTTATTTATTATATATACAGTGTTCTGTCTGCATGTATTCTGCATGCCAGAAGAGGGAGCCAGATCTTACTACAGATGGTTGTGAGCCACCATGTGGTTGCTGGGAATTGAACTCAGGTCCTCTAAGAGAGCAGGCAGTGTTTTTAACCACTGGGTCATCTCTCCAGCCCCGAGGTGTATGTAATTTACACACAAGAAAATGCAACCTTTTCAACTAAAAGTTGACTAATATATACACTAACTACATATTGAATGATTCTGCTGTACACACCCACACATCACATGTCCCCTCATGCTCCTTTGCTACTTCCCCATTATTTTGATGCCTAATCCAATGTTCTTTTTCACATCTGGTATTCTGATTTAACATCTTTTCATTTGTATCCTTCTGGAGTAGTACTGGCTGGCAGTCAGCCAGCTTCCTCATGTTGAGTTAAAAGACTGCATAGGAAGCTAGTGGGTTGGTTACTCCATTGTGAATTCTTCCTTTAATTTTTTTGCAGCTTCAGGGTATAGAAAGATAATGTGGCTTCTTTCCAGGTGAGCTTGAAAAACTGGACACCCATTCATTGTCTGTACTTGTTTTGCTGTAGCCTGCAGAGAGGTGGAGGAGGGTGGTGGGCTGGTGTAGGAGATGACCTCTAGAGGATGTTCTACTTCTATATGTCTACTCAGCCTCTTCCTTGGAAACCTGCTTTCTGATGCTTAGTTGCCACTCCCCAGGGCCTTAATTAGTCTGAATCCTCTATCAGGTGACTGAATCCCAAAGGCCTTGAAGATCCCAGCTCTGACAAATGAGCAAACCTTGGATTTCATAGCTATTTAAAGCAGATCATAGAAGAGCCATTTCATCCATGTTGTAAGTGAGGACAGACCTTTTCTCAGAATGTTTAATGTGCCGTTCTCATATCCTGGATTTTGCTCATAGTATCTTGAACATTGCAGAGGCCAAGAGTGTTGGCCCTGGACCATAGGTTCTCTTAGAGCTGTTATGTAGCAGTACATTGGCTTTGTTCCTAGCAAGGCAAAGATAAGCATATTTTAGCTGAAACTCTGTGGTGCTCACAGGAAGTAACCCAGAGTACAATTTTTACTTTTCTACATGAGATTTGCTTCCTTTTAGTCACCTAATTTGGAGTTGGGTATCCTTGTGTTATGATAGTAATCTCTTTCATTTGTTTTTGGGCTGTTTTGAGTTTTCAGAGCCCATTTTTTAGTCATCATATCCTATTTGGTATCTTTTGTTAAGGTGAAAGCCTATCATCTGATTTGGGTGAAATAGCTCTGAGGGCATAATAGACTCAGATTTCTCCTGCACGGACTCAGTCGTCTTATCCTTGGTCCCCACAGTATTAATTTTCTCCTAGTTACCTTACAAATTTCTATAGCTTTGGGAAGAGTAAAACAGCAACAGCAAACCAGATTCCATGTTTCAGCTTCAGGGTTCTCTATTACTGGCAACCCCAATCAGAAATAATATTTTCTAGAGAGTGTAGCCTGAGGCAGTGGTTTTATTGTACTCCCTTGAGTCTGGCTGTTAACAGTTGGTGGTCATTCCTTGCTTTCCTTTTTAGTTTGCTGACTGCATATGCTTGGTGAATCTCTGGTATTGTCTCTTTGATCTTAATGTTCTCTTTCTCACTGTAAGTACCTTTTGCATTATGGAGATAGGGAAAAGAATGGACTTCCTGTGTTTTGTCTACAACAAAGCTTGGTACTACTCAGAAACCTGTGTACCAACTTCAGTGTGCTTCAGGAAGACATGGTGGGTTAGTTGAGAGCACCACATGTGTACATTGGGGATATCTGTACAGAGATTTTGTGTTGTCCTTTCTGCAGGCATAAAGGACAATTCTAGTTTTGCAGAGGTAACAGGCTATTGCAATGCTTTCTTTCCCACTGGAGTTATGTTTCCAAAGGCCTAGGAACATTTCATTCCTTTCCATACTCCAGGTGAGCTTTCCATAACAATGAAAGAAATATTAAAGATGACAGGGAATGCTAGGAGTGCAAATAGCCAAGGCAGGTAGCAGGGAGAAGAAGAGACCCTCGATTTCACAGGGAAACTTTTTGAAGACACTCTGTAGGTGCTGCTGGTCACCCAGGGAGATTGTGGATTTATTTCACAGTTCCTGGTTCTCATCTAGGCTTCATGTGTGTCCTTCTTAGGGAACTAGGGAAGGCAATAGTAACCTTGTCAAGGAGTTGTGGCTGAGCTATAGGTAGGAGGCAGTTTAGCTCAAGCATCCACAAAGAGCTCAGAGTTGGTTGGTTATTTCATTTTGTTTTGTTTTGTTGTTTTCTTCCTCCCTCATGCCAACCTCCTTGCACTCTATATTTTCTCTTTCCACAGGAAGTCTTTTCTGCTTCCCTTTTCTACATCTGTACCTGGGTCCAGATGGCTTCTGCCCCCTTCCCTTTTGCTTTGTAGCCCTGATCACTTCTTCACAGACACCCTGGATGGAAAGAGGGGTTTGTTCCGGTGCCTTCTTTTCTGGAACGGCTGCACCCTACCAAGACAGATGGCTGTCTAGACTATTTTTAACTGTCTCTGGGGAAGAAGAGTCTACAACCTATTTTGAAATCTGCTCCACTGACTGACAGTTCTCAAGTTAGGATTTCTTGCTGATTCTTTGCTTAAAAGTTGACAGGTGTGATTGAAAATCCTTTCATTTCCTTCCTTTACACTCATGCAGTTTGCAGTGGAGAGGGAGTTTAGAAGTCATTTAGACCCACCCCTAATGAAGAAAATGAAACCCACCAATTTCTTAACTCTGAATTGAAACGGAAAACGCCTCTACATTCTTCCATTGAGAATCCCATCTGTTTTGGGATCTGCCTCTAAAAGCACACATTTGGGTGTCATTTTGTGAGAATCAATTTAATTTTCTGGAGAAGAAACAAGTGATTGTGGAGTTGGAAGTGGGGAATGCAAGCATTAATTGACTTACTCTGTTTTGTTTCTAGTGAGAAAGTTAAATGATGCTTGTAGAATTATCTTGCCATAAAGGTAAAAATAAAACAAGTCTTTTAACATACACAGCCTTTTCCACTTTATTTTTCCCCATTCTCTCAACCTTTTCTTTAAAGGGGAAGGAGTGTGATGGTGGTTACTTCTCTCCCTTCTGTCAGTGTCGGCCTCTGTATGATAAATATTTGTTGCAGTGATTGTGTTGGGTGGTGAAACTCCTTCAAAGCCCCTTTCACATAGAGGGCTTTCTACTTTGCACACTTCCCTTGGTAGAAGTCCCTGTCCTGCCTCCCTTGACTGACAGCGTCTTGATAGCAGAAAGCTCTGCTGAGAAGTAATGGTGTTACCTCAATTTCAGTGCAGGATTCTTGTTATGTGATGTGGAAATCCAGAATTCATTGTAAACCAATAGAACTGTTTAAAACGATACTGAAGGGGTCTTGGGAAGGGCTCACTCCATTTTGATAATGGGTACCTGTAGATTTTCTATCTTACCTGAGATGTTTTTTGGACAGCAGAGGTTATTTCACATACCAAGCTAGGATATTACCTGCTCAGGTCAGCTGACAGACTATTCAGACTTGTGGCCAAAGCTTAAGTGACATTTAGTATAGGCTACAAGGAGTCAGTGTACAGCTTCTTTTTTTTTTTTTTTTTTTTTACAAACATTAGCGTCTTAGTCTCAGGAAATATAACTAAAATTAGTATTCTGCCTGTACTGTAAGTATTTGAGGTATTTAATATATCTCAGACCAATTTTCTCTGCTACATGATTAGCTATGTGTAAGGAACAATAACCTCATTTTGCTATCAACTTAAGAGAAACATGCAGATATATTAGAGTCATCTTACCTGGGACAGGTAGGCCAGTAGTGTGTGTCTGTCACCCTTCCTTTTTTGTTACTGTATTTGAACCTGGATTCTTAATTATGCTGAATAAGTGCTGTACCACTGAGTATATCCCTGTCTCACTAAGTAGCTCAGAGTGCTCTTAAGCCTGTGATCCTTCTGCTTCAGCCTCCTAAATGTCAGTTTTTTAAAAAATAAGCTCTTAAATATATTTGAACAGTGAAATGCAGAATGCTTCCAGATTTCTAGGCCCCATCACTATACTCTTTTTATTGCTGTCTTTCTTTACGTAGTGTTTTTTTTAAATCTTTTTTTTTATTGTTAAAAGAGAAATTTACATTTACTCCCCTTGTCCCAGGCCCTCCTGCTCCCCCAGTATCCCTACTCCTTCCCCCTGCTTCCTTAAGAGGGGGCAGGGTACCCTGCCCTGTGGGAAGCCCAAGGCCCTCCCCCCTCCATCCTGGCCTAAGAAGGTGTGCAACCATATAGAATAGATTCCCAAAAAGCCACTACATGCAGAAGAGATAGGTCCCTGTGCCATTATCATTGGTTTCTCAGTCCATCCCCATTGGCAGCCACATTCAGAGACTCCGGTTTGGTCATATGCTCATTCAGTCCTGGTCCAGCTGGATTTGATGAGTTCCCAATAGATCAGGCACACTGTCTCAGTTGATGGGCCAGTCCCTCGCAGACCTGACTTCCTTGCTCATCTTCTCCCGCCTTCTGCTCTTCAACTGCGCCTTGGGAGCTCAGTCCTTTGAACTGATGTGGATGTGGGTCTCTGACTCTATCTCCATCCATCAGGTGAAATTTCTATGGTGATGATCAAGATATTCATCAATGTGACTATGGGACAAGGCTAATTCAGGCACCCTCTCCTCTGCTGCCCAAATACCTAGCTGGGGACATCCCTGTGGACCCCTGGGATCCCTTCTAGAGACAAGTCTCTTGCCAATCTTAAAATGACTCCCTTAATGTAGATGTCTTAATCCCTTCTCCAATATCCACCCTTCCTCCATCTCCACCCTCCCACTCCCCCAAGCTCTCCCTAGTTCTTCCCTTCTCCCTTCTTTCTCCCCCTCTTCCTTTTGCCCACCCCACCCCTACCTCCACCCCCATCCCCACTCCTGTGCTTCCAACTTTTGCTTGGCGATCTTGTTTGCTTCCAATTTCCAGGAGAATCTATATATGTTTTTCTTTGGGTTCACCTTGCTATTTGGCTTTAAAACAACTTACCTTTGTTGAATTCTTCCAAAGCATTCAAGTTAAAAAAAAATGTTTATGGCAAATTTTCTTCATGAATGTCTGTGCCCCTTGTGTGACTGCTACCTGCAGAGGCCAAGAGGTTGGATTCACTGGAACTGAAGTTATAGAGAGATGTGAGCTGCCATGTGGTTGCTAGGAGTTGAACCCAGGTCCTCTGGAATAGCAGCTAGTGCTCTTAACTGCTGTGCCATCTCTCTAGCTCCTCAAGTTCTTTTTTATGGGAGCATCTTTTTTTAAATTCATGGTTAATTGGTTAATATGATATAATACATAATTAATGGGTATACCTGTGAACTGCTGGTGGTGGCAAAGCATGCAGCCTGGTTGATTAGAATACCTGTGAATGCATACACAATAGAGAGGCCTATTAGCAAACAGTTCAGTGTATGTATGTCTGTGTATATACACACACATTTGTATATGAATATATCTTAATTATATGTATATGATTGTATGTATGAATTGAATGCACTGACAGAGTTACACATACACACACTACAGCATTATATACATAGTTGGTGCAACTTTTTGCTTTGTATGTAGCACTACATAAAAGATATTGAAAATCTACATGAGAATCTTTAGAGATCAAGATTTTTGCTGTACCAGTTCCTTCTGTTTGTAGGAGAAACTGAGAATTAACTGTAGACCTTTTGTTTTTCTTTATTGATATTTATTGAGCTCTACATTTTTCTCTGCTCCCCTTCCCCCTTCAACCCTCCCCCAATGTCCCTATGCTCCCAATTTACTCAGGAGATCTTGTTTTTTTTATACTTTCCCATGTATATTAGATCTATGTAAGTCTCTCTTAGTGTCCGTATTGTTGTCTAAGTTCTTTGCGATTATGATTTGTAGGCTGGCTTTCTTTGTTTTATGTTTAAAAACCACCTATGAGTGAGTACATGTGACAATTGTCTTTCTGTGTCTGGGCTACCTCACTCAAAATAATGTTTTCTATTTCCATCCATTTTCCTGCAAAATTCAAGCTGTGTAGACCTTTTTATATATGTGTGTTAGAACCACACATTTTAGGAAGATCATCTCTTAGTAATAACCTCATTCTTAGACTAAATATAAAAAATAATATCAATAATGACTAAATATTTGTTGGGCAGTTACTATGTGCTAGGCACTGTGCTATGTGATATATTATCTTTGTTAATCTCTGTGACCCTGAAAGAAAATACAGCAAGGCATGTTGTGTTATTCCTGTATTTAGATGAGGGATCTTTAGGAGCCAGTGAGGATGTCATAATAGAAGGTTTAGCCTTGAGCATTTGAATAGTTGCTATTGGTTTTCATAGTGCTTGCTTTTGCTTCATTTTAGGGTATAAGATTCTTTCGGGCATGGTGAAAGGGACCTGTATGTCCTCAGAGACTGCCTAAAGGGAAAAACTAGCTCCTACTTTGGGCTTGCTAGGAACCAGGGTAGGTACCCAGTTGCTTTCAGAAAATGAAAAGGATTCTTCTGGCTAGGTATTACGTAGAATATTTGAATTCAGCTTCTGGTACATGGGAAGTAAAGTCAAAGAGGCAGTGAAAATAAACTATTATGGGACATTAGACTTTGTCACTTTCCTTTCAGGGTTGTCCCTGTGGGAGGCCCAGGTAAAATTCCTGGCCTGAATGTGTGTGATCCAGCTGTTTGGTGGTGCCAAAATAAACATTAGTGTGGGTCTTAGGGCTCTTGTTTAGGAGTTTGGCAGAGGGTGGAAGGGCTGCATTGGGAGCAATGTTGATGGAAGTAATTTTCCTAATTGCTGGTATGAGGTTGGTTCAGAGCTGAATTTAAAAGAGTTAAAGTCTTTTGTCTGTCCACATTTTTTGAACCCTTCAGGTAAGGCAAATCCAGGTTTACAAACTCACTCATAGCCTGAAGGCTGGCTGAAAGTACTAACCTTCAGGCTTCTTGGGCAGGAAGGTCACTGCAACAATAGCAAAAAACAAACAAAAAACAAAACAAAACTAAAATAAAATAAAAAAAACAAACAAACAAAGCCCCTGTCCCAAACCCAGCTTAATTTCTTTGCAAGGCAATTCTGAATGTCAGACTGTTCCTGTTTTGTACATTGGAAGAAGACAGCAGTAAGGTAAATATTAGTGGAGGCCACCTTCTGTAGTCTCCCTTCCTTCAAGAAGAGCTTCTTGTGGTTTAAATTGATAGAAATATAGTATGGTCCAGAAGTTAAATGAAAGGATTCCTGATGTGCATTTCAACCTGAGGGAGTTCATGCAGTTTTTCTATTTATCTGCAACAATATTTGACAGATGTCTTCTGAGTGTAGATTTTAATTGGAGATATAATTATTAGCAAGTTTGCTTTTTCTTAGGATAGATTTTCTAAGTCTTTCTTGGGTTACTTTATATCCCTTGAAGAAAAAGACATTGTCTGTTATGAACAAAGTTTGGGTTTCATCCTGAAGTGGAAATAATTGGCCAACTCAGAATTCTGGAATAGGGAAAGAACTGTGGAGTGGTGTTGAGTAAGTCTATGGAAGTGCTTTGTACTCATTGCTTTGGACACCTGCTTCAATTTGCTTAAACCATAGTACTAGCTCCTTGAAACATGGCATCATAACTACACAGAGTAGCAGAATTGGTTGTCATGTGTATTGTGTTGGGCACCTCCAGAGGACTTCTAGATTTTTGTGTCCAGAAACAAAGCATTAGACAAACAAGTGAAGAGTACAAGTGAAATGAGAGAATTTACTAAGACACTGAAGGAGGAAAAGGGTGAGAACAGGCGAAAGTGAAGAAACTCAGAAGGCAATGGCTGCACAAAGAATAGGTGTTCTTATGTCACACCTGCTGGATGTTCTGGCTCACTTGTATAGAGCAGGCTTTTTGGATCATCTGTATTGTATGTGTTTTTGTTGCATACTCAACCTATTACATGTGAGTTTTACATATTACCTCATGTACTGCAAGTCTTATTAGCATCTTAATGGGTCACTAGTCACTTTCAGACACCGTGGAGTGCATCTGTCGCTGTATTGGTGGCTCTATCCAGATTTTCAAGCTGTTTTTTTTTTTCCCTATTAATTTTATAGATCTTGTGTAAGACCTTCTGTCTTTGGTCTGTATCCTGGTCTACCTCAGAATTTGTTCATGCCTAGTCCATATCTGAAACTTCTTCAGTTTTACATTCAGATTTCTACTTCTCTGCGTTAGAACGGGGTAATGTGGTCCTCCCACATCTGTGCCCTTAAGGTAATTCACAAAGCTTCGTGAGGTGATTATTTTTATTTACAGTTTAGGTAGGAACATGTTCAGGGTCACACCAGTCCTGGGAATTGAGACTCCAGGAACTGCTTCTGCAGTCTATACTTTTCTCATAGGGCTTCAGAATTTGCCCTTGACTTTTGACCATTTATTTCACTCCATGGAGTCCTTGGAATTAAATTGACTAAAAAAGGTTTAAGAGAAAGAACAGAGAAACTCTACTATGGATGTTTACTTGCTATTGGAGGGTCATCCACTACCACAAGAAGTGTGACCAGTTCTGTCTGTTTTCCTTTATGCACACAGACTTTCTTATCAACATCTGCTGACTTCACTGGGTAGAAACAGAGATGCTGTAATAGAGGAGAGGAGGGGGCTGAATGTAGTTTACTGTGATTTACATAATAACATCAGAATCTCCCAAAGGATCTTTCCTGCCTCCTGATGGCTGTGATGAAGTGGGCCACCCTAGGGACTATTTACTTTAGGGCCTCCCCAGGGTTATTAGGCCCACAATGGGTCTTGGGATCAATGTGCAGTTAAATTGAGATCAATTCATTAGGATAAAGACTTCCTTTACTTCCAAAGTAGTGTGATATTCCATCCCATCTGTCTTTAGAAGTTAACTTGTAACTGGTATGTGAATAGTGGCAATTTGAGAATAACTCAAATTTATTTCTCTATGGTTTAGATTAATAAGCATCTATGTTTGATATATGTATAAATACACACACATATATGGGAGCTTATAAAATAGGTTTTATAGGACTTCAAATGCATAGGGTTAGTTATCCCTACCTCAACCCCTCCTCTATCTGACCTTCCCACTTAAACACGCCTTCCATTATTTCCTTCTGCTCCTTCATACCACCTGTATCTCCTTTCCTTTTCTAAGTTAATTAATATGTCTTGAGACAGGATTTCATATAGCCCAGGTTGGTCTTGAATTTGTTTTGTGGCTGAGGATGACTTTGGACTTTTGATTGTCTTATCGTTGCCTCCAAATGTTGGGATTACAGACATGTGCTGCAGGATGCCAGGGTTTATACAGTGCTGGCTCTCTAACTTGAGGCGTACATGCTAGGCAAGGCACTTTCAAAACAAAGTGCATCCCTAGTCCTCAATTGCTTTTTCTGGCAAATTTGCTAAACCTACAAAGAAGTTCTGGGAACATGCTCTTCTACATAGACCTTTACCAAAACACAAGGGTAAACTTCACCCAGGCTTTTAAAAATTTATCTGACCGAGTAGGGGAGATGGCCTAGTAGGTAGAGCCTACTAGGCCTCACAAGCATGAGGATGTGAATTTGAACTCTAGAATCACACAATGCTGGATGAATGGGAAGCAAGATGAGAGGTGGGTATTGGAAAATTTCCTGAATAACCTGTTTTACACAGTAGTGAACAAAAAAGATACTTATTACAAGCAAGGGAGTATTGATACCTAAGATTGTCCTTTGTCCTCCACATGTGCACTATGGCACACACCCACCCACACTCTCACATAGACATACCATATCATATATGCACAAAAATAAAGAGAAATACATAAAGATAAGTAATCTGACCATATGCTGCATTGTTCTTTTGGTGAAAATTTTAGTGAACATTGCATCTTATTGTCAATAAACAGAATGGAATAATAATTTATTCTATGGTATGAGCACCTAAGTTTATACTGTACTTGGGAAAATATTCTTCACTATAATAGATGATGTAGCTTGATATCTTGGACCAGGACCCTTTTCTTTAAGACTGCTTTTCCCTAATTTTAATTTCTTCAATAAAGCCTCCCTAATTTCCAGGTAAATACTTACAAAGAAGCATTTTGATTAAAGTTAGAATTTACATATTATTCCTTCTGGAATATATGTTCTATTTAACAAAAAGAGTATTTTTACAGATGGATTTACTAATTTTTTGTTGTGCGTAGTATGTATGTGTTCAAGCAGGTATGTGTGTGTGTGTGTGTTGGTCAGAAGTTGATGCTAGTATCTTCCTCAGTTGTTCTCTATTTTATTAATTTGTTTATTTTGATTTTCAAGTGCAGGGATTAAAGATATGCATTATCCCCTGGCTCTACCTTAGTTTTTGAGACAAGATCTCTCACAAACAAACAATAGCAACAACAAAAAACTCCAACAATAACAACAAATCCAAAGGTGTTTGCAGAATGTTTGATCACTAAAGATTAGTAGAAAATTTATTGGAGTGGAGCCATTTGTGGATTTTGCATTTTTGCTTAACAGCACAAATCTCATTTTTTTTTTAAGATTGTTTTGGTTAACATGAGATCAACATTTTGTAGGTGATTTCACATTGCTTGACCTATTAAAAGAATCCAATTTTACAACCTTCTGGTCTTTTTTTAGGTTTAGACCAGGCACAGCGATGAAGTCCTGAGTAGATGTGAGCATGCTATGAAATGTTTCACTACCCTGTTGCTGGCTGGCTGTTTGGAGTTGTAGAGATGTGCTTATGTTCCTTCAATTCCTATGACTCTTAGCTCTGGAGTGGAATTCCCCCAGGCAGTGCCTTTTGATAGATTGGGGAGGGAATAAATCTGTTTGTCTGTGCCTATTTAAATAATATTTCCATTTACCTTGGAGAATGTACAAGAACAGGGAGGGTTTCACACATATTTAAGAGAACACTGCAAATAAAAAGGATGTGCACACAGTAGCATGAATGGAGTGCTATTCTTAGTTCCTAGAGGAGAACAGGAAACAAGATGCTTCAGAATGGCGAGAGCCAAGAGTCTTCAAGTCATAGGGAAACTCATGAGAGCTGGTAGCATCCTCCAGCCCTTCCTGTTTGGGTAGAAATTTACCCTCCTGTATTGAGATGGAGGAAGAGATGCTTCTTTTCTAAGAGATCTTGAGAGAAAGAGTAGATTAGGTTTCAAGAAATGGATCTCCCACTTGTTCTGTTTCTTTTGTAGAAATCCATATGGTAGATGCAACTGCCTTTCTCATGTTTGGAAGGTTCAGCTTCTGATGAGAGAGACCAAATGGGCTAAACCCTTCAGCAATTTAAATATTTCCTCCCTTTTTTTGTTCAGACTTTGACATTATACTTTGATTTTCTTGAACTTTGAAAGTTAAATGCTGGACTTTAAATGCACACAGTGGTGAGCAACTAGAAAGTGACCACTTCTAAGTGGTCACTCAATGGCTACTTGAAGATATTAGTGTCTGGAAATTGATCATCTGTCCTCTCTGTCTATGCATGATAGAAAGCAGTTTGTCCAGGTAGCATCTTCCCACCCCTCATATACCTGTCATCCTTAGATAACCATTAGTTTGAACTTAACTTGATCTAGATAAAGTAAGGCAAATATATATCGGCCCCCTCCTCTACTTATTATTTAATATTAGCAGTTAGACTCTAGCAGGATATTAATAAGATGATACATCTTTAATTTGAATCTGATATATGTTTCTTCAGTGGGCCTGCTATGACATTTTCTTAAAGCACGTTCTTTGAAAGGATCAAGCCTGCATATAAATCATTGCGTTTCCTCATTTATCTACATATAAGAAGATAATCTCATTTCCCTTTTTTCTTACTTTAAATAGTACATTTATCTAGCTACTCCAAAAGATAGCAATAGGATGCCAATCTTGGGAGAACAGAACATTTATCTTAAGTGTGGTACATAGAAACTTCACTTCTCTTTGACCATTGATTAAAACTTTTGAGAAACAAGTGTAGGGAAAATCCTGCCTATAGATTTGAAAGTCATTTACTTTGTTAATAGAATAGTCTTATTCTTGCTAACTATATGCTTTGACTATTGAAGATCTCCATGCTCTTAATATTTTAGATAATGCTCTGTTGATGCTGTGAGTTAGCCAGGAGGTGTCTTCATCTGGTAGGGAAGATAGGAGGGTAAAATGAAGGTAATCAGCTTCTCCATTGATGATGGTGACTGTGTTAGAGCCATACTCTTGAGACTTGGTTTGGAAGGCATGGAGGTACCAGGTAAATGGGATGTCGCATGCCTGTAATCCCAGTTACTTGGTAGGATAAGGTAGGTGGATCACAAGTTGAAAGTTTACCTGGACAATTTAGTAAGATCTTGTCTTGAATAAAATATAAAAATAATAAAATAACAAATAGATTGTAGAGGTTGCTCAGTGGTAGGGGATTTACCTAGCTTATCTAAGACCCTGAGTTAATCACCCATACCACAAAACAACAATAAACTGTAAGCTAGAAATATCCATGAAAGTCACTATGAGTAGCTCCTATAGAGTACCAGAACTGAATTACATGAAGTACATAGCCTGCAGGCAAAATAATTTCCAAGTGGTTATAAGAATATACTTTGGTTTAGAGTTGTCACACTTATGTTTTCTTGTTGTAGGAAGTTGCTTGTTTGTTCCTGGCTGCTCAGTCCCAAAATAATCGCACAGAAACTATATTCTTTGCAATACTGTTTGGCCAATAGCTTATGCGTATTTCTGGCTCATATCTTAAATTAACCCATCTCCATTAATCTGTGTATCACAATGAGGCTGTGGCTTACCGGGTAAAGTTCCACATCTATCTTGAGCCAGGCTACATGGTTTCTTCTAACTTTGCCTTCTTTCTCCCAGCATTTAGTTTAGTCCCCCACCCCTTCCTGCCTAGTTCTGTTCTGCCCTGCTATAGGTTCAAAGCAGTTTCTTTATTTATCATCGAATAAAAGCAACACATAGACATAAGGCCCTCCCACACCATTTTCTGATTTACTATTGTTACTAAATTTTTCTTGTCTTCCCCCCCACCTCCAAACTACTAGCGTTGATTCAAGAGACTGCAAGAATTCCAGGGTAGATAACTTTCTGTAAGAAAGTTGGAAGGAAGAAGACTAGAGAATTGAGCTTGCCCTAACCTGACAAGTTATGATTAGTTCTAGTGAGTATGGTAAAGCTCAGAGTTTGTTATTTTGGAAGTATTTTGCGATTGGAATTCAGTGAAAGGTATGCAGCAGAGAATCTGGGAAAGGAGGTATCTTTCCAAAAGAAACCCTTCTTATTCATCTAGTCTTAAGAACTTGCCTTTGGGTTAGTGATTGCAAGGTGCTGGGCCAGTCACTGGTGTTGATTCAGAAGGTCTGCTTTTCATAACCTATATGCATAACCCATCAATCACAGATCAAAGATAGGTGGGATAGTCCAGCACTGAGAAGGCTGAGACAGAAGGACCACAAAGGGAAAGCTTAGACTATGTAGCAAGACTATCTTTCTCCTACAAAAGACAAAAATTTCCAGAAAGCTTCAAAGAGCAAAACTTTAATTTGTTGTGCACTAGTGTGACTAAAGTTATGTTTCTGTGTATCCTACTCCTGTTATTTCATATAACCTCTATGCAGCATTCATTTTTAATCTAAATAGGTTTATGAAAATTGAATGTCTTAAATATGTACAAACATTTTTCTTGCCACTATTCCCTAAACAATATAGTGCAACAAAGATTTATTTATCACTTATATTGTTTTAGGTATTGTAAGTAATTTAGAGATGATGGAAAGTATATGGGAGGACCAGTGAGATGGCTCAGTGGGTAAAAGTGCTTGTCCTGCAAGCCTGACAGCCTGAACTTGCTCCCCAGAATCCATGTAAAGATGGAAGGAGAGAACCAACTCTGCAAAGTTGTCCTATGGCTTCCACATGCGCATTGTGGCATGTATGATTCCCCCAACAATAGTAATAAATAAGATTTTAGATTTAAGATTTTGTATTTCAAAAGTGTTTGGTAGAATATGGCAGATTATGAGTAAATATGCTGTTTATGTGAGGCTTGAATGTTCTTTGATTTCTGGGATCCATGTCTGTTCTACATCAACCCACCACCAATACCAAGGAATGGTTGTATGTGAAACTATGAAGTGTGGGGTTTTAGGACAGGAGAAGTGATGAGATAAAGGCAGGTCTTCCATCTCTTCTGGAAAGACTCCTTTGATGTGAAATCTATTTTGTCTAGTTAATTAGAATTATGTCTTGTTTCTGTCCATAAAGACTCTACCGATGATTTTGGACTACTTAATTCTCTTTGCTTGACAGATTGACGACATCATCAGCAATAAGGCATTTGATTTAATTTCTAATGTGTGATTTTATTATTATTATTATTACTGTTCCTTCTGTTCTTAGATTAGCAGAAAGAAACCAAGAAAGAAAGCATTATCTCTAACTAGCGCCCAACCTCACCTAAATAAGCTCTAGCAATTGAGGTCTAAGTTCACATTTTGGCTATGCCATAGAAATTGTAGTGCAAGAGTAAACTGCTTAATCTTCTAGAGCCTTCATGTTCTTACTGTAAAGTGTGGACCAAGTAACTAGAAGGTAGAAAGAGCCTACCACGCAAAAGCACACAGTGAGTTTTAGCTGTTTTCGTTATTAGGTGGAAAGTAATACAAACCCCTTCTGTCCCTCCACACTTCCTACTTTTTCTTTTGCTTTTTTTCTTGTTTTTTCAAGACAGGGTTTCTCTGTAGCTTTGGAGCCTGTCCTGGGACTAGCTCTTGTAGACCATGTTGGCTTTGAATTCACAGAGATCTGCCTGTTTCTGTTTCCCGAATGCTGGAATTAAAGACGTGTATCACCCCTGCCCGGCTTCTACTTCCCGTTTGTAAAGTGAGTTTGACATATGTTTTACAATGGCTATTTGTAACTTCAGTGAGAGATTTGAGCTATGAGGATGGATGTGTATCTCAGGATTTACATTTGGTCTGCAAATTTTCTAGTATATTTGTAAATTGTATAAAGAACTATATTAAAAACATATCCTAACTGTTTCTCCTTATCAGTCCTCTACTTCAGAGGGATGCTTTCTGACCATGTGCTTTAAATAACCTTCAGATGGTAATATGGGTAGTAGATGAACACAGTCCTTGTGAGTCCATTTGCCCTGTGCTTGGGAGTTCTATTCTTAGATTACAATGGCCGGAATAGAAAGCCTTTGACCCCACATCCCACTGGAGTCATGTGTGCCTGGCTAATGGAATTCTTTGGCAGCCTAGGACAAAGGGCAGTCTGCTTCTATCATTGACTAGACTGACATGTAGTAGACTATTAAAAACTAGTCTCTTAATTGTTTTGAGTTTCTCAGGCTGGCTTACCTGGGACATCCCATGTTACATGTCTTTTTACTTTGCTCTAGTCAGGGAGTAGTAAGTGAAATAAAGGATAAATCTTTCCTGCTTTATGTTTCCTTGAATCTGTGATTAAAATATTAATATCATTTATTTACTATTTGTCAAGGAAAGTCCTGAGAAGGAGGGCTCTTTAGCATGTATTTTGCTTCTTTACTGAGCCTGGGGCCAGACCACCTGTATTTCACATTATCTTGTTTAATCCTTGTTTAGTTTTGTTTTGTAAAACCAAAAATAGAGAGGTAGAAATTGAGTCAGAATTTACCCAGGAGGTCATGATTATGGGTTTTCTACTACTGCACACTGCACATGCCTTGTCTCTTGACAGGTGACAGGATAGTCATTCCAGTAAGGTCATTCCAGTGATTTAAGGGTATCACTAAATGTTTATAAAATATCAGAGTATAGTTACTCCACTTATACCTAGAGCTCCTGACAGTCTCTAAAGATGTGAGCTTATTTGGTTGTCCAATTCTGAAGCCAAATGATTCTAGGGAAAGAGAGAAAGAGAGCCTCCCTATCACAGGGAATGGAGTGGGCGTTTTGAGGAGCATCTTAAGTTTTACTTATCCTACTAAAGTCCATATCCTCTGTTTTTGGAGTGCCTTTCTCCAGGGAACCTTTGCAAGTTTCAGAGACATGATCTCAACTTCATAGCATCCCTGGTAAGATAGGAGAGGACTGAAATAACTTTGTAGTGAGTGGGAGAGTCAGACACAGATGGGAGACAGAGACACCCAAGTTAGATAATTAGTCCAAGGTCACATCAAATGATTTGCAGCTCAGGTGATGATAAATGTGTCTAGGGCCTTGTCTCCTAGGTGTTTCAGCTTCCCTTATAGTATAATTTGTGCTCAGTTACTTATCTGTCATATCTTTCTTCTTCCTTTTTCTATTTTGGTAAGTAAGGTATTTCCACACTTAATGGTTGATTAATCTTGAGTTTTAATTTAGCTCTCAAGATGATTGTACTGGTTGGTTTTGTGTCAACTTGATACAAGCTGGAGTCATTAGAGATGAAGGAGCCTCAGTTGAGGAAACACCTCCTTGAGATCCAGCTGTAAGGCATTTTCTCAATTAGTGATACAAGGGAGAGGGCCCAGCCCATTGTGGATTGTGCCATTCCTGGGCTTGTCCTGGGTTCTTTAAGAAAGCATGCTGAGCAAGCCAGGGGAAGCAAGCCAGTAAGTAGCACCCCTCCATGGCCTCTGCATCAGCTCCTGCCTCCAGGATCCTGCCCTGTTTGAGTTTCTATACTGACTTCCTTCAGTAATGAATAGTAATATGGAAGTGTAAGGCACATAATGTTTCATCACAGCAATAGAAACCCTAAGACAATGATCAATGACCTAGCCGAGAAAACTGCTACCAGAATACAGTTTTTAACATGCCTTTGCTGTTAATTTCTTCCATATGGTAACATTTCTAATCCTATATTGTATACTATCAGTCTCCATGAGTTGAGAACCTTGGAACTCCAAAGGTTTATCTTGACAGAAGAACTACTAAAGCTGAGAGTGTTGCTTCTCTGGTCAGTGCTTTAGAACAAAATTGGTTGAGAGTCCTGATTTCAACTTAATAGAGAAGCACATTCTAGAATAATCATTGGCCTTCCCTATAGAAATACTACAAATTTGGCTTATTAGTTGTCTGTTGTAATAATATTATTAAAAAATATCTTTTGAAGCCGGGCGGTGGTGGCGCACGCCTTTAATCCTAGCACTCGGGAGGCAGAGGCAGAGGATCTTTGTGAGTTCGAGACCAGCCTGGTCTACAAGAGCTAGTTCCAGTGCAGGCTCCAAAGCCACAGAGAAACCCTGTCTCAAAAAATTAAAAAAAAAATATCTTTTGGGGGCTGAGAGATGGCTCAGTGGTTAAGAGCATTGCCTGCTCTTCCAAAGGTCCTGAGTTCAATTCCCAGCAACCACATGGTGGCTCACAACCATCTGTAATGAGGTCTCATGCCCTCTTCTGGCCTGCAGGCATATACACACAGACAGAATATTGTATACATAATAAATAAATATTAAAAAAATAAAAAATAAATAAAAATATCTTTTTAGTTGCCCTCATAACTCAGTATTTATTGAAACATAACCTTTCTCATAAAATATTTCTTGTGTTTTTGCCGGGAGGACTGAGGCATTGTAAAGTTCAGTGACTACCTATGGTCATCAGGAAATAGCTGAGTTCTTTAGATTTTAAGCTATATACTATGAAGTTTTCCTTAAGTTTTAGTACTTAATACTGTGAAATAAGTTACAAAGGAGAATGTTTTTACAAAAGAGATCCATTCACCTACAGATGGGGATCATCAGTTAGTGAAATATGATCTAGTGCTGTATAGTTTTTGGTCTGCTGATGATTGTAGATCTTTTGGATTTATGATACATTCAGTTTCATATTCACTCATTCAACACTGTCTGGATATCTTTCTTTTGTGCCAGGTACCATGTTGGACAGTGGGTGACAGACAGGAACATTCCTTCTTCCTAGGATCCCATAGCGGATGTTTGAATCTGGTGTCCTGTAGATGCTTTAGATTCTGCAATGGAGTTTTCTTGGATCCTGTGCACTATCTTGTACTTCAGCAGATAGCCCAGAGTCTGATGCACTGCTCCTTACTGCTGCTAATCAGGGCCCAGAAGTACTATATCACTTCTCCCTGGATTGTCTCAATAGCTTCTCAATTAGTCTTCTCACTTCAGTCCTATCCTTTCCTTCTACTTTCAATATGACAACTCAAGTAGTCCTTTAAAAATGGAATTCAGGGACTGCTGGAGAGATGGCTTAGTGGTTAAGAACACTTGTCGTTCTTGTGGAGGACTTGGGTTCACATGGTGGCTCACACCTCTGTATGTAATTCCTGGTCCAAGGGATTTAACGCCTTCTTCTGATTTGAGGACACCAGGCATACACATGGCTTTCATACATACATGAAAGCAAGACACTCATATACATAAAATAAATACATCTGAAGATGGAATTCAGATCCTCATTTTCTCTTCAGGTCTACCTGTGGTTTTGTATCACAAGATTCTTCCCTTACTCCCAATGCTACCTTACTTTTTATTATTCTGCCTTGCACTCCATTTCATAACTGGACTCATGTTGTTTTCCTTAACATGCCAAAAATGCTTGGCAGAGTTCTGTCTTAAGGCCCTAATACTGCTTCTTAGAACGCTAGTATCTTCATAGTTTACTTCTCCGCTGTCTTGAATCTCTACTTGAAACTTACCATATTAACAGAGCCTTCGTGATAGATCTCTAGAAAATGTACCCTGACCTGGTATTTTTTATTTGATTAATTTAAAATCACTTCCTTTTCACTGTACTCTAATGTCTCTATGGGAAAAAGATTTTGTCTGCTTTATCCCTAATGCTTACAAAATTCTTCACATTTGTTGATTGAATAAATCAACCTATTACTGATTCAGTATCCTTTGTAGAAGTAGTCTCTTGGACCAGTGTTGCAGCACATGGTTTGGAGAGATGGACAGAATAGCTCTATTTGTATAGAATAGGGTGTTTATCGGTTTAAGTCCCCACTTTAGCTTTAGTGGTATTACTCATTAATCAAAACCTCAAAGGATGAATTAGAAGGGAATTAGGAGACCATTTGATTTTTTTGTTCTCACTGTATATGTAAGAATAATAGAGTCCTGAGAAGATTGGTGAGTTTGGCCAAAGTCATTAAGCTGGCTGAGAGTCAGTCTGAACTTAAAGGCTTCTGACATCTGATTCCATAGTCTTTCTTACATGTGTTTCCCTGGTAGAATTAATCCATGGACTTTGCGACTAGACACTTTTTTCTCTAAATTTTAAATAAGAGCCTTTCTCTGCACATTATAGGTCAGTATATATGGGTGATGACTCAGTAATATGTGGGAAATGCCAAAGACTGACTGGTGAGAACAGGAATTACTCAAGATGTGCCATGAACACCAAAGCATGCTTCCTCTTTTTATTGGCAGGAGACACGTAGGGTGTAATGGAAACCAAAATCCCAGAGCCTTTGACACCCCAGTTGTTTTGTTACAGACTATAGTGAATGTGTCTGCCATTTAAATTCAGATTTTTTGATGAGTGGCCAGAGCAGCTGCAAGCCTAGCCCTTGGGTCTAGAAACCTTGATTTTGCAAACTGTTCATTTTCTTGATAAACTTTATCATTTCAGGCATTTGTGTATACTAGCTTATTGTGGAGTTGTTGGAGAGGTATAGAGCTATCTGTTTGGGACAGTCATTCCTCCCTTGTAGCGTGTGTCTTGACGCTGGCCTGTCTCCATTCTTTTTGTAAGCATGTAAGGTCTTTTGTTCAAAAAGATGATGTGAGCAAAGACTATTTAAAAGGGGGAAATGCAGATTTATAAACATGGCGGGAGCATGTTTATAAATTGACCAAAATGTAATGGGGATGGCATTAGCAAAAAGACTAGTTTAATTTCTTGCAATCTGGTTTGTGATATACCCTAGGTTGAGTTTAGAAGACACCTTAATCATTCATGAAGGAGATGCCATCTTTAATTCTTCCTATAGCCTCTTATTGCAGTACTAATTGTGCAAAACTCCTATGCTTTTACTACATCAGTTTTATCCAAGCAAAGTTCTGAATTCGACTAGTTTATCCAAACACATTTCCAGTTGAGATTTGCAGTGTCTGGGGATGCTGACTTTCAGATAGACATTTTTGGACTGGAAGTGAATTTCCAGTGTCCTGAGTCCTATAACTGTGCGATCTAGAAAGCTTCATTTTGCTTTGGTCATAAAGTTAATTTTAACTTAGTTTTTGTATATTAGGTAACCAAAATAAAAAACAGGAAGACATAGGGCTGTGTCTTAAGATACCCATTGAAACAAAACTCATAAAATTAGGAACCAAGAGTTAATTTGTCTGTAGACAATTTCTTGTTTAGGTTGGGCACCAGCTGATTCTCCATTTTATCTCTCCTGCCTGTATAAGGTTGCCTTTCGGATGATTTTTACTGATGAGTCTCAGTCACTCATGGAAGTATTCGATAAAGAGAAGATGACCCTTGAGTAGCTGAGTTTAAACAACTGGTATTGTGAGAGCCACTCTCCCTTTGGTTTCTATACATTTTCTTATGGAGAAGCTAGAGGAGCTATGTCAGGATTAGAAATCACCCTGATGGTTTTGGTGGTTGGGATTGTGCTAGAGTATGACTTAGATTCTGCAATCCCATGGTAAATTCCCTGATCCTTTAAGACAGAGGCAACTTATAACAAATAATAAGGTGGTTGAATCCTCACCAGTTCTTATTTTCTGTGCTAAAAGATCTTAGATTTTAGGCTGGCTTTTCCTCCTTTTCTTTCTCTCTCTCTTTTCTTTTTCAGTAGTGTTTTTAATTGGCAATTTCATTTAAACATAAGCTAAAAGATGTTAACCCAGCTTTGGAAATAAAACTAAGCCCGGGTATTACTTCCCTAATTATTCTTCCTGTTCTTCTTTCTGCTATTTTGGTAGTAGATTTACTGGGTTCTCTCCTTCTCCCATCCTCTCCTCCTCCCCTTCTCCTCCTCTCCCTTTCTTTTCCCCCCTCCCCCTTCTTTCTTCCTCTCTCCCCTTCTCTTCCTGTCCCCCTCCTTTCTTCTTCTTCTCCCTTCCCCCTTTCCTTCCCTCCCCCTCTGCCTCTCTTCTTTCCCCCTCTCTTCCCATCTCCTCCAACTCTCCCTTTTCCTGTCCCTCTTTCCCTCTCTCGCTGACTCTTTCTTTGACAGACATTTTTGTTTTGGAAGAACAGATGACAAGTTCTGTTTAAGACTCCGTGAGAGGGTATAGATTGGGGGTGAAATCTTTGCTAATGGTGACCTGAATTAGGATGAATTAAATGAACCAAACAGTATCTCCTGGTGATAGGAACACAAGTGTTAAACACATCTGGAAAGAGATTCTGGCATCATCCCCAGGGCCTGCAGGGAATACACACGGCCTAGAGACAACATTCCTCTTTGACCCTATAAAGGTTTTTTTTTTTTTTTTTTTTTTTAGAAAGAGTAATGTTCTAACTGATTATAACTGGTTATCTGGCCAGCTTGCCTGCTTATTTCTCTTTGAGAGAATGGGTTAGAGGAAACCTGCTTTTGGAGTCTCACAACCTCCAGGTGTGTGGATTCTGCATTTGAAAGTACTAAGCCCTTGGAGAATGCTTCATTGTCCCTATAAAACTTCCTGGTAACCAACCCTGATCCCTCTTTCAGCAGATTACTCTTTACTTCTGAAGCTGTCTGCAGTGGTGTGTCAGGATGCAATCTTCTCTAGTGATGCACATCTTTAATCCCAGCTCTCAGGAGGCAAAGGCAGGTAGATCTCTGTGAGTTCAAGGCCAGCCTGGTCTACAAAGTTACACAGAGAAACCCTGTCTTCAAAACCAAAACCAAACAAATAAACAACAACGAAGAACAAGAAGAAGAAGAAGAAGAAGAAGACGACTACGATAGAAGACGATCAAACTACATAACTGTCACATGTATGCAGAGGGGCCTAGGTCAATCCCATGCAGGCTCCCTGGTTGTTGGTTCAGTCTCTGTGAGCCCCATGAGCCCAGGTTAGTTGCTTCTGTGGGTTTTCTTTTGGTCTCACTATTTTATTTTTATTTATTATTTTATTTATTTATTTATTTTGTGTGTGTGTGTGTGTGTGTGTTGCACATATGTCTGGGTACCTGGTACCCAGGGAAGCCAGAAGAAGGAATTGTATTCCCTGGAGCTAAAGTCACAGTTGGTTGTGAACCGCCATGTGGGTCCTTTGAAAGAAATCCATGTCCTCTGGAAGAGCAAGTACTCTTTACTACTGAGCCATCTCTCCAGTCCCATTCATTCTTAACCTGTGCATATTTCTCTGTGAGTTCTTGCAACATTTCTCATGCCTTTGAATTTTCCACTTTCTCTTGATTGAATTTACACAATGTCTCCATTTTAAAGAAAGGTCCTTTTGCATTTCTGGAACCAGTTATTACTGAATGGTAGACTATAAGCACTCACTAGAGGAACCACCCCACAGGGAGCTAGAATTTCAAATCAAGTGCTAGGCAACCTGATGACTCTGTAATTTGACACCCATTAGTTGACAACCCAAAAGAGTTGAAATTGCCCTTCATATCATAGTCTCTCCTGTTCATAGAAGCCTTACCTAAATCCTAAATCACTTGACTTGGGCTTTGTCTTAGTATTATAGTGAGCTTTAATTGTTATCTTGATACGACCTAGAATCACCTGGGAAAACGAGGGATCACTAACATTGGGTGGGATTATGGGCATATCTATGGGGTATTGTTTTAATTAAGTTAATTGATGTGGGAAGACCCAGCTCATGTGTATGGCACACACCTGATTTTTGTGTCCTGGAGTGTATAAGAATGGAGAAGGTATGCTTTTGACTGTGGATGTGATTGATGTAGATGGGAAGTCCCTCCTGTGACTTGCCCGCAATGGTGGACTGTAAACTGACATTGTGAGCTAAATAAATTCCCCTAAGTTGCTTTTTTTTTTTTTTTTTTCCGAGACAGGGTTTCTCTGTAGCTTTGGAGCCTTTCCTGTAACTAGCTCTTGTAGACCAGGCTGGTCTCGAACTCACAGAGATCCGCCTGCCTCTGCCTCCCGAGTGCTGGGATTAAAGGTGTGCGCCACCACCGCCCGGCTCCCCTAAGTTGCTTCTTGCCAGGATTTTTTATCACAGCAATAGAAATAAATGAAACTAGAACACTTGGGTTTTTTGCCTGAGTCTGAGGGAGGAAAAGTTCAAATACACATACACAAATGAAATTTAGTGCTGCTGCTCCACATACCCAATAGTCAGATTAAACAGTTATTGCTTGGGGTCTTTTCTGGACTTATTCAAATAACAACAACAACAACAACAACAAAGAAAACATAAATTTCATAGTATCAAGAAGTTTTATTTAAAGAGACTACAGGGCATACTGCAAAGGAGCATGGGGCTACTTGAGCTAGAGTGTTCAAGAGCATCAGTTACTGTTTTGAACTCACTTTTATGGGGGTTCACCAGGAAGAGTTAGTTGTTAAGAAGGAGAATGTGTTCGATTGACAGGCTTAGATTATGGATGCCTTTACTGCACATATTTTTCCCTATGATGCATCAGATTTTAATCATATATATATAATATATGATTATAATAAACTTAGACATCTTTTTTGTTTCTTGGGGTGCTAGGGGTTAAACCCAGAAACTCTTATATTAATTATTTCATGGGCATTAACCCATTATAAGCATTACTTGCTAATTGTTTTAGATACTCATACTGCCTGAGATTAGTAGGTATCCTTTCCAGTTGACTCCACATCTTTAAAAATATTTCCTTTCGTATTTATTTTATCTGTGAGTGTTTTATCTGCATGCATGTATGTGTACCACATGAACACCTGGTGTGTGTCCATGAAGGCCAGAAGTAAGCAAGTGCTCTTAACAACTGAACTATCTTTCCAGTCCCTAATTTCCAGTCCCTAATTCCTAATGTTTTGTTTTGGAAACAGTCTTGCTGTGTAGTTCTGGCTAGCCACAAACTCCTATTTCTTTTGCCTCAATCTCCTGAGTACTAGGATTGTAGCTATTTGCCAAGATACCTGGCTTTGATTCCATATGTCCTATTGGACTTTAGTTTCTATGTCCCTCTTGTTAAGATTCTTTAACTCTAGCTGTGGTGTTCTTGATTCTTGTACTTTTGCCATAGTCACGCCACCGTCCCCGCCCCCACTTTTTAAAAGTATTTTTTGTAGCTCAAACTGGACTTGACTTTGCTGTGTAGTTGGAGATGACTTTGAATTCTGATTTTTATGTCACCACCTGTCAAGTGCTGAGATTACATATGTGTGCTTCCATACCTGGGTCTAATCACACCAAATTTTGCTAGCCTTATGCATGCTGTGCCCTTAAGGACTGCCAAGTTGTTCTTACTGCGGCCAGTTTCTCTGACTAGAATAGTTACTCCAGTCTACATGTATCTAATAGATCTAGTAAGCAGTTTTTGCCTTGGCTAAGTTCTGCCATTTTAGACCCTGCGTTCTATCAGGATTCCATTTATATTAATCCCTCCTTCCGTTAAGAACCTTTCTGGTTATTAAGGATTTACTGTTGCTTCCTGGGTTCTTAGTTCCTATGTCACTTTGAGAACCTTATGTCTGTCTCATCATCTTGGCCTCAGCCCAAGTAGGATTAGGCAGGAGCTGTGGAGGGTTGTAGTGTGCTTTTGATATGACATGTGTCTGACTGATAAGTTCTCTATGTTTCTTTTTGCTTATATATAGTTCACATGTTTTAGCATCTTCAGGATGGTGTTTACTAGGCCATTCTGATGATTTTCTGTCAGGGAGTTAAGATGCACTACCTCTGAACCATTGGCAAAGAAGCATCAGAATGGATAATGGGATGTGATTTTGTTAAATGTTGTATGAGGAGATAGTCTTGTTAAAGATCTGACAGCAGCCCTTTGAATAATTGCTTCTTGGCTCTTGTGTTGATATAGACAGATCCTTGACAAGAATTTGACATGGTCTTAAGTCTGGAAGATACTAGTGTATCAATTAGTTTTCTTAAAGTAGACGTGGGAATGTCCTGAATGCAGATTGTAGTTCTAAGAAGTTTGCAGATGGGGCTAGTCATTTTGTTAATTTAGCCTGTTTAATTTCTTTACATGGAGAAACCAAATGTAAAGGAGGCTTGTTTTCTCCTTTCTTATTTTCTGTAACTGGACCATTAGATGAATGGGAAGAAGTACTGTTGAGTGACTAAATCCCAGATGTAGTTTTGGTTTGTGTTCCCTCCAGTCCTTTATTCAAATTTGCAACAGACAGCTCAGAGTAGAATACAGAGTGATAATTCAGGACCGAGTTACCTTACACTTTATTGTAATGAACAGGAGACACAGTAATTTATAGCCTGCCATTTCTGGAGTCTGGAGATGACTTTGCTTTGGCAAATGCTTTGTTGAAATATTCTGTGTGGCATTAGGAGAGAACTCAGCTAGCTGCACCCAATCCACAGCTTTAGATACTATGCAAGGAGATCATGTCAAGATGACAGGATGACTCTAGGACTCAATCTTCCACCTGAAAGAGAGAATACTGATTTTCTAAGTTGGCCTTTTTTCATTTCCTTTTGATTTTGAGAAATAAATTCCTCTTACCTAACTAGCTGGACAATTTAATAGTCTGTATTCCAAATAGAGATTATTCTTATAACCATCAGACCCAATTAGGTGAAAATCCCTTGATTTTACAAAGGGCTAATAGAAATTCTTCTAAAAAGCAATAATTTCCACTCTGTTAGTCAGGTAATTCTGAAGAACTCTTGGATTATTTTAACAACAAAAATCAAAGTTAGGTTTTCTTTGCTCATAGATAACAGGGAGAATATGAACACTTGGCACCCTTGAAGAACCTTTAAATTGCACTTAGGATCAAATGTTAGCTCTCCTTTCTTAGCCCTTTCACCAATGCTGCTTATATGACACAAAATAGATAAATCTGCATTACTTCTTTTCCTGCCTCCTTTCAACAAAAGCCTTGCTTCATTGCTGTAAATTTAATATTTGTTATTATATTCAAACCTACCATTGTACTGTTAACAAAAATTAGAGATTAATAGATAGTCATTTATAATAGCCAAACTTATAGTCATGTTAGTTTTGTTTTCTAGATATACAGAGATATGTTTTAGTTAGATAGATAATCTTCAACACTTCAAAGACCTACAGAATATGGCATTTAAAAGGCTTTAAGAACTTAGACTTTTCTTGACAATGAGACATATCTGCTTCTGGCAGCAACAATTACTTCAGAGAGGTTGATGGGCATTGAAGAAACTCGTTATAGAATTTGCCTTCAATGTGACAAGGCTAGCCATTTGGGCAAGAAACTGCTCTTGCATAGACTGATTGATCATATACTGTGTGAACTGGGCGTGCAGGACCCACAGAAAAGTGACTGCTGAACTTTCCAGAAGGTGAGACAGTTCTTCAGGGTTCCTGCTTCATGAAAGAGTGTGAAACATTCTGCAGGACACAGAAGAAAGTGATTGACAAACTGTCAATATAGGCAAAACAATCTTTAAAATTTCCTGTTCATGGGAAAGTCTGCCAGATACTATGGACCTGTAGGCTGAATTTGGATGCCCCAATGGTAAAGAAGAACTTTGGGCGACTGTCCAGGCAATAAGATGTCTCTGTAAATTCTAGAGTTTTGGAAGTTGCTTACAATGCACTTCTTGTTTTTTACTTAGGTAATATTATATCCTTCTGGAGTCTTTGATGAAGTTGAAGACTAGATTGTTATATTTTTTTTAGTTATGATAGAAGATAAGTTAGATATGTAGATTCACAAAGATAGGATAGATGATAGAATATTTTCCTTAATTTGCCAAATGTAAATGGACTAAATATTATAACTATAATTCTCACTTGATAACTGTTTTGCTTATGTAATTTTACTATGTTAAAGTTAAAACCTTCCTTTTTAATTAGATAGAAAAGTGGGATGCCCATCTGTATATGTGTTGTTTTTATTGGTTGATGAATAAAGCTGTTTCAGGCCATGACTTAGCAGAGTAAAGCCAGGCAGGAAATCAGAACAGAGTTATATATAGAGAGTAGGCAGAGTCAAGCAGACGCCTGATGAAACAAGACATGTAGAAAATGAGGTAATGCCATGGCCACGTGGCAATACATAGACTACTAGAAACAGGTTAATTTAAGATGTAAGAACTAGCTAGAAATGTTCCTGAACTATCAGCCAAACAGTTATAAATAATATAGTTTCTTTATAATTATTCGGGAAACAAATGGGTAGTTGAGAACAAAAGCGAAGTCCCTGTTTAAAAAGTCTCTGTATCCCTGTCAGTGGATTTCATTCTACTTTCATGGAGCACCAGCAGTATTCCTAGTACTGTATTGAGTACTTGAGACAACAAATTAAACAAACATGTCCTTGCTCAATCTACTAAGAGAACATCAGAAGATATAATATGAGCTGTAGCAGCCTTTCCACATAATTTATATTTTTGTTGGAGCCATTTGGGAGCCTTGAGTCTTTTAAGCAGAAGAATGACATGATCCTCTTGTGGTTTAGAAAGATTACTGGTACAAGAGATGATACCTAGGGATAGGTGGGTGAGACTGAAAGCAGTGGCAGTTCTGACAGCAGACTAATTGAGCTCCTTGCAAGGTGTCAGACAGGGATCTAGATACTGGGAAGTGACTCTGCCCTTGCAAAGGAGTTTGGGTTACTTCCAATGGAGCAACAAGCACTGTAGTTAAGTTGGGATCAGCAGACTATAGTCCATTTGACTCATCTGGTCAGCTGTCTGTATTTTGGTAAATAAGCTGTATTGGTACAGTCACACTCACTGGCTTATATGTTATATGCGTTGAGTTGTACATTACTAGAGCAGAATTGAATGGTTGTAACAGAGAAAGTAGGACCCAGAAGCCTACACACTATTTATCATTTGACTTTTGTAGGAAAGGTTTGTTCACCCCATACTGTAACAACTTAACTTAAAATTCATCTTTGGTAAAAGGATATACAGCTTGAGGCATCCAAAGATAGTTGGGAAATCAGGCCTGGAGTATAGTACCTTTAGTTCTAGATTGGTGAAGACAGAAATTCCAGTCATCAGCTAGTGTGGATACTTTTTTTTTAAAAAAAATATTTATTTATTTATTTATTATGTATACATTATTCTGTCTGTGTATATGTCTGCAGGCCAGAAGAGGGCACCAGACCTCATTACAGATGGTTGTGAGCCACCATGTGGTTGCTGGGAATTGAACTCAGGACCTTTGGAAGAGCAGGCAACGCTCTTAACCACTGAGCCATCTCTCCAGCCCCGCTATTGTGGATTCTTAAAAAAATGTATGGGACAGAGAAGACAGGGACAGGTATCAGGCCATCTGTGACTACTGAATATCTTTCTATATTCTGGTGGGCCCCTGGGGCTTGCTTATGCTGACATGTGTGTGCATGCTCTCTCTCTATATATATATATTTATAGTGTGTGTGTGTGTGTGTGTGTGTGCACCATGAAGTCCAAGAGAGGGATGCCTCATCAATCTGTGAAGATAATGCTAATTTTCTGCCTTCATTCTGTGTAAAGAACACTTAGCACACATTATCTTGTTGTCCGTAGAAGCCCTTGAAGGTGAAGAGCAGAAAAATGGTGCTTTTCTTGTTTAGTGTTCAGCCTTCTGTCATTAACATCTCTTAAAATGCCGTTGGGTTAAGAGTAGTGTATGCTGAATTAGATGCAAGCTAATGTCTTGAAGTGTCTAACACCTTTCACCTTTTTGGATAAAGAAACCGAGATAGACTAATGAACAAGCTCCGTAGCTTACTTCTTATATCTGGGCAAAGTTTTGTGCTGACAGAAGGTACTTTAGAGACAGTGTGATCTGAGAATCCTGTGTTCAAATCCATATTTCTAGTTCCTTGACCAAGATATCTGGCCTCTGATTCATAGCTATTTTATCTTTAACATAAGGCAAATAACAGCTACCAGGCAGTGTTTTTAAATTATTAAATAAGATAATGGATACAAAGTTGGCTTTTTGTCAGATAGTTGTTTCACTTATTAGCGGAGTCTTCTAAAAAGTCTCATTTATAGGTTTGAGGAGCAAGCAGGTGCTAGGAGATTGGTGTTTCTGGCAGTATATCAAGAAGTGTGCCTGTAGGGGAGGGAAACATATTGACAGTATTGGAGGAAGGTGTTAGTTACCATAGTAACTTGGGAATTCATTTGAAGAAATAGTTGTGTGACTAGAGGTTATCTCACTGTAAGAGACTGAATGATGGAGGAGAAAGAAGGATGAAAGAAACAAAGAATCCGTGTCGAACAAGAATTAAATCTCACTTGTTCTGTGTCTGCAGGAAATAGATGTACTATGGAGAAAGCTTCAAGTGTGAGTCATAATGCTGTAGGTCTTCCGTCGTAATAGTGGGTGGTTGTAGTGGAGTGGGTAAACATGACACAACCTGTTTACTGTTCTTGATTATATGTATTACTTAGGTTAAAAAAGTAAATGTGCAGTGTTATTTCAGTGAACTGAATTTCTGTGGTTATCTGAAAACCTGGCATCATTCAGTTGTTCTGGTGGAAGCTCTAACCTGGCCTCTGTCATCCATATACTCAGAGTCTGGAATGTTGTGATGGAAGTTCCACCCTAAGCCCCCTCCTTTATCTTTCTCCAAACCCTGCCACATTTCAGAAAGCCCTCCAAATGACGACTCCTCCCGCAGAGATGCTCCAGACCACTCCCACAGAGTGTTTAAAATGCTCCGCAGAAAACAGACTCAGCCTCTCTTCCCATCTCCTCTCTGGGGAGCTGGAAAATCATCCAGGAGCGTTTTACCCATTAAACCTGGGCTCTTTCTAGTTTGATTTGATTTGGTCTGGTTTGATTGCTGTGTCAGCAGAGAGGGGCTTATGGGGTGCAGAAACTTCTCAGCGGTCACACATTTCCCTACAGTTGTTTCTTTTCTAGGGTTTTAGTTTCCAGAAGTACTAGTGTGGAGTACGCTTTAATCATTCACTTTGTTCCTCAATTAAGTGGCGTGATGAATACAGATGCCATCTCTTGATTGAACAATTCAGATATATTTTCTTTCTGAAAAAGCTCACTCTGTTATTTATTTATTTTGTGATTGCAGCTTCAACTTTGCCTAGATACAGGAATAGACCAAATGAAATATTTTCAGCAGCATGGTTCTATTAATATATTTTCTGTTTCAGTTTCCTCAGGCTTCCAGTAGTCACTTGCATCTACTTCTCAATTTCCCTTTGAAGTTAGTAGTGGCAGTGTGGCTTATTCTGAACAGCAAAATGTTATTAAATGTAACACTGCTAAACAGAAACAATTATCAGGATGAAACAGCTCAGTGTTCTTTTGCCTTGGTATTGTGAATATTTGTGTCCAGATTGAGCCTCTGTTAGTCTGGACATTTAACTACAGTGCTGTACAGTCTGTACTCCTCATCCTTGTTGGACATAGAAGCATAAACAAAAAAAGAGCTTTTGTTGTGTTAAGCCACTGAAATTTAAGGGCTTGTTTGTCCTTGCAGTAGAACCCTACATATCTTATTTTAGGAGACACTTCACATTTACTGAGTTAGTGTCTTAATTAGGTTTTCTCTGTTGCTGTGATAAATATCATGGCCAAAGGCAACTTGGTTAAGAAAGGGTTTGTTTGGTGTATGCATCCAGATCACAGCTGATTACTGCAGGAAATCTGGGGAGAAACTCAAGCAAGAGTAGAGGAGGAATGCTGCTTATTGGCTTACTTCCCGTGGCTTTTTCTTTTTTCTTTTTTTAGGTTTTTTGAGACAGGATTTCTCTATAGCTTTAGAGCCTGTCCTGGAACTTGCTCAGTAAACTTGGCTGGCCTCGAATGCACAGAGATCCACCTGTCTTTGCCTCCTGAATGCTGGGATTAAAGGTGTGTGCCACCCCTGCTGGGCTCAGCTTGCTTTCTTATACCACCAGCTGCCCAGAGATGGCACCATTCATAGTGGACTGTACCCTCCATATCAATCATTAATCAAGAAAATGCCCTTGCAAACTTTCCTACAGACAATCAGATGGAGGCAGTCCTTCAATTGAGGTTCCCTCCTCTCCTTCCCAGATGACCAGAGTTTGTGTAAAGTTGACAAGCTCAAACTAGCACAGTTAGGTTGGAGAGTGTTACACTGAATGAGACAAATGAAGTGTCCACCTTCATGTAGCTTACTTTCTTCAAGAAAGATAACATAAGAACAAAAATTAAGGTGGGCAGTGGTGGTGAATGTCTTTAATCCCAGAACTCAGAAGGTGGAGGCAGGCAGGCGGATCTCTGTGAGTTGGAGGCTAGCCTCTTCCACAGAGAGAGCTCCAGGACAAAGAGAAACACTGTCTCAAAAACCAATTTTAAAAAAAAGAAACAAAAATAATTGCAAATTGAGAAAAGAGCTATGAAGGAAATAATATGCAAGGCTATTATGATAGGTAAATCTCAAAAAAGCAAAGAGAAAGAAAAGATGTTTGTTAACATTTTATTACTTCTCATGCATTAATACTTTTGAATGTTTTTAGAGTAGTTTCTTGTACCACAGAAAGGAGATAAAATTAGAGAGACTTGTTCTATTTGATACCATTGTGCTAAAAGGAAATATCTAATGTACTCCAAAATAAATGACATCCAAGAATATTAGTCTGCTTTGTAGTCTTTGAAAACTCATTAGTATCCCACTGGATTAAATTGGAGATGAAATTTGAGCTTTGTTTATCTGCTGTTAAGCCCCTCCCCAAGGGTACCCATCTTCCCAATTACACTGTTAACAGAGTCTGCTGGTTTAGCAGAAATGGTCCAAGTTAGTTTTAGTAACCAGACTCTTATATTGGGAATAACTGGAATGGAAATGGTTTACCTGTTGAAGCACATTACATTTCTAGTTGTTGATTAATTTTGCATGATTGTGAGAGATATCTTGTTACAAGAGCAAGCAACACCTATTCTGTCTCGATGGGACCAAATGAGAAAAGTGGTGACTGGGAGTTGTAATGAAGGAGAACTTTAGTGCTACAAGAATGAAACAACTTCTTCACAAAATTTAGGCAGTAGGAAAGTATGGACTGCATGCACTTTTGTTCATGCTCTGAAGACTTTGATCCAGACAAGTAGGGAAAAATGTGCAAAAGTAAGAATTCCCCAGCACATACATACATACATCCTTGCAAATATATGGGTGTACTGATAAATTACAAATGTCCATGCTAGGACACATGCCACAGTTTAATGATATGATAGCAAGTCCCTTGTTAGATCTATTCAGAAGTACTAAAATAAGTTGTGAGAATAGAAGTTTTGAAGATGCCTGATCGTGTTACATAGAAGCTCATGCATAATTCAGCTGAGTTCCCCCCCCCCACGGTGGAAGTAAAAACTGAACTGTTTGGCATAATGAAGGCAAATTATACCCCCATTTGAGGATGAAGGTTGGTCATGGAGAATATGAGGAAGGGTAGTAAAACAGGACACTTTATATTTCTTTTAACCAAATGTGTGGAATCTTTCAGCGTTCTTCCTCTACAAGAAGTTCAAACTGGAGGCTTGAAGGCACTTGTTTTGGATGCACATTATTAATAGCTTTAGGCTTGAGAAGCACTTAGACAACTGCTCCTATATTCATAGAATACTCAGAGATAATGTTGAACTAAAATATAACCCAGTTGGTAGAGTGCTTGCCTAGCATGTGTAGAGCAATGAGTTCAATAACCTGTACCACATAAGTTGGGCATAGTGGCATGAGCCTATAATCTTAGTACTCAAGAGGATATGTAGTAAGTTTGAGGCCAGCATGGCCTTCACGAACACTGCCTCAAAAAATGTAAGTAGGACTGAGGAGATGGTTCAATGGGAAGAACACTTGTGCAGATGTGAGGACCTGAGGTTTAATCCCTGGAAGACACATCATTCTGGGAGCAGTAACATGTGCCTGTGATACCAGTGTTCTTATACCGACGGAATGTGGGTCCCAGTGTTGTGTGAATTCATTCAGCCAATAGCCTTTTAGACACCAGCCCATTAGGGCGTGGTCTGAGGTACTATAAGCACAGACAGGAAGTGTGCTCAGCCCTCTTTTTCCTTTGCTTGGTTGGTAGTGGGAGTTTGGTTCGCTACCCCAGTGCCCACAGAGCAGGGGAATGCAGCGACTTTCTATTGTCAGTGATCCCCAATGAATATTTGTTATTCTTTATCACGGGCTCTTGTGGACTTCCTTTAATTACATAACATCCAAGAATTTCCAAAAGCTCTTGGGCCAACCAGGCTACGAGCCAGGCTGGTTTACACACCAAAGAGGGAAGCTACAAAAAAGACCCTGTCTCAAGCAAGGTGGATGATAAGGACTGATAGCCAGAGTTGTCTTCTGACCTCTACATACCTACCCGCATCCCTATATACCAACACTCACACACATGTGAAATGAACATGTACCACCCCACATGTGCACATATAAATAAATAAATAGAATTTAAAATATATACACCTATTTATGGACCCCTTCCAAGACTTTATTCTACAAATGTACTTATATTTATATTCATCACAGCATTGAGAATGGAGAAGAAATTTTGCAATAACCATCAAATGGGAATAGTTGCACATACAGAAGCACAGCCATTTAAATGCTGTGCAGCATAGCCAGTAGAAAGAAGAGTCAGATTCATAATGTACAACTTGAAAAACCTCCAAGATACACTGTTCAGTTTTTTTAAAAATACAAGGAGTGAATAGATACAGATATTTATATATTCCTATTCTAGATACATATGATATTTTTAAGACATATGAAAAATAGTAATAGTAGCCTTCAGGATACAGAACTTTGGAACAGAGTGGGGATAGGAGGGAATATCCCTTTCATTGTATACTACTTTTGGATTATTTTCAAAGTATTTTTCCAGGTGAATGGTGTACCTATTTAAGAAAATATAAGAGACAAGAAAAATCTAATCTCTACTAATGCCTATAGTCATTCTTTTGTTTTTGCTGCAGTATTTTTGAGACAGGTTCTCTTTTTGCCCAAGAGGACAGGGAACTCACTGTATAGCTCAGGTTGGCCTTGAACTTTTAACAATCCTCCTGTCTCTACCTTCTAAGTGCTAGGATTATAGCCTGGCTCCCATAGTGATCCTTAGTGTAGATGCTGTTCACATGATGGCTGTGTCAGAGTATCTACATACCTAAGATATTACATTTCTACCCTTTCATATTCAATGCTGGTAGCACTTTTTCAGTTATTGTGGCAAGCAAATCTACACTTGTAGTTTTCTAAATGTACCAGATCTTTAGACTATGGTGGTACTATTTGAGTTTAAAGTAATCTATCTTCTCTTCAGGGTAACCCTTCTTTTGTCCTACTGGGTTCTTAACATGGGAAGCTGTGGGCTGTAACATGAGGGGCCTGCTCGTTGGGGTTTCAGTCCCACCCAGTACCCTACAGCCGGCAAGCCCCAAAGAAAATCACACAGAGAGTCTACATTAGGTTATACACTTATTGGCCCATTAGCTCAGTCTTCCTACCAGCTCCCATAATTTATATTAACCCATTGTCAGCCACATGGCCAGTACCTTTTCTCAGCTGGGCTGCTACATGTTGCCTCCTTGGAGATCTGCACAGGAATGCCAAGGGAGCTTCCTGCTTCCCAAATTCTCCTGTTCTCCTTGCACCACCTCTACTTCCTGTCTGGTTTTCCTGCCTATACTTCCTGCCTGGCCAATCAGCGTTTACTTAAAACATGATTGACAGAATACAGACAATCTCCCGCACCAGTGGGCTTTTCTTTACATAGGAAAAGCAAAAGTCAGTGAACTTCTTTCTATACTTAGTTTTCAGTCAGTAATGTAGTACATCTATCTGAAACAGTGACCAACTAAGGATGTTGATTGCATCTTGATGGGGAGAAGTATGGTGCTTGGACCTTGGTAACAGAGAGTAAAAATTTAGGAAGTAGGATTGTTTCCCCTTCCTTAAAGGCATGGAAGATTGATTGGTCAATTTCTCTATGGTGTGTGGGCCCTCCCTCCACAACACACTAATAGATACCATTCTACTTCATTATTCCCTGCCAACAGATTTTTTCCAAACTGGAAGGGACAGAGGCTTCTTGTAATAATAAAGATTTGTTGGATTGAAGTTACTTGACTAAATGACTTGTATATAATTTTATATTTATATAAAGTCTGTTCCCATCTCAGTTACTTTTCAAATGATATACTGCTATCCTGAAAATTATCACTTCCTAAATTTCTTTTTCTTTTTTACTCAGTTGCTTCTATTGTTCCAAATCTAGGCATATTTAAAGCATGACCAGGTGGGTATAGAAATAACTATTGAGTTAAATTGTTCAGTTAGAGGAAGGTGACAGAAATGGCTAAAACATCAGTTATTTTGTTTTGTTTTTTTTTTTTTGGTGTGTGTGTGTGTGTGTGTGTGTGTGTGTGTGTGTGTGTTGGGGGTAGGGGTCTGGTCTGTAGGGGCAGAAAAGTGGAAATTTTGGTAATGCATCAAATACAAAAGTTGCAGGCTATTTTTTTTCTGGGGGGTGGGGAATTTGACTTGGGATTAAACCTAGGGCTTCACATACTAAGCAGCACTGTACAGTGATCTCCACCCAATCCCCACCTCTGCATTGGCTTAAATTTCTGTTTGCTTTAAAAAGGGCCATTTGTAGTAGCATAGTGAGTGCATGCTGCAGCATCTTCACAACATCTTCACAACTGCCTTGGATATGGAATACTCTGTTCTTTGGGGGTGTCCCAGTGCCCTGTAGGCATATAATCATTTTCCCCTTCCCCCACCATCTGCCCTTCAACACTTGGCACTTGATTTCCCATGTCCATTCCTGACACCCCTGCCCCCATAAAAGTGCAGCAAAAAAGCCATTAGCTTCCTGTCTGCCCTGCTTTTAATCATCTTCCAAGGCCAGCAGTGAGTGCAATCCCAGCCCCTTCTATGTGGGTGTCAGACTGAGCATTTAACTTCTCCTTCTTTATGAAAGTGCACATTAGCCATTCAGAGACTTAATCTCCTAATGATTTGTGTGTGTTGGTAAAAAGGAAAAGCTATCGTCCCTGACTGGTATACTCAGATGTTCCCTTTGGTACATTGATGGCAAGATTTCAAAAGAGAAGGACCATTTAATTTAATTTTGCAGATGGCAGGAGGTGCCGCAGGAAATCTTGGTCACAATATACCCCCTCCTAGGAGAGTAGCTTCAGGAAATTCAAGTTGCTGGAGGGATTTAGATGTGAGAAATTTAACCCTCTGGCTTCTTCCTACCTTCCTTTCATTATAAAATAAGGACTGGAATAGGATAGGGTACAGCAGGAAGGTGAAGTGAAGAAATTGCTAGGTTGAATGACTGGTAGGAGATTGCTATTTGCATTGTTGCTGTTCTTGGACATATGGATTAGAACCAGCTACAGATTAACTCATTTCCTCATTAATTATTTTATGGCTTCATCTTTCTTAAATTGCCCCCTAGAGGCCTGCATTTTTTTTTTTCTGTAGGCTGGAGACTGCACTTGCTGGTTAAGGGATTAATCTACCTTTCTCCAGGGCACTATATCCTTTTAGGGACTCAAGAGAAGGCAAATGAGGGTTTTTTTCTGAACTTAATTTTAGGGGGCTGTCTTTCCACAGAGAAGAGAGCTGATTATTCTGATTTAGAGCACAGCACAGCTAGGTTTTTGCTACTCAGTCCTCTGAAAGTTTCTGATTCTTAAATAAATTTCATGTTTTAAATCTAGCCAGAGAAAGGAGAGATTAGTTTTCTTTATGTTTTAGAGCCATGCTGTTCTATGAGGAAGTCTGTTTTAAAAAGAACATACTTCTTCATATTCTTTCTAGATGGTATTGGGCAAAATACCTTCATAAAATTTGTTTCTCATGGAGAAATCATGCTGGTATTCACTGGAAAACTTAATCCCTACTGGCTAGCTTTCATAGTGCTAGAAGGTGCAGTGTCTGCTACTGGACGAGGAAAGGAATGACCAGTCTTACCCAGCTGTGAGCCTGGGAAACTACAACAGAGACTGGCCTGGCAAGACATGCCCACTGGTGCAATAGTGGCATGAATATTTTGCAAGTTCCCCATACCTGATTGAATTTAAGGCTTACCTGCCAATGAAATACATATATGGCACCTTTATTGGGGCCACAGGTGGTGGGTGACTTTAGGAAACTGTTTTCTCTAGTGTCTTGGCTACTTTGCTTTTCTGGTTTTCAGGTTGAACCCCAATATTTGTCTCTGGGCTTTTATTATTTTTGCACACATGAATTCATAGCAGTTGAGAACACATATATGACCTGTACAGGCTCAAGCCAGACAAAATTCCAGGTTGGAGAGAAGAAGTGGGCATGAAGTTCCATCCCTAGCTAAGGGGTACTTGGGGCAATTGATAGCTGCTGGGAGAGGGAGAATAATTTTCTTTAAGAGTACAGCCCCTAGTGGGTAGACCACCCTCTAATAAAAGCTATATTTCTAAGTGTTTGGACAGAATAAACTTTTTGATGAGTTACAAAAAACAAACAGGGAGAGACACAAAGTTGAATGAGTGGGGAAGGGGAAATAGGTCTGAGGGGAGGGGGCTGAATATGATCAAAATGCATTGCACAAAATTCTCAGCAAAATGGACACGACAGGTAAATAAACAGCCCAGAGATACATTGTGAGCATTTAAATCTTTGGACTCTTGTGTAGATCTCTGTTGTCTTTGCTCTTTGCATCTCCTTTAGGGTGTCTGTTAACTTCACCTGCAACCACTCCCTTTCCCTAGAACAGAAGAATCTGATACCAGTCATTTATCTAGATAAGGCTTTAGTGTGGATGAACATATGCCTCTGTGTTTTGTTTTAGTTTTGTTTTTAACCATCACCAAGCAGGAAAAGAGATATAGTTTCTATACTATGCACTTGTTCATTCATCTGTTAAGTAAACATCATCTATTATGTATCACATACAACTTTAGGTCTTTAGTTTGGTTACTAAAATAAGTATTTCTGAGTTAACATTCCAGCAGAGTTTGAGGAAGGAGACAAAGCCTACTTGATTAATGCACAATTACATAGCATTAAGAAGATACTAAGTATTTTAAGTTGGGTATCAGTGTTGGATAGTGAAGTCAGATTTTATTTAAATGGGAATGGAGAATCTTAGTTAAGTATTGTAGCATAGGTCACATTTGTGCAGACATTTGAAGGAGGTGAGAATTTACACTTATGGGAAGAGCATTCCAGGCAGAGAACAAACATCTTATAGCCGATCCCTGAGGCTCAAGTGTACTTGATATGTTTGAATACTTAACAAGAAGTCAACTACAGCTGAAGCAAAGGGATCTAGAGGAGAAGAGGGACAGTACCATAAGTGGATGTCACAAAGGGGTGAGGTGGGGACAAAAGTTTGTAGAGGACAGAAGGAAGTGACTGAACATGTCGTGTGTGTTAGGACAGGCTTTATTTTGTAAGCCCTTCTGGTTTTATCCCTGTGCTACCAGGTTTCACAGCTTTCCATCTCTACCATCTTGGAAACTCAGTAAGGACTCTCCTAAAACTGGATGGGGCAGAGTGGGTGACTGCACGAGAGAATACATAGAAAAGCAGTCTTCCGTCTTCCTCCCTAGCACATAAAACAAGAAACTACATAGCTTGCTTTAAACTTAACTTCTCCCTTTGTTCTACTTCAAGGCTCCAAAATATTTATGATTTTGGCATATTTGGCATTACTTTAGTCAATTTCTGAAAGTGTTTTTACACAGTTGACCCTCTTATCTCAGAGAACATCCTGAAATGCTTTTCTGTACTACCTGCCTGATACTTCTAAATCTGGAAATGAACTTCCTAACTGCAGCTCATTAAATCATGGTAGGCAAAAAACATGTAGAAACTCACACACAAGAAGAAATTGACAGTTGTGTCCATCTTTTCTTTTATCACCATCACAACTTCAAAAGCATGAAGGGGGTTTCATAAACCCTTGGACAATGTTTGATTTTATTGGGAGCAGCAGTTCTTGCAGGCAATTTTGGACATTGTCCATATCTGGTCCAGTTTAATCCTCACCTTCTTACCAAGTCTAGTAGTATGGTTTTCTGAGTAAGATTTAGAATATTTTGTTTTTTCCAGGTGGAGATTTTGTTTTGGGTCTTAGATCTGATTTTCTATTGGTTTGGAGTTTGTGTTTTGTTTTGAGGTAGGGTCTTGATGGAGAGCCCTTGCTGGCCTGGAACTCACTGTATGGACCAGGCTGATCAAAAACTTAGAGCAAACCTCCTGCCTCTGGCTTCTTCATTACTAGGGCTGCAGGTGTGAACCACATGTCCAATTATTTGTTTTGTTTTTAAGAGCTGTTATTTTACTACTTAAAAGTTTCCAAAGTGATTCTGAAACATTGATCACAGTCCTGTATGTAATAGCTCATTTGACTATAATTTTTCCACCTGTAGATTGTGACCTGTTTGCAGGACAGGTTATGAAGCCAGTTTCTTTGAAAACTTAAAAGTTTTTTTCTTAAAGCATAGAAATAATAAAAAATAAAATATAAATAGACTATAACTGCATCAAAATTAAGAGTGATTGTACACATATGCATGTGCTTTGTTTTGTATATGTCCATGTTTGTCATTAGAGGGTTTGGCCAGAAAGAGTTCAAAGCATTGCCTCAGCTTATCTAAAAGTTACATTTGCTTATTATAAGACTAAGGAAGATAGAAGTGAATGTCTTCCAAGGAGTATTAGTTACTTTTCTGGTGACTATCGAAGCAATATAAAGGAGGAAGAATTTATTTTGACTTAGGCTTTCAAGGGATTCATTCCATTATGGTGGCAGTTAGCTGCATGGCAAAGGGAGCCTGAGACTAAGCCTTCTCATCTCTTGTCATCTCAGTGGCTGACATTCAGCCAACTTTCTCTCCTTGCTCTTTGTTTTTAGTCTGGGGCCCCAGCTCATGGGATGGGGCTACCTACTCAGGCCAGGTTTATTCTCCTGAATTAATCCTCCCTGGAAACCCCCTCACAGAGACATACCCAAAGATGTGCTGCAAAATACCTAGGTATTTCTACGGAAGTTGGGGAAATCACAGAAGGTAATACTTTGGTAAAATAAGAGTGAAGAGACCTTCAAATGACAGTTTTATTAGAAAAAAAAAGCTAGATTGGATTTGCTACTTTTCTGTGAAAGTGGACGTGATATTATCAACTTAATTGGCTTTCAAATCACCCAGGAGAAAACCTTCTATGAATATGTGTGAGGGTTATCTAGGTTGTTAACCTCCAAGCATGCCTGTGAGGCATTATCCAGAATGGGTTAGCTGAGGTGGGAAGATCTACCCGCTGTGAATGGCACAGTTCCATGAGCTCTTGTCCTGGACTAAGTAAAAAAAAGTACTGAGCAATCCTTCTCCCCGCTTTCTGACTGTGGATGCTTTGTGGCCAGCTGCCTCAAGCTAAGCCCTTCCTCTATTAAGTTGCTCTTGACAAGTCTTTGGTCACAGCAATCAGAAAAGTCACAACTGGGCGGTGGTGGCGCACGCCTTTAATCCCAGCATGCAGAGGCAGGTGGATCTTTGTGAGTTCGAGGCCAGCCTGGTCTACAAGAGCTAGTTCCAGGATAGGCTCCAAAGCTACAGAGAAACCCTGTCTTGAAAAACAAAACAAAACAAAAAAAAAAGTCACTCAGATAGTAGAAGACACTGTGCTATCCAGATCAGCAGGAACTAAGCTCTTGTTTCTCTTTGCACAAAGAATTGTGCAATTTCCAGTAGGAACTCCCCTCTGGAGGTGGAGAGGCAAGGAAAGGAAGAGTAGAGAAAGAGCCAGATATACTGAAATCTTTATTGTGAGTCTTTGCTAACCCAGGATTTTCACATGGGTAACTTGCTTTGTTGGAGTCTTCCAAGTCATTGTTGAAGATAGGGAAAGAATAACTCATTTTCATTTATTTTAGTTCAACATTTATATCAGTTCTGTGATATGTTCCTGGGGATGTGAAATAAGACATGGTGTTGACTTGAGGCATTAACAGGTGTTATCCCTGTTAGCAGGGGTAACAAATGTAAATTGTCAGTTACCTTCCATTGTGCTGATTGTCATAATAGAGTTGTTTAGGATGCTACAGAGGAGAGCTCATGAATAAGAGGAATTATGCTGTGTGTTTTTTTTTCTGAAAAAAAAATGTGCCATTTAATAATAAAGAGATGATGGCTCAGTGGTTCAGAGCACTTGTAGCTTTTGCAAAGGACCTAGGTTCAGCTCCTAACATTAACATCCATGTTGGGTGGATCATAATTGCCTATAACTCCAGATACACGTGTGGTGCACATACATACATGTAGGCTCTCACACATAAATATAGAATAAAAAAGTAAATATTAAGAAAAATAATAAAGAACCAGAATAGGGATTCTCTTTATACAATTTGGGAAAGTCTACGCTGTGGAAAAGGAAATTTTTTAGGGACTTGGTTTTATCTAGCTCTGTCAGGGTGTTTTGTGCTGCTTTGTGTCTTTTATTTATTCTGTTATTTTGTTAAAAATTAAAATCAATTTTGACATCATCCTTACCTAGAAAGTCTAGAGACAAATATGATTATTTAAAATAAATTTTCTTATAGTGCCCTTTAAAAATACAAGCACATGCTAGGCACTTGAGAGTTTTTCTATGATTGAACCAATAGTACTTTGTTTCTGTTTTCTCCTTGATCTTTAAAGTCAGCAGTAACTTTTAAAGACATGTAAAATCATGACTGATTCTGCAATAGTAATATCCACGGAAGTCACAGAAGTCACACAATCTATTCAGGACTATAACTCCTGCCTTCCAGTGCTAGGTGGATTGGCTTCTGTCAGCTGCATTGGCCTATGACTGTGTGAACAGGTTGAATTCAGACTTAAGCTTTAATGCTTTGTATTTGGTTTTAATTTTATTTTGTTGAGTGTTTTTTATTCTTAGATGACTTGCTCTGAATTATGTTTCTACCTCAAGCACATTGTAAATATGCCCATCTATGGATTTGAACAGGAGGGTGTTCCCTCCCCACCCCCGAGGTGTGAAACAGGCAAAGCATTTTCTTGTCTTTTTCTGATGGCTTAGTTAAAGTCCTTTCCACTTGTGTTGTTGAGGCCTGTGGTTGAAACATAGCCTTTGGTGTAAAGGGGATGGGCAGGGGAGAAATGCCACAAATTCTCGGATGAGGGAAGAAACCTAAGCATGCAGTTTTCTTGCTGCTGCTGTACCGGTACCTCAGGGGACTGATGTGTTTGCAGGATTATAGCATGTGGTCACTCCTCGCTCACATTTGGGTCACCAGGCTCTTTGTTCTTTAGTTTATTTGGAAGATGCAGGTTGAAGGAGTCATTAGAAGATTGAAACCTTGCACTCTCCAAAACTAAAATAATTCTTGCTTCTCTTGTGTTTGGGCTCTCCAGAGGGAGTATTTACCATCTTTGAAAGCAGTTTGCTTGTATAACTTCTATATCTGATCTATAATGGCTTAGGAACAATTCTGTGTTCATTAAGACTTTGGTATTGTCCAGCACTATGACCCCCGCCTTTCCTCAGTCTTCCTCTGTTTATCCTCCTAAAGTTCGATGTTCCAGTTAGTCTGAACTTTTACTTTTTCAGTTCCTTTTATGTATGTTCCTGTCCAACCCCCTCTGGACCATTGAAATACATTCTTCCCTCTAACCTTGGGACCCTTCCCTGTACTCTTTTTCTGGGTAACCCCAATCCTTGAAGTCTGGCTTCTGGAAACCCTTCCTGAGTCTTGGACCAAGTAGGCTTGATAATACAGCAGATCCTTCTTTTCCTGATAATGAACTATCATGTTGCAGCTCCTTTTTAGATTCTATCTCTGTAGAAGACCACATTCCTTTGGAAGTCAGGCCCAGGAAGCTGCTTAAAATGAGAAACTTCTACTGTATTGGCACTTCCTGGTCTTTACAAATTTATAGACTCTTCTCAAGACAATATAATCACATGATGTCTCTCAGGAATTTAAATAAGTGTTTTCACTTCTATAAACCACAATAAAGATGTGAATTTAGGCCAAAATTCTTTCAACACATTATTAAAATTTTATATATTTTCATTATACTTTAAAATTTAATAACTTTTGTTAAACATAAACTGAATTTTTTATTTAGCAAATGGTATACACTATTACTTTAGACATAAAGTGAGAAAAATCTGGACACCTTTAATCCCAGCACTTGGTAGGCAGAGGCAGTTAGATATTTGTGAGTTCAAGGCCAGCCCGGTTTTACAGAGCAAGTCCTAGAACAGACTCCAAAGCTACACAGAGAAACCCTGTTTTGAAAAACAAAAACGAACAAACAAAAAATGTTAAAGAGGGGGAGAAAAATATTTAATTTTAATATAAATTTAAAGGAATGTGGAAAGCGAGTTCTGGGACAGCCAAGACTACACAGAGAGAAATCCTGTCTTAAGAAACCAAGAAAGAAAACAAATAAAATGAGAAAAAAATTGATTTGTAAAAATAAAAAAAATATATGTTTGGTTTGGATCAACGACACATTAATATACTTGGAAATTAAATTCTTTGTTCACATATGTAAAAAATTGTGACTGACATTATATTGCTGTGGGCTAGTTGGGTCAAGGATAGGATGTTTTCTTGATGGTTCCTGTGTGTCTCTGATTGACTAGGGCAGTTTTCATATTCTCATTGGTCTCTGTGATCCTCTGGTTCTGATGATTATGTGTTTAGAAGGTATAAGCATATTGAAAGTGGTTATTTTTTACTTAACAGACCATCACACTCAGACATTTGCAGGATGGTCACATGATGGATTCTGGTAACAGCAATGAAAGACATTGTTACAGAGGGCTATGAAATTTAGAAAAAACCCTTGCTATTTACTCTGCCTGGGGTAGTGTTCCTGGTGTTTGACTAGCCCAGGGCAAATGAAACTTTTGTTCTGATAAAGTTTCCTCCTCAAAAGATTTCATTAATTATGAAAAATGCCCCGTGGACATATACAGTGAGTTATTTTGTATTTGTCATAAATAATGGAGAGAAAACATTTGTCAGAAGAGTAGAACAGAGCTAACTAGATAATGCATCACTCCTTTGAATTTTTGTGGGGTTTATTTTTAAAAATTTTAAAAGATTGATTTTTATTTATGTGTGTAAATCTATGTGAGTATATGCTTCATTATATGTGGGTTTCTACCAAGGTCAGGAGGGGATGTCAGACCTCCTGAAAATGGAGTTACAGACCATTGTAAGCCACCTACTGTGGGTGTGGGGAACTGAATTCTGTTCCCCTGACCTTCTGGGCCATCTCCCCAGCTCTTTTCTCTTTTTAAAAGGAATAGCTAACCTTTTGGGGGTTAGGGAACAGTCATGATAAAAAGTCTTTGAGGGGGGCAGCAATAAGTTGTCCCAAATCTCATAAAGTCAAAGGAGCTCTTCATTCATTCAATTCAAACTTTTTATATGTTGGTCACTAAGGCATCAAAGGTCAACAGTGAGCAAAGCAAATTCTGTATGTCATCATGGGCCTTGTATCTAGTGAGAGGAGAAGTTATAGTGCAATAAAATAAAATGAAGGTAAAGGTTAGTGTAAGGGATCTTTCAGATGGAATGGCTGTGAAGGCTGCATTGAGGTGACCTCTTAGCAGAGAGCTGAGTAAAGTGAAGGGCTAGCCATGCAAAAGTTGGGAAGTGTGCTTCCGCTAAGGGAAACAAATATAAAGGCTTCCTTTAGCGGAGGTAAAGGTGAACTAGGCATATCCTATGACCATCAGAGAGACCCATGTGCCTGCGGATCTGTGAGGATGAGTTCCAGAGACTGGAACAGCTGAACTATGTAAGTATTTAGAAAGCCTTTGCCCTTTCTCCAGTGAAAAGCCATTGGATGGTGATGAATACAGCTACCATATGTAGAGTAGACATCAGAGTAACAAGGGTAAGAATGAGAAGCCAGGTAGGAACAATTATTCAGAAAAAGTGATGTCAAGTTATATTTAGCATGTAAGTAGAGAATGGAATGGATGGAGAGACTAAAAAGATGTTAGATTCAAGATGTAATTTGAAGACGGTTTGAGTTGACAGAATATGAAAGAGAGAAGACTCAGCAGTAACTCTGAAGGTTTTGATCTGGTAGGAAAAAGAAGTGCCATAGTAAGATAGGAACTAGGAGGGGCAGTGGCCAGGGGTTGTGGATGCCTCTTAGAGAACTAAGAAGAGACGGTAAGTTAATTCTAGGAGGCTGGAGAGGTCTAGAGTATAGATAGAAATTTGGAGGTCACCAAGCACAGGGATGAAAACAATAATTGCAGAAGCAGTTGTTTAGAGTAATTCTTGTCAGTGAAGATTTCTGTGCCTTCTTCTAGAGAGTGAAGTGATGAGAAAAAGGCTATTAGTCACATTCTTTGAGGGAGAGTACTTGCTATTTTTTAGGTTTCTGAAAGTAGCTCACTGCTGATTTTTAAAACATCAGCCGCTCATAAATAAGTGCCAGTATTAATCCTTGAAGGATGAGGTATCACGTGTAGACTGGATATAGTACTGTATCTGTAAGCCCCTCAAGCCACATGGGTGGCCAGGCCCCTGCCCTGAGGATCTCCAACTTCCAGGTTCCACCTACACAACACTCTAACTGGCCTAACTGCTAGACCCAGTTCCCCACCCTACACAGTAAAAAGTCCAGTCTCTGGACAAGAAATCCTACCAGTCTTCATTCTGGAAAGTTCCACCCTAAAAGATTTCACCTTTCTTCCAAGTTCCCTGCTGTTTTTTGTCCAAGCAGAGGCAGCCACCCTCCTAATTTTTTCCCTCCCAATAAATCTCTTGTGTGAGATTTGTTGTGTGGTGTGACTTTGTGGTATTCCTTGGCTCCTGACTGCCAGGATCCCTTTCCATCCGAGCTGCAGTGCTTACAGTATCACCCGTCTCTCCTTCTGTGCACAGTCTCACTTGTTTGTACTGCTTCACTTTACTGTAGCTTTGTGTTTGTTCCCGTTCCCTGGCTAACGTTTGTCTTTGTAATCTTAGAGTACTGGGAAGGCTCCCAAGCAACTGTTTGTGATAACAGTAAAAAAGAGCATTGGCTTCAGAGTTTGGCTTCTAGGGTTCCAGTTCTGAATCTACAGCTGGTCAGCTGGGTGACACTCACCAGTCCCTTTACTTCTCTGTGCTTTGGTTTTCACTTCTGTCCAGCCAGGATTTTAAGAGCCCTGGAATTATGAAATTTGTAGAAAGGCAAATGATCAAGGCAAAGAGCATGACTTTGTTGTGGGTTCCCCTCTGTATGCTGTGAATACCATTGGTGAATAAAGAACTGCCTTGGCCTGTTGCTAGGGCAGAACTTAGGTGGGCGCGGGGGGGTGGGGTGGGAGGGAACTAAGCTAAATGCTGGGAGGAAGAAGGAGGAAACCATGTAGCCCCCACTGGAGACAGAACTTTATCCGGTAAGCCACAGCTATGTGGCAATACACAGATTAATGGAGATGGGTTAAATTAAGATGTAAGAGTTAGCCAATAAGAAGCTAGAGCTAATGGGCCAGTGATTTAAATAATATAGTTTCTGTGTGGTTATTTTGGGGCTGAGCTGCTGGGCAGCCAGGAAACAAACAAGCGGCCTCATCCAACATGACTTGGCAGAGCATCCAGCTTTGTTTCCTGGGGATCAGTTTGGAGAGGAACTGATTACTGTTGGGATTAGAAAGAAATAATGGAGAGGAAAACCTGATGAAAGCCTTGATTGTATTCTTATATAGCACTTTCTGGAAGGTACTATGAATCAGTATTTTTGAGGTGGCTGAGGTGACATCATATGTTTGTGAAAGAACTAAAAGCAGGTGAGGTAGATTTTTTGGAGAAGACTGGCAATCAGGTCAGGTTCCCACTGGGAAACATGGTCTAAATATTACATTTCATGTTGGCAACAGAGCCCGTGGGAGTCACAGCACCTGTCTCCAAGATGTCAGCACACCAAAAAAGAATCTACCTGTATGACTTTCCTAAAAGAATGTTTCTCTTTTTTCTAACCTGCCTTTCTACTCCCATTTTCTCCTTAAATATGTGAAATTTATAACTAAATTAGAGAAAGTTGTAGAATATGGAAATGGATTTTGGAAGGCAAAAGAAGTGAGCTCTTATCCTAGGATTGAAGCAATAGGGAACACAAACCCCATCTAAACTTCATTGAATTTACCAGGTGTTCTGAAGCGAGAACAGTTTCCAGAGGGCTGTTTCATCTGTCCTGGAAGGTGTTATCACTTAAAGGCTATATGATTGCCAGTGCGTCATGGCCTTGACTAGTTTTGCTAAATGATCAGTATCTTCCTATTGAAACCTGTCAGCAGCATCTTTTCTAAGTAAGATACAAATCTCCTTCTTGGGAGATACAAAACACCCAAGCCAGGTGTAGTTGATAGTGTCTTAGCTGTAACCAGGCATGAACAAGGAGGCAGAACTGTCCAGGGAGAATTCTATTGTCTTTGTCTGCTGACCCTGAGTTTGAACACTGCATTCCTTGCCATGTTTTGATCTGACATCCTCTGAGAAGAGTAGAACAGTGATGTGCTAGCCAGTGGAGTTTAGTGTCATGGCTAAGTCTGCTGTCCGGACACACTGCTTGCCCAGTCTGTTTTAATAGTATTCAACGCAGAACTGATTTACCCTAAAAGTAGAGAAATAGAAACCAAGAATTCTTTATGGGGTCTGGGGTCATTTCCTTGCCTGTTTGTTGACAGAATCATAATTAACCTCAACAGAATACATCTGGTGGAGTTAAAAATTGTGTGTGTATGTGTGTGTGTGTGAGAGAGAGCTTATACTATAAAATTCACATGTTTAAATTGATTCAATGTGTTTTCATATACTAACAAAATTGTACAAAAGTAAAATAACAAAGTTAAATTTTGACTTGAATCTATGAATGAAATAGCAATTTTTTGGTTTTTCAAGACAGGGTTTCTCTGTGTATCTTTGGCTATCCTTGAACTCATTCTGTAGACCAGGCTGACCTCGAACTTATAGATTTGCTTGCCTCTGCTTCTTGAGTACTGGAATTAAAGACATGTACCACTACCACCCAGCTCAAAGGTCACTCTTGAGTATCAGGAAACTTGTCTAAAGACTTTGGTCCTTGCTAATTTTTTTTCTTGTATCATTTTAAAATGTGGTAGAAAAGAGAAGAGTCAAAGGACATTGACTTTTTCTTAAGATTTACAGTTAGATTTCTTTCTATTTGTGGTCACTTTTAACTCTTTTTTTTTTTTGGTTTTTCGAGACAGGGTTTCTCTGTAGCTTTGGAACCTGTCCTGGAATTAGCTCTTGTAGTCCAGGCTGGCCTCGAACTCACAAAGATCCGCCTGCCTCTGCCTTCCTAGTGCTGGGATTAAAGGCGTACGCCACCACTCCCCAGCTGTAATTACTTTTTAACTCTTAAGTCTTCACATTTAATTTACTTCTGTGGGTTTGCTATATAGTAAAGAATATTCAAAGCAGAACCAAACAGTCTTTCGGTGCCCAGAGGAGATCACCTCTGGCATTCATCCCTTCATAGCTACTTCATGGTGACGTTAGTACTTTAGTACTTTATGGATAACCAGGGAAGCATTCATAGCTCAGAGACGACTGCTTTTAAAAAGGAGAGCTTGGCTTCTTCCCATAATTGTACTGAAAGACACTACAAGAGCCCATCATCTCCCAGGACTTCTCTGCTAACTGTAAAGGAGACATGTGAAGTCTTCTTGATTTGGTGTGGTAGAACATATGAACAGTGTGTCTTTGAGTGTGCTCACAAGTCCACATGCATACTCATTTGAATGTTGAAAAATCCCCTGTGTTTTTATAAATTGCCCCTTTTTCTTTATGCCCTTTTGGTCATCCAGAGTATGGCGGGGTCTCCAGCCTGGGCACATGGCCCAAGTGTGCTGACAATCAGTACCCTATTGTTTCTTTCCTCTTATGTGCATGGACAGAGGCTGGCACAGCTGCCGGATTGAGGACCACTGTTGTAACAACAGCCGTAGTACATTCTACTCTCCACAGAACAGCCATTCTGTCTTGGAGCAGTGGACTAGAGTCTTTCTTACTGCCTTCCTCAATGCTCTGAGAATGATAGCAAGGGAGAGATTTCCTGCTAGGCATGTTTCAGGGCAGGGGTACCTTATCACAAACCAGTGACAGGAGGTGTCCATTAGCATTCTCTTCTGGTTTGGGGTGGGGATCTCATTTCCTTCCCTTCCCAATCCTTTGTACTGATTAACTCAGGATAGGGCTCACAAGTGAAGGGAAGGACTTTCTTTGAAGTTTCTATGGAGAACAGATCTAGGATGTATGGAAGGGATCCAGTCTGGTTTTGGATTAGTCAAAATGTGGGCTAACTAATAAATCAGTGGCCTAGCCTAAACTTGATCCTGGGACCCTGAATCATTCTTCAGCAGAAAGACAAAGTCGAAGTTCCAAAGATTAATAAGCTGTGGTCACTGATTTACCCAGAAATGTTGTCTTTGAGTATCTATTTCTGACTTCTCTGGCAAGGCAGATAAAAATGTTGTTAACTTTAGCCCGTCTCAGTTACCTTTCCTGTTGCTGTGATAAAATGTCTGGCAAATAATTTAAAGGAGGAGGGTTTATTCTGGCTCCCAGTTGGAGGAGCAGTCCTTTGTGGAAGGGAAGTTGAGGTAGCAGGAGCTTGAAGGAGCTGTTCACAGTTACATCTGCAGTCACGATGAGAACAGTGAGTGCTTGGCTTACTTTCTCATTTTATTCCGTTCAAGACCTCAGCTAGTGGAACGGTGGCACCCTCTGTCAGGGAATCTTCCAACCTAAATTAATCTGATGTAGAATGTACTCAGAGACTTGTCTTATAGGTAATAATTGATATTTTCCATCAAGTATTAACCACCACAAACCCTATTAGCACTGTTGGTATGGCCCTGGGCTTAATACTTAATAAACCTTCCATTTTTCTCATCTGAAGTATCTTAGAAGCTAGTAATGGGAATTAAGTGAGCTATAGTGTGTATGTATCCCTATAACATGTTCAGTAAATACACACACTTTCTATAAGGATCCAGAAGAGGGTGCAAGCATGGAATACAGCTCATGCTACATTGTTTACTCATTGAGAAATTAGCATGGACTCCCATGCTGGTTCAAAGTGCATGGGAACTTCTAAGACATATTACTGTATCCAACAGGTAGCCCCTGTAATGCACTTTTTTCATGGATAGAACAGTTTCAGAACAGCCTACTTCTTGAATTACGTTAGTATCATGGGGCTTTGTCTATAGTACCTAGAACAGTCTAGAATTTCTTTCTCATTCCTGCTAGAAGATTGTTGAGGTGTAGTCTTAAAAGTGAGTTATAGCTGACTCAGAGGGACTTGATAGCCTCAGTGTACCTTTATCTTCCTTTGTACCTTTGTTCCTGATTTGGATCCTGGACAGCCATTTTACTCTAAAAGATGATTCTTATTTAATGGGTAGGTTTTTAAATAATATTGATGACCCATGAATGATCTGTAGCCACAGTATTCCTATATAGTAGCAGTTATTGCTAGATTTTCATTAATTTGTACAAAGGGGCAGTTGCCTCTAGGAATGATCATAACAACGACTTTTACCCTTAAGAGACCCAGAAATCTCTGACAAGAACCAGATTCCTGGCATGACCTCTGTAAATCTCTCTCACACACACAGCCCTACACCCCTTGTAATCAGACTCCAGATTATGCAGAACAAGAGAGCTTTGATGAGTGATGAGGTAGGCAACAGCTTTTCTGTGAAGTATTCTGCTTGCTTGAAACAATCCTGCAGTGCTCAGTTTCAGTTCAGGTTGGGTTACTGCAGGACTGAATAGGGATGAGGAAGAAGATTGCTCTTAGAGATTACCTAGGGTCACCTGCAAAGGGCCAACTGTGTCTGTCATGTACTGATTCCTGCAGAAACAGAAGCAATAAAGATGGGGATAGATGATGGACTTCAGGTACTCTAAGGCAAACCCAGTGCAGCTTTGTCAATCCTCATTGCTTTAATAAAAGAGTGATTGCAAAGTTTTCAGCATTAAGACCCTTATCCCAAAATTTTGTCTGGGACTCATGTGACATTGTCACTTCTCTCCTTCTCCATCTGCCAGTGCTGTGGGAAATGAATTTGAAGCATGCATCAGGAAAGGCATAGTGTAGGTACTTCTTTTCAACCTCAAGTTGGAGTCTTGCTGGAGATGAATGTGCTGGTAGAGAAAAGGGATGAGAATGATTGCTCTTTTTTTCATGCTAATGGGGAACTGGATATAAAATAAGCTGGGCATGCACTGTAGGCCCACTCTGGACAAGAAATCAACCCAGTGTTGGCAGGCTATTTGTCTTGAATGCCAAATCTCTTATCAGTAAAACATGTAGTGTATTCAAGACAGAACCAGTTGCCTGTGAAGCTGCCATTGCTATGGTTCCACAGTGGTTGTGCTGCCAGTCCTATGCAGGGACTGGGTAGGAAATCTGCCAGACAGGAGTGTAACTGAACATAGTTCTAGCTAGGACAGAGCAGAGGATCTCAGGCCTCTGTGAGGATGGAACAAGTGAGATCTCAGTAAAATAAAAAAACAAAAAACAACAACAAAAAAAAAACCTCTTCCTAAGTCACTTACTATCATTGTTTTGCTACTCCTCCAGCTCTAGAGATAGCTTCTTGAATATTTACATTCTATAATATTTGAAATTATGAATGTGATTTTCTAGAAGTCATAGTACATGTTTGTTCCTGGTTGCTGCCATTTGATCTAGAAAAGACATTTTTTCTACCACCATGAAAGTACAATGATTCTTCCTTACCATACTTCATAAAGATACTGAAAAACATTTTGAAATGACAAGGAAAAGTGTAAAAAATAGCCATTTGTCTGGCTTTGAATCCCAGCTTACTGTGATTTAATAGTTTGTCTTCTTTAACACTTAGTGTTCAGTCTTTAAAATGGGGGTACATGATCCATCTGATTATTCATTTGGGCTCCTTGCCAGAAAAGAATCCAAATTCTGGATGGTGTTAGAAACAGTTAATTGCTTTATGAATATTTAGCTTTGGATATTATTTTGCCTATTATAGAACTTATTCTAACAAATTGAACAGATTTTTGATCACAGATAGTCTTCAGTGGTCCATAAAGAGTTGGAGGTTTTTGAAGGTATCTTACATTCTATGGTCAGTTTCAATTGTAGGCTATGTTATTAAGGACTTTGATATCCCAGGGTACAGGGAACAAGTGAATGAAAGGCAGGGGCATGCATGTGCATGCGTGCGTGCGTGCGTGCGTGTGTGCGTGTGTGCGTGTGTGTGTGTGTGTGTGTGTGTGTGTGTGTGTGGTGTATATTTAGAGCTGTTGGTCTGACTACATTCTTTTGTTGTCTTCTAGAGATTCGGGCTCAGCTCACAGAGCAGATGAAATGCTTAGACCAGCAGTGTGAACTCCGGGTGCAGCTGTTGCAGGACCTGCAAGACTTCTTCCGCAAGAAGGCTGAGATTGAAATGGACTACTCTCGAAACCTGGAGAAGCTAGCTGAGCGCTTTCTAGCCAAGACACGAAGCACCAAGGACCAGCAATTTAAGTAGGGACTTCATGGCAATTGCTTTTAGAAACTTTGAGAGTGTGGTCTGGGTTGCAGGGAAGCAATGGGTACCTCTTAGATCCAGGTTGCTTCCTGAGCCTACATCTTCAAATTTGTTGAAATCCCTTAAAAACTCTTCTTTTTTCACATCAGTCTTAATGGGCAGTTCTCTATCTAAAAGGCATCAGAATAAATAGCGAGCCACGCTAATATATGTCAGCCAGTGGTCTAAGATGTGTGTGTGTGTGTGTGTGTGTGTGTGTATGTGTGTGTGTAGCTAAAATTATGACATTTTATACATGTATGCAATGTATTTCAATTATATTTACTTCTACTGCCACCATACCACCACACTACCCTCTCCTGCTCCCTTCCATTCCAGCTAATTCCCTTTGTTTTCCTAGGTAAGTATGGGTAAAATTTTATAATTTTTTTTTAAATCCAAGAGAAGTATGTTAAGTTTTGAGGGTAGTACATATAGAATTGGATAGTGTCTAGAAAAGAACAGTAGGGATGTATTTGTGTTAGTCAGCTTTCTGTTACTAAGAACAGATAACTGAGATAAATAAACTGTAAGGAGGAAAAGTGTTGTGTTTTGTTTTGCCTCATGGTTCCAGAGATCCTAAGTCCATAGTTGTTTGATCTACTTTTGGGGGATCCTGTGGTGGTATGTAGCATGTGGAGGAGGAGGAGGCCTGTTTTTTCATGATGGTCAGGAAACAGAGAGAGGATGAGGTTAGGATCCCATCAAAGACAATCCCCCAATGTCCTGCCTCCTAAAAGCTCTGCTGTTGTCCAGCAGTAAACACACCTTTACCACACAAGCCTTTGGTGAACTTTTCAGCCTTATATAATAGCACTATTCAAGAGGTATTTGAGAAATTAGACAGGATTGGATAACAGATTGGAAAAAAATAATCTAAATGGTTAGGTGACCTGGTATCTCTAACCTGGCAATCAGAAGAATCGTGGTGTCCTCTATAACATAAGGGCATGGAGGAAACAAAGTCACTTTAAATAGTGACTCTGCTTTGGGTAGTTGAGTTTGAGACACTGTAAGGATTTCAGGTACCCAAGTTGAGATGGTGCTACTACTGAGTTAAATGGTTTTGAGTGGGGATACCTATTAAATCTGTAGTGTAAACAATACTGTAAATGTAGAAGACAGAATAACCAAGAGCCAAAAACCTAAGGCTTCAGAGGTCTCCCAGTGTTGGCAGGTAGTAAATATTTTTGCTAGGAAGATGGAAAATTCTAAAAAGAACTAGAAAGGGAGTCAATGCCTCCTCCCAGGCAGGTCAAAGGTGGGAGGGTATTGTGTGTCAGGGAACCAGAAGTGTTTCAAGGGGAGCTTGATCCCAGTCAGTTTTAGCAGGTTTTTTTTTTTTTTTTTTTTTTTTTTTT